>VWYI01028823.1:71090-138946 GCA_013399455.1 Anthoscopus minutus
AGAGAAAGAGAAAGAGAAAGAGAAAGAGAAAGAGAAAGAGAAAGAGAAAGAGAAAGAGAAAGAGAAAGAGAAAGAGAAAGAAAGAAAGAAAGAAAACCACCTTACTACTGCAAGCTGCATACCATGCAAATAAGTTTTGAAATATTCTACATCTGTCATGCCACATGGATGATGGGTTAAGCACTCCATGAACTTTCACATATTTGACTGCTCTTTGGATCATTCCCTGTTGAATTTTACTTGGAAGGTACTGCATTGTTAAACATTTATAGCAAAAAGCCAAGCCTTCCCTGACAGCAAATCAGATATTACACGAAAACCTATCTGACATTTGGCTGTTCTCTCCAAAATATAACTTACCAACAATTTATTGCCTTTTTCTCATTAAATTTTGATAGATATGTTTGCAAATACCTACTGATGGAGGTCAGCTGTAATGTTAGAAACAAGAGTGCAGGACAGTGTTCACGCTCATATAAGCAGACATTTTGGAGAAAACTTTAAACAAGAGCTGAAAAGAAGTATAATAAATAGTTGAACTGCAACTAAATCCCAATTTCAGAGGAAAATAGTCCCATTATCCCTCTAAAAGTTCTTTGTTTTGAAGACAGTAAGTTTTGAAGGAGTAAGGGTTTAAGCTAAGTGATAAAACAGATCATCTTCAACTGCAGTGAATCTAGGTAATGAGCATGAGGGTGAGGCCCAAGATACCACTACTCTATAATTCTCCTCCTGAGCGACAGAAAGACTGATTTACTGGCTTAAAACTGTCAAGAAGAAAGTGATGTATCTAGGCTTATGTCCAATACCTCCATAATAGCCCAAGTGGAATGCTAAAGCTACATTTGCTGTCATTGAGGAATTTCCTGTCTTTGTGGGAAGCTGTTGCCCTGAGAGGAAGACCTACTCCACACAATGGCAGATGAGAAAAGGGGTAAAAGCCAGGGGGATATTAGTCTCTGGCTTTGAAAGTACAGTGGCATGTGAAGAAAAGTTCAGACAGATCTTCTTACAATGCTTCACATGTGGAGAGGAAAGAGTAAGTAATTATTGTAAATGTGCTGTTAATATGGACCACAAGCAAGTAGCTTAAGTGCTTTTGATTGTGTAGGAGCTCCTTCATCCCAAAATAGATGGGGTCAAAGTGTGTGCTAGGCTGTTCTCTGAAGTCCATTTCCAAACTAGATTTTTCTCATTTCTTAACAAAGTCTAGTCCCTGGGCTAGTCCAGTACTACATCACTCTTGACATCAGGACTAGATCCAAGAGGGGTGGCACATATGCAGGACTGAGTTTACACGCCTGGAAACATTCTACTGCTTACACATTTTGTGACAATAAATTTCCTGAGCACCAGAAAGTCCTGCTCTCAGGCATTCACAGATGTATCCAGTAATAAGGGGACAGCTGAGATTGCTTAGGCCCACAGCATAGACAGCACTTACTTTTGCTGCTTTGATTTAGCAGGTACTTCCAGGGGATGCCTGCAGACCTGAGATCTCTGCAAAATCCAAATCCTTCAAATATGCTGTTTTTTCTATTTCCCAGCTGAGTTCTCTAACCACTAGTTGTGTTCTTTTTTCACTTGCTCATGCCTGGAAGGAAAGGCTGCAGGCACCAATAATTAGGAGAGGGATCTGGACTGCAGGAAATGCTGTCTGATGTTCTTACCTGAGGAATTAAATCTAAGATACATACACTGAATTTGCACTTTCTGCCAGGTGGTATGTTTATTATGCATTCTTGCAACATATACAAAGACAGCAAGGCAGTGCCTACCTTGTGACTGTGTTTGTTCTATTTTCTCTTCAGGCAGTAGGCCCCTTACACTCTTCAATATATTGAGCTGTTCCTCTGGGCCAATAATGACAGGGGAAAATGTGAGACTATGAAGATAATGCATTAAGCCTCTAATTGCTGAGAAAGTAAGAAAGGCAAAGAATTGATGGGTGTAGTAGAGGACAGCTGAAATCTAAATTAGTCCCTCTTCCAAGACAGTAACATATTTCTTTACAACCAGATCACGTTCTAGGAGTTATGTTCAACAGTTGTGCTGCTCTCTGGAGAGGATCCCAATGGTAGCTCCTCTACAGCAGCTCAGAACACCACACAACTAGCAGTTGCTAATCCTCCTCCATTGTTTGATGCTCAACACAGGACTCAATATCAGAAGAGATCACTTGTATTATAAACCAGTTTTGCTTATAACCTGCCATAAAGGTATAAGACACAGGTTTTGAAGTCCAAATATGCATTACTCTCCAAAAAAAACTGTCTTCCTTACTCCCATAAACAGTAATGACTTTAATAAAAGTAAAAATTTCTTGCACTTTAATGATTTTTAAATTCTGAAAAGACATCTATTAAGTTCATTTTGGAGAGAGAGATTCATTTTTGGTTCTGTTCTTACTTTAGGGTTAAAGAAAAGTAAGGTTATCTGGGAATTTTTGTTTTTCTTCAAACTTACAGAATTATCATCAGTTTTATCATTCTGTGTTTTAGTTTCCAGAGAAGGACAAATGTTATCAGACTTACAAGCCAATTTTGAGACTCAGAAGCTCTGCTTACCAGGACAGGGCATTTGCTTGTCAGGAGATGTACTCACACAAATGCATTTGTTTAACAGGCAGAAGTGAAACTCTCATTAAACACCTGTATTGTTACTCACTTTCTGCCCATGGGTTTCACACCTTGAGACTAGAGAGTCCTACAAAAGAATGAGTTCAGACTAATGAAGGTTCAGACAGGAAAAAAAAAGTTAATTTCTTGTGTTCCAAAGACTAACTGAAATACCAACATATTTTCACAAGTTTGTCCATACTAGGCTTTAACCCCATGCTTTCTTTTAAAGAATATCAAGTACATAATAGTCTCCCTGAGGTTTCACCAGACTTCTAATAAAATTCACATGTGTGCATTACTGTGAAAGAAGACTGAATAGAACGTAAATTCTCAGATATCATCTTGAGTCCAAGATATTTCTGTATATTTTGTACAAAGTAAAATAGGATTGGAAATTTTGGAAGACCACTTTTTTCACAACCTGAACTTCATTGGGGTGATGGTCTCGCCAATATACCATGGCTCAGTTAAAGAGCCTGAAGACAGTGGTTCATGGAGTTCAGGCAGTGTATGTTCACTTCAACCACACCACTCAAGTGGCCCTGGGTGTTACTCTGCTCAGACTTTATATGACCCCAAAGACCTTAATCTCAATAAGGAGGCAGTTGTGGGCTATGTGAATTTCAACAACTTTTTTGTTTCCATCAGTGTTCAAAACCGAGTTGTAACATAGCATTCAACAGAGAAAGCAGTTTCATGTGGAGTCATGCATAGAGGGTCATAACCAAAGAACTCAGAATACTTTTATCCACTGCTGATGAAAGTAGTTTTTAATTAACAAGGTCAAAAACAGACGATGATATCTGATTTAGCAGAGAGAGATCTTCTTCTCAAGAAAGAGGAAAAATATTTATTCTGCTTCAGAAGAAACTCCGGATTATCACCAAGTAAAGGAGAAGTGAAGTTGGCTCCTGGAAGAAAGATTATATGTGTCCAGAACTGATCAAGGACTTCAAGGGGCACATTAGCTAACAAGTTCAGCTTGTACAGAGACCTCACTTATGAATGCAATTTGGAACAAGAGGCAAGTGCAAGAAAAAAGGAGCTTCTGACAGCCATCTAAGAGAGAGCCTACAACAGGTCAGCTGAATAAGGAAAAGAGAGGCACCTTTCTAATTTAAGTCTTACTATAAGGAGATCAAGGTAGGTTTTTCTTCTGTTTTTTTAAACATGTCATTTTTAAACATAAGAAACTGTTGTGTATTTTGAGTGGTGTAAAAGGTAAAAAAAAGTGTTGAACTTGACTGGAGCAAGGAGTGATTTTGTGGTAGGTGAATAATGGCAAGGCACTTTGCCACTAGGAATATAGCTGGTGATGCAAACCTATGAAATTTGGTTCCAGTACTCCCTATCAAGTATCCCAACTTCCTGTAATCTGTCTTTTATGGTACTCAAAGTGTAGCAGAGGAGCATCCATGAAAGCTGGCCAAGCTGAATAAAGAGCTAAATGGTTGGAGAGGGAGAACTATTTTCCTTTCCCTGAAATGGCTCAATATATGTAGGAGGCAGCATACTTGAACCCCAGGGACAATAATCTGTATAAGACATTAACAAGGCCAAGGCAAAGTCACAAGCATAGCATACAATGATCCAAGCTGTTGCCTCTATTTCTGGCACAGTCTGAGCCCAGACCAGGCCTCCAGATGGTATTTGGGCACTGTCCCAGATGAGCCTGAGGCCAGAATGGTGCCTGACATGCTTAAGGGTCTCAATGTAGCTGGATCCAGCAGGTCTAAACTACTGCATGTCAGATGGATGAGCCTTTCATTCTAGAGGTGAGCTGTTCTGTCACTTTGAGAATTTAGAAACAGCAATTTCTGACTAGAAAAAAATGAACCCTGTCTTACAATGCAAGACATATCAATCATTTTCAATTCTTCTTCCAGGTTTAACTATTGAATTGCTGAGAACATGCTCTGACCACAAAATTCTAGTAGAATATTTGAAAACTTCTTACAGCATCACAGTTGTAACAAGCCGATTAGAATCATTTTGAGTTTCCCCTCAGTAGGATTATAAAATTTTTTAAAATACTACTTAAGCTTAAACTGCTTTAATGAATCCCAGACCTGAATTATTATGGACAACTAGCAATCATCTGCTTATATTGTTTTCAAACTATAGTCCACATGGGACCCATTATCTTTGCACACTGGAAAAAGCAAAGCCTCCCTTGAACTTTCACAGCACATAGCTTTGTTTCAGATAAACCACAACAGTTTGCCCTTTTTTGTGTGTTTATTTAAGTGTGTTTTCTGTGATGTCACCATATAGTGCCAAACTGTTAGCATGAGGTGACCTGGTGAGCTATTATGGATTTGGATCAACACAAATGCTCTTTGGATCAAACAAAATTTCACGATTGAGATTAGCTCTCTCTAAGACAAATGTGTTATTTTGGGCGGATCACTCTCATTTAATTCTATGGGTAATGGAGGACAAGGTTATTATGGATTATCACAACCCTTTCATAGCCACTACAGCACAAATACTTTTCCTCTTTTGTTGAAATAGTGTTTTACTGACTCATTACTAAGTTATTTTAAATTTGCTGCTATTGGCAACAACTGTTTGTATTTGATGCACATGGAGAATGTTCACAGTTGTTTCAAAGCAGTGGTACAGCAAGCCTCTCTATTACTTGCTGTCAAAAAAATCTATATTTACCACTTTTCTGTAACAATCTCATCATAATGTGTCACCTCTAAGTAGTTAAAATGGGCATCAGCTGTAGCCCACAGAGAGTTAAGGTAAAATCATGCTGAAGCTTCTGCAACTTTCAGGAACCTTCTTGCTCTCCCTATTATAATATCACTTCCCTTTATAAAAATCCTAATGTCAGCTCTTAGTCCAGCAGATAAGAATTGAACTGAAGATTTCTTCAAGAGATGTGAATATTAATTTTGACTTTGTAGAGGTGCAGTTCTTTAGTTAGCTCTTTTGGTTAATTTAAAAAATGGTGGTCAAGTAGCAGAGGATCTTCATCTGCTGTCTCAAAACTCTATCAGGAACTTTCTTGTGTGATTGAAATGAAATGTCCCCAACTGTTCCTATCATTGCCTAAACTAAGGACAATGCTGAGGAGAAAACAGAGCTGAAAATGATAGGAAGCCAGGATGGAGGGTCAACTACTACACCAGCTCATTTTTCATAAGGTGTGAAAAAGACTGACCTTACCAGGAGTTAGTAGTGGCTCTCATTTATTTTTCTTCATTTGTACATTGGAGTAGTGTAGGGGGTTGATGCTGGCTGAATGCCAGGCACCCACCAAAACTTCTCTATCACTCCCTTTTATAGATGGACAGGAAAAATATAATGAAGGGTTCACGCCTTGAGATAAGGATCAGGAGAGATCACTCACCAAATACCATCACTGGCAAAACAGACTAGAATTAGAGATATTAATTGAATTTATTACTAAGAAAATCGGAGCAGGATAATGAGAAGTAAAAAAAAACTTCTAAACAGCTTCTCCTCATCCCTCCCTCTTTCCCACCTCTACCTCCAGTGGTGCAAAGAGACTGGGAATGGGCGTTATGGTTGGTTCATCACAGGTTGTTTCTCTCACTGTTCAGGGAGAGGAATCTTTCCCTTGCTCCACCATGGAGTCCCTCCCATGGGAGACAGTTCTCCATGAACCTCTCCAGGGTGCATCCCTCTCATGAGCAACAGTTCTCCCCAAACTGCTGCAGCATGGGTCACTCTTGCACAGGCTGTGGTCCTTCAAGGACAGGCTGCTCCCATGGGTGCTCCCTGCTCCACAGGCCTCCCATGGGGTCACAGTCTCCTCCCAGGCACCCACCTGCTCCTCTGTGGGTCTCCTCCCCAGGCTGGGGGTGGATCTCTGCATCCCTGTGGGATCCCTGTGCTTCCAGGGGCTGCAGGCACAGCTGCCTCGCCTTGGGCTGCACCAGGGGCTGCATGGGAATCCCATCTCTGGCACCTGGGGCACCTCCTGGCCCTCTTTTCTCCTGACCTGGGGGTCTGCAGAGTTACCCCTCCCACATGTTCTCACTCCTCTCTTCTCTGGCCACAATTACAACTGTGCAAAACCTTTTATTTCCTTTCTTCTTAAATCTGTTACCACAAAGGTGTTACCATCATTTCTAATTGGCCCAGCTTTGACCAGCGGCACATCCATCTTTGGAACTGCCAGGGATTGGCTCTGCTGGACATGGAGGAAGCTTCCAGCAGCTTCTCAATAAAGGCACCCCTGTAGCCACCTGCTACCAAAGCTTGGCCATGCAGACCCAACACAAGTAGAGAAAGAATTCTCAAAAGCAAATACTCAAACAGCATATGTGCACAAAGGTGGGATGGTTTAGCATCTTCTGTTTGTCTGAAAAGAAGAGATACCATTGCCTGCTGAAAATAATCTGTGTACTGCTGACAAAGCATTAAGACTGGCATTGCCTGGTAGGACACTGCAAAAGCAATATTATGTGATTAAAAAGAATCTGAGTCAACCAAAGCTTCACATGACACAGAAGCAGCTTTATAGGATATAACGGATATAGGATATAGCATTTTTAGGATAGAAGATTACAAAGTCCCATTTATAGTTTTATACTGAAGGGCTACCCAAAACCATAGATTTATGAAAAAGTAGTGCTGATGCCCACACCAGCTTAAGAATGGGATTTTTTTCTGTCCCTGGCCTAATTCTTGCCTCTTTCACCAGAGTATTTCTTGGAGTTTAAGCAGTTAAATTCTTTAACAGATTTGGCCAAATCTTAAAAGCAGTAATACTTTTTAGGGATATCATGCTGCTCTGGAGGAGCACATGTGAGCAGACTGGCTGGGAGAAGACATGGGCAGAAGTTCTTAAGCTGACACTGCTGCCAAAGCTACCTTAACAGGAAAATATATCTGAATTTGGGAAATTAAGAAGATTTCACCTCAAATAAATTCCCACATTTTTGTTAACAACCTTGAGGACAGGACTTGTCAATGACTGTACTTCATCTGTGGTTAGTAGGTGTTAGTAGGTGTGCTTTCTGTAAGCCACTTAGAAGCAAAATGTAATCATCTAGTTTTAAATATAGTAAAGTTTGTGTGCCCTTGTCTGTTCTTTTAAGGTTAGATGATAAGAGAGATTTCAGGAAACCCAGCAGAAAGATCTGAGCTTCCAGGACATAGTGATCCAGAAGAGAGCAGAAATGTTTACTCATGTCCCCAGGATCCCACCATGGGCCAGCCGTCCCTCAAACTGTGCGAGTCCCTCTGTAAGTCTTCTCCTCCTCTGCAGATTCCTCAGATGGCACATGCCAGAAGAGGCTCCTTCACACTCATCAGGCTGTGGGAAATTCCAACACTGACCTCAAAATTATAACAGATGATTTTCATACGAGACTACTGGTATGTGAATGTCATTGTACTGATCTGCATGTCCTGTCCTGCTGCTCAAAATGGATCTAATAAAGAATTCACACCTTACCCTCAGACAGATGATGTGCATCCTGTGTCTGTAGGGCATATATTTTTTTTACTTGTTTTCAGTTCTAAAATTATTCCATGGCAAAGTATGAATTAACATCAAATATTTAATCTTTTACAAATATTTAATCTCAATCTTTAACAGCTGGCCAATTCAGCAATGAAAATGATGGTAGAAAAACATGGCTTGCAGGCCAGCAATTTCTCTGCATAATTGATGCTTGTACAGAAGTAAGCACAGGTGACTGGCTTATCTTCTGCTCAAGGCAACAATCTCTTCCAAAGATACAGGCACTTAATATACAGGCAGGCACTCCATTCTCTTTGCTTTACTGAGATCTCCGCTACAGTGTGAACCATGCCCCAAATGGCTTTCCCCCAACCTTCTGAGGAAGAAGAGGAAGGAACAAACAGAGAAGTGGAAAGCAGTGATGCTGCTCCCATTGGTGCAGCGAAGGAACTGCTGTACTGGTGAAGGAGCTGGCTGTACTTAGTATTTACTGCAAGGAAGACTGGACTGTGCCCAGGAAAAAAGAAAAGGAGCAATATGCAACAGAGAGAAAAAATAAGGTTCTAGCATTCTTGCTTTCTAAGTATTTGAAATGTAAGGAATCACAAGACAAAGCAAAATATTACATCCAAGTAAAAAGACACAGAACTGCCTTAGATGATTTTGTCAAATGTGAATAGTGTCTGTGTAATCCTGTAAATACCTAAAGCCTCAAGTAAGCTTTTTTTTTTTTTTACATATTTTTCAGAGTTCTGCTTTTCTCACCTTCTGCTCTGAGTGTTTACTCCAGACCTACAAAACTATAGACTATGGACACAAGGCAGCTTTCTTTCTCAGTCCTGGAAGGTGCTGGGTCAAGCCCTCACAACACATATGGGACCACTTCTTTTGGAAACCTTGGAGTTCTGGGAGTTGCTTGGGCTTACCCAGTAAATTAGAGGCCTGGGCTAAATGATCTCTGCAGCTTGAGGAAGCTGAAGACACTCAAGTTTCAAAGTTGTTGCATTGTTACAAAGAGCAGAGAAGGGAGGCTGCATGAATAGGCAGAGGAAGTATAAATACAGACACCATAATGCAATGCCAGAGTAAGTCTGCTGTCTGCAAAAAAACGATAGGGGACATAAGATAGATTTATCATCTTAAATGTGATTTATCATGTTATTCTAAAAGCATGCTAACTTGTCTGTCAGTCTTCCATATAAAACCTAGCTTACATGCTGTCAGCCCAGACTGTGGGCATGTGACAGCATTGTTCTGTGTTCACCTTTATTCATACTTGTTTGATTTTATTATTTTCTGTCACCCCCTTTCATTCAGTGACTCTTTTTTTAAAAAGCTCAGGAATACTAAACCTATCTAATCTTCTCTGACAGAGGAATGAGACACATCTGGCCTTCATGAACCTGTACCTCTATGAAGATTTTCTAGTTCTAAAACCTGTACCTCTGTGAAGATTTTCTAGTTCTAAAGGATGATGACAGATACATGCAATATTCAAGCTGTAGAAGGAGTTATGGATTTGTACTTTGGCTGCTACTGTAATGATACTTTTTTGATTTGTTCTCCAATCTGATTCTATAATTGCTTTTTTTTTTTGACTGACATTGAATAACAAGTTCATCCATACAGTTTTCACAATACTGTCTGTAACAGTGACTTGCTGAGTGATAATAATTTCCTTTGAGCTCTCTGCTGTGTGTTGGTATAGCAGAGATTATTTCTGCCAATGTCACTAATTTGTGTTCATCAACACAGAACAGCACCAGATCTCAGCTCACCCCAGCAGCCTATGCTGAGAGAAGTTCCTTCAGCACCCTTTGGTAACTCCAGTTTACTACAGGAGTTATCAAAGATCAGAAAACTTCCCTTTCCAGACCACTGATGAATGCTGACCAGCAAAATCATCCTACCTCCATTGTAAAATGCCTATGTAGTCTCCTCTATTTTTTCATCAGTGGTAATCTACTTATACTATGGCAGCTTATTTTCTGTGTTTTGCAACAGACCTGCTCAAACTCTTTTGGAAATGCCATGCACAATGTATCAAACAGTTCACTGTTATCAATGTGTTCACTGACTTTTTAAAGAGAATTACAGACATGTGAGGCATGACTGCTGCCAGAAAATACTTTTTCCCCGTTGTATCATTTTTGCCAACACATGTCTTAATCCTGTTCTTTATCACAGTTTGCACGAGTTTGCTCAATATAGCAGTCAGACTTACTGTTGTTTCCTATATCTCGCCACAATTTGGGTGTCATGTTTGATTATAGACATTTTTCAGGTACCTTAGACTTAAACTATTAGCAGGTCATGGTTACTTGGCAGTTGCATACACAGGATCCCTCAGATCTCTTGAGCAAACACCCTTGGGTTTCATATATTAGCTCATATTATTTTCATAGGCCACTTATAGTTTGACTCTTTATGTAACTATGAGAATTTATGTTAGGAGTGTTATCAGCTCTGAGCAAGGAATAAACACAAGATTCTGTTTGATGGAGTTGTAGCTGCTGCTAAAGCTGCTCTGTAGAGCAACCATCAGGAATACTGAAAGGCTATCAAGAAATCAGGTAATATTTCATGGCAGTATAACAATGAGAGATACGGGCGGGGTACATGCCTTGAACACCCAAGGAGGGGAAATCCCGTGCTTTTCCAAAACACATAGCTACACCCAGCACTTAAAGTTGTAAGAGATTAACTTGTGAGGAGTTATTTTTAGCATCTAATAAGATGATGCTTAGATTAAGAAACCTCATGTTTAGTTTTCTACTAATAAATCAAGTTTCACACACCTTCCTCTCATTAGCCTTTCATACCACACATCTGCCACACTCCTCAGGTTGTTCAAACCAACAGGGATTCTACCCACTTAAAAAATAACATGAAGACGCCTACTGGACTACCATGGTTCTGATAGTCTTCAGTTTTTCAACATGAATTCAGCCTACAGCTTTTTCTAAATAACTCTAAGTTGACAATGTCCTGCAGCTTTCTCTGAAAGATTCATCAGAGCAACTCTCCACATTTGGTTTGCCTGAGCAGGAAATCCACCAGAATCAAAGGTGTATTATCACAAATAAAAGAAACAAGGATAAAGCTCAGCAGAAGAGGTCTGTAAATGTGTAAAAGGGGAATGGCTATAAATGCCTAAGTTCTTTCTCAGCCTTTACAAAAATATCCACTAAATATTCACGTCCTTAATTTACGCTGTTTTAATATAAGAAAGTTATCAATTTTTAGAGGTTATATATATATATATTATATCCAGTGAGAGATATTATATCGTTGTTTACCTTATATTTCTGTGAAAGACAGAAATGTTTACCTCTGAAAAACAAAAGGACTTCAAATCTCAGTTTTATCTTTCCCCCTCTTCATCATGATAAAGTGACTATTGGTATTTGTACACTGGAAACTCATTAAAAAATGAATTGTTTGATGAGAGCCTGTAAGAGTAAAACAAATAAATCTGAAAGAGCTACAGATGTGGGGGCAGGTTTTTAGACTGACTCATGGAAGCAGTCTGCTTTGACAGCCGTGTAATGTCCTCTGTGTTTCACTTTTCTCTGCTCACATTGGTGACTCTTTTTTGGCTAAATGTTTTTGCTTAGTGTAAAATCTTTCTTACAAATTCTCAGTGTCCTAATTGAGGGGTGGTGGAATTTCCAAAAAGCCCTCAGTGTTGGCCAAACCCTGTCTGGGAAAGAATCATGAGACTAAAAAGTATTGAAGAGCTTACCAGAAAGGGGATATTGGTCACACCCTTCTGAGGAGTAACTAGGGTGTAGGGCAAATGGCTGGAACTTTATTCAGGAGTTTTAGTCTAGCAGTTGCATTTATTTTCCCTATTATGTTCTGAATTGTTTCATATGATGCATAGTAATTTCACTTGATTTATAGTAGAAGGACATTACGCAAATAATTCAAATATTGCTGGTCTCCAGTGTCTCACTTAAAGTGTTGTTTCAGGAGCTGCTCTAAGTCTACAGCCTTGTTAGATGCAGGCCCACAGCCAGATTGTATGACAGAATCATGAGACTCTCCAGCTAAAGAGGAAAAGAAAAAAATTTCCTGTAAATTACCTTTCTCACCTCTCAGTTCTTGTGAAATGGAAGCAGCAGTGGCTGTTGTTTCCATATCAGATATTTCCAGCTAGGAGCAGAGGGCACCTCTCAGCAGTATCATTGTTCAAGGTCACAGGAGGAACAGAGTCTGCATATAGATACTCCAGAGCTCAGTCTTCCTTCTGGCTCCCGACTGTTTCCTGTCTCCCAGCCACAAACTCAGAGATTAAAGCAGCCCTACTATGTTGGCACTGTGGTTTGTCAGAAGTGAAGGAAGAGTAAGGGGGCAGAAAGGTCTTTGCTCATCATAGTGGAGCAAGAAAATGTGAGACACGGCACAGGTTTTGATGGGTTACACGACTGTAAAGAGATAGATATGTAAATTATTCTGTCACCATGCAACAGTAAAGAGTGGTGTTGCAAGTTCAGCACGCCTTGGCTAATGGGGACAACCATTTAGCCTTTACAAACCTTTTTTTTATACAAAGGAAAATGACAGATTTAAAGCATTTAAAACACAAATTATGAAATAATTTATTTTAACTGTATTTTAAACATCTTTTTCCTTCCCCTATCAGGACAGAAAGCTGTTGAGTGACAATCTCTTGTAGGCTGAAATGATCTTCACCCAACCTCTGTTCAGGGAAACTTTAGTAATCCAGATGTGCTGTGGAAATTGCTGCTATTTCAAAATCAGGTCTGTTTGCAATAAGATGAAACAAAAATACAAAAAAATTAGAAAGGAGAAGGGAAGGAGAGAACAGAGAAGGGAGGGAGAGGAGAAGGGAGAGAAGGAAACAAAAAACAGCACAGCAAAATCTGCATCTCTGCCAATGTGTGGATTAGCTCATTGCTGCAGAAAAGTCTGGTCACAGCATCAGCTTATCAGCAGCCTCAGAACCTGACATATAACCTGACATGCCCAAGTCAGGCTAGGCTAGAGTTTTATTATGATTATTATTTTTTACGATCTCTGATCATGCATAGCTCATGGCTATGTTGAAATAGTTACAGCTTGGACTAGCTAAAAGATAGACGGGAAAGAATAAATCATAAAGGAAAGCAGAAAGGTGAAAGTGGTAACGTAAGTCCCAATCTCATATCCCACTGAGGCAAGACAAGCAGTGATGGGCTCAGGTCACATTTCTCTGACTTGAGTTTGCCAAGAGACGTTTTACTGGATAAAGTGATATAGTGTCACATCTTTTGACTTTTTCTCAGGGTCATGAGAGTTGTGAGGATCTGTAACAGTGAAATTAGCTTTTTAAGGCCAGGAGTTATTTTTAAAATTTCCCTTTTCCTTTTCCCCTTTACCTTCATTCAACTTTTCAGATGTTGCCCAATTAGCTGTACCAAATAGAGGGTAAAATTCACCAACCAGACTGCTCTTGCCAGACATAACTACATGAGCTGTAAGATTCTACCAGGCTGTTCAGAGCTCTGGTGTTCTGGAGATGCAACTAGTATTATCCCCCATGCAATAAAACAGTAATTCAATACTGTTTAAACTGGACAGCACATAGAGCTTGAAGGATTGTGTGGGCATTACTGTCCATCTCTCTAGATTATGAACAATATAAATAAAACAATAAAAAATAAAACAGAATAAAGAATAAAACACTAATTCAATACAACAGTCAAATACAGAGTGCTGTGATGTCAAGTGAACCAGAGTTATTAAGCTAATACAAGAAACTACCACTGTTAGCACCTTTTCAGTTCATGCTGAATGACTGACCTAAATTAAAGGATTCAGAGCTTTCTATCCATATTGTTAAAGGCCATCTGGCAACTCTTTTTGAGCACCTGTGAAAGTAAATCTTTCTTCAGACCTGGTTTAAGCACAAAATATTAAAGGAGTGTTCAAGATATAACCATCAGCAAAATAACTGTTTCAGTCAGGGATCTCAGACTGCCTTCCTGGGAGTCAAAGTCCTGGCTGTGTACATGGGTGAGTTCTGCCGCCACAAGAGAGTTCTGCTCAACTATCCCTAGACCTTACCTTAAGTCTTTCTATTTCTGCAACCAAACACTGCAACCAAATGAAAAAATTGCCAAGTTACATGACACAAACACAGGCGCCAATCAAGAAGCTCATACTCTAGAGAGATGGACAGTAACGCACACACAAATCCTTCAAGCTCTATGTGCTGTCCAGTTTAAACACATACAATCCTAGGTGTTAAAATATGTTTTAGACAAGAAGAGAGGAAAAAGATGACCAAGCTGAGCTGCTTCAAGCTATGAAACCTATGAAAAATACATCCATAAAAATCTGTCAGCATCTATAATTCAGAGTCCACCTTTCCACATCAGAACAAACAAATAACCCCTATTTGCATGCATGACATCATTTTAAAGAAGAAAGAAGGTGAAGAAGAAAAGAGTCTTATTTACCCTTGGCATCCCTTCTGTCAACAATGAGTTTTGTCAATGCTGTCATTGAAGATGAACAAGACATGAGCTATCTGAGTCCACAAGACATTCTGTGCCTGGGGGACCAGGGTAGGTAGATTGAACCAGGGTATTGGATTGGCTGTTGGGTGATGAAAGGTGAAAGTGCTGCCACAATGAATGCAGCCTCAGTCCTAGCTATATTTATGTCTGGGTTGGGAAGGTGAATTCCCCCACTGCCTGAACTCCTATCTTTGCAAGTAGGTTTTAGAATGATAACTATGGAGTGGGGGAACCAAGATGAAGACCTGCACCTGTACTGTGTGCTATAAACGATGCTTCTCAGCTCCTACCTCAAGAACACATCTCTGTAAAATAAGTTTCTTTGCATAAATGCAGTCACTACCATGAACCATCATCAAAGAGCATAAATATATAACAGCATTTTTACTTGCAGCCAGCTGAAGTGAGTTAGTAAGGTCAACAGGAAGCAGCAAATGAGGTTTTAATGAGTGATGCATCTCATGCTTCTGAGAGGAAAACTTTGCCTGGGAGAAGTAAAATCAACATCACCACAGAGGGAAGAAAACTACAGCGCTCAGCTCTCTTGAGTAAAATCTTTGCTGTACAAGAAATGAGCAGACGGCACTGGTATGCAGACAGTTGGAGAGTGGAAAAGTTACAAAACTTATCTTCCAAACTCATCTAAAAAAGCATATACCATTCAAGGGGACAAAATAAAGTCAACCTGAGTCTAAGAGAGCTCAAATTGTGCAAGATTTTGGAAAATAACTCTTGTCTCACTTGATTAGTTTGACAGTACAAAGTCTGAAATTAATTGGTTAGTTAAGAGAAGAAACAAAGACCTGAAAGAGGGGAACAGATTTAATGGAGAAGTAAATCTCTGTACTAGATTTTTGATGGATTAATTTCTTTATTTAACAGAGAAAAATTTCGGTACAGTCAAACCTCATCTTAGAAAACAGGGTAGCTTAGAAAAGAAGTTTATATGTTACCACATATAAAATGAGGTGTTTTCTGTCCCTTAGCTTAAAGAAAATAGTAAAAAGATGTTCATTTGTATTTCACTTATAAAAAGATTTTTTAATTTTATGAAAGAAACTCAAAATCCTTGGAGCAAGAACAACAGAGGCAAGAGTTTCAACAAAGTCAAGTACAACCAAAACTGTCATGTTAAATAAAGAACACTGCAGAATTAGGGGAGAAATGGCCTTATTAAATGACAGCTGTTAGGCCTATATGGCCCAGTTGGTGCATGTGCTATGGGGATGTCAAACTGGCAGCAACCTGGATGCTTCCCAGCCCTTCCCTTGTTAGGAAGATTTTTTATGGTGCTGGTCTTAATCAACCAATGGAGACTGGTTCAGCCAATGCAAAGCAGTTGCAGAGCCACTTGTGGAGTAAGATCTTGGTTTCTTAAATATCATATTTCCTTGTCTTTAACAAGATATCATCAAGGGACAATTTTTAACTGGTTTCAGGCTGTTTCTAACTCTAATTTGTTTTCCTTGGAGAAAAAAAATGAAAGAAAAAAAAGATTAAATAAGTCCCAATTCTGTATAAAATTTAAGTAATTTAAACTGCATTTTCACGCAAGAAACCTGTAGATAAATTAAAATCTCTTTTGAGAATATGTTGTAACATAATTTTTAATTCTTTTTTACTTACTACTCAATTTAGAACAAAAGAACAATATATCTAAAACACACTTAAGGACATCTCCATCAAATTATGACAGCCAGTATCCTTCACATTATATGTTTTAGTTCAATTCTAGATTTGGATCCTTTCCTGAAGTTCAGTATGGAAAAGCATTTCCCTTGAAGCATGGAGTATGCCTTCTAACATCATCTGAACATATTAGGTCCTGCTGTTTCAGTCTCAAGGCTCTGCTCTCACTTTGTCTGTAGTACACACTGTAGTCTGAGGAGGACTGAAATGTTTGACTTTATTTAAACTGATGAGGCTCGTATAGAGTATCTGCATGAAATTTAATTGCCTGTAAAATGCAGGTCAGTTTAGATGATCTAATGGTCCCTTCTGGCCTTAAACTATACACTATCTGTCAAACAAACCATTAAAATGTTGCTGTGTGTAATAATCACAAAGATAACTACAGCTTTTGTAAATGCCCTCTAATTTAAAGGGTACCATTTATAGTCTGCATACAAGTTCTAATTAGCTATTTTAATGACGCTTCTACATGTGGTAAGTGGTTTGTATAACATAGAATTTAACAGTTACTGGTATAGCAGGGATCAGATCTCTACAACAAAATTCTCTTGTCCTCCAAAGCCGAGGCTGCACCTCTCAGAGCAGCATAATGTTTCCCAGTGCTTAAAAACTCAGATGTTCTCCCAGGTATTATCCAGGTGAGCAGCAGCTGTCCCATGTCAAAATTGTACCAAGAACTATATTAAGAAAACTACCTGTAGGAATGACTGCACATGCCTTTGTGCCTTGCTCTCTTTGGTTTTAAATACATATTATTTTGAAACTTACATATAATTTTCATTAATATGTTGCTAGCTTGGCAGGTGCCTGGAGGAACAGGGAGGAAGAAGGAAGAATGACTCAGAAACAAAGTACTACTCAGCCAATTCTAGGAATTTGTTGAGACAATGACATATTGGCTTCTGTATCACTAGTTAAGATTTTTTCTTTTTAACTTCATATTCAAAACCAGGCGGCACAGCTTCATTTACAGGGGGTTTTGTTCCACCCAGATGAGGGTGACACCCAGCATTTCCCTGAGGACTCTGGCAAAACCAAATCTACCCATGTCTCTCAGCAGGGTAAGGTGAACACCGGAGTAAGATGGACATGGCTTTTGACTATGGTATATTACATCTCTTTCTACAGAATATTTTGCTTCAGCTGGTAACTTAGCATATCTTAAGAAGCATTTTTGATCAGTATGTGGCGTTGGTCACCAGGGAAGAAATGCAAATACCTGAACACAGTGAATCTACAAGTCCACCTTCATGGCGAGAGGGCATGCAGCTGTGGATCAGGGTTTTTCTTTGACAAGCCAGTGCTTGTTTTGGGTAATGCTTGTTAACATTGTCCTGGAATGAGGTACTCTGCCTTGTTCAGTGCCTGCCTTCTCTGTGCCTTCTGGTACTATAACACAGCTCATCCATTTGTGACATAGTTTTCTCAGGCAGAAATATTTTGCTAATGAAATATTTTCCTCACTGAGGAAAACAAATTAAGCAGCACCAAGGTATAGACCCAGGCATTTTGACTCTCAACTGCCAGCATTTTTAGATCATTAAAACAGTCCCTAAGACCTACTGTCATGCAATTACCACAATTTATTCCTAATGGCTTACTGGATCTATTTTTACTGTCCACAATATATCTGAAAAAAACATCAAATATATAATAATTTCAGTTATAATTACTTGCACTTAACTCTAACCATCAAAAGTAAATGCTTAACTCCTTTAAATTTCCAAACAGTCTTTATGACCAGCCTAAATTCTAGACTGGAAGTTTTTCAAATAGCTAAAATTAGGTGACATGGATTATCCTCTCCCTCCCCTGGATTATTTATGTGAGTCATTTTTAGCCTTTGTAAGATGCCATATGAGACTATTTATATGTGATGGGTTGCCCTGTATCCCACAGTAGTTTGCCATCCTTTTAAGGAGCAGGGAATTGGAAAAGTGTTCAGTGTAATTTTCATCTTGTAATGTTTTTTGGGGGTTGCATTGGAAATTAAATTTAATTTCACTACACAAATGGTCTTTCTTTCTTATTTCAGAATAGATGGTTTCTTTCATAACCATGGGACAAATATGACCAAAACCTGTTTTATCAGGCATGCAACGGATGTTGTACACTGTTTTCTGTCTCACTGTCTAAGTGGAGGCACTCTTATGGACAAACATGTCTGCATAACTTATAGCCATACCTTTGTTGGTGCCTTCCTCATGAAACAATTGTGTGAAGGAAGCTGTACCATGTCTGCAGCATCAAATGGACCCCTCTGAAGCCATGTGAAAAGAGATGTTTTGTGCACATCAAGCACACTGGGCTGCAGATTCAACAGACATTTCTGCACACTAAATCTGGAATTGCAGTTTTCACTGCCCAGGTCTTTAGAACATTCCAGAGAATCTGGCAACTTTTGTGCCAGTTCATAGGTGCTGAGGCCAATGTTGCAGTTGATCTAAATAGGAAAATATATCACCTTCTTCGTAATTTTCTCTCTATTATCAACTTAAGTATTTCTGGCAGTTTCTTTGTTGTGCTCAAGTTCTTTGTCTTGTTCCAGAACTGCAGCAGCACAGCAGGAGCTGCCAGAACCACCGCGTTCCCGGGAGCTTCTGTCTCCAGGGAAAGGGGATGGCTCAGAGCACTGGACTGTGTTGGTATTTGCTGGTCAACAAATAACATGAGAGGAGTTCTGTGTGTGGTATTCCCATAGAGTTTATTGCTCTCACACAAAAGGGGACAAAGAAAAAGGAACAAAGGGAGGACCCTGGTTTTTCACTTCCAGGGAAGGTGGAGCACCAGGACTGAGGGCCAGTGGGCTGAGGGCACAGGGGCGGTGTGACAGGGATAAGGACTAACAGGGAAGACTGGAACAGGGAACATTCTGAAACTGAGGTGGAGAATAGGGATGACATAACTCTGGGGCAGGGACAAGTGATGATGTATCTGGGGTGATGTAACTGGGGTACATAAAACAACAAGGGACTGTGGGAGAATTATTCCTTAAACAGGGGTCACATCCCAGGGTGCCCGACTAACTGCATCCCCTGCCAACTCTTGGGATGCAACAAAGAACCTTATAAAGGTTTGCAAATAGCCATAGGGCAAGTTCCATTGTAAATTTTAATTCAAATATTTCTTTGTACAAAAATCTGAGCTATCCAATAATAGAAGCAACTATTAGTTTTATATATTAATATTCTGAAATATATTTTCAAAGTACCTTTTTGGTATGTCTAGTAATAATAACACTGGCTCATTAAATGGAGAGAAAGCTCAATTCATATCCTCCTTAGTATTCAAAACAAGATTTGCAACCTATTAGCATTAGAAGTTATCTTTTCAAATTATACCCAAACCCCCCCCATTTTTATTATTAATTTTCATGATTAATTATTTTCAAGAAGAAAAGTCCTTGAAAAAGATAAATTCCTTGCCAATTGAAATGACTGTGCTGTAGTTGATTCACTAACTCTTTCCATAGATTAACTAAGTTAATCTTTCTCCCTATAGCAATACTTCATATTTATTTTATCCAAAACTTTAATCCAGTTTTCATTATATATAAACCTGTGGCTATTTCCTGTGGGAAAATAAGCTATTCCTACCACTAAGGCTGCAGATCTTTAAAAAGAAGAAATGTTGAGAAAGTCTCCTGTTTGTTAATCTAACTACCATATTTCAATTTTAAACTTTTCTGTTAAAAGCCAAGGCTTAAACTAACTGAAATTAAAGGAAAATTTTAAACAACCAAGGATATCTAGCTCTATGATAAATTTTAATATTTAAAAACCATAGTAATTTCTGAAGAATTGAGAATTTCTTGTTTTTCAAATATTTGATGATAATATGGAGATAGGTAACACAAAAATAAACAGCTTTCTTCTTAATTTTTAAAAATTTATCTTGTCAGCTTCAGTGTTCTTTTATGTTGAAAATGATTTATTGTAGAAATCCCTCAGACAAGAGCAGAAATTGGCAACTGCTGAATGTAAGCTAAAGCACACAGCATGAAATCTGTGCTCCTGCAATTGCTTCTGAAGTTTGTGATGCTCTATTAGTGTCAATGCTGGGAAATATGAAGTGGTTTTGAAATTTAATAAACATAGAAATCGGTTTTAAAGTCATGAGGAAAAAAGTTGCAAACATTCTCTCATAGCAAGATTGGAACTTTTAAATTCCAGATGTGATTTTACATTAGTGTCTCTTGAGAAAGCAACCTTTCAAAATCAGCCTTGAAAACATTGTTATGGTTGTCATATCCCAAGGTAAATAACAGGTTCGTTGGTTGTATCATCTTGGAGAGCAAGTTTCACTTGTTTGTTCAGCTAGAACTCCCAGTCTTTCCATTATTTAGAGTATTCTTCCAAATGAAGAAAATTCCTATAATGATCTTATGCTTGCAAGAAAATGGATAGACCATGACAAATGGGAGCCAAGGCTTCCAGACAAGGTAGCAGTGAATTTACTGGCAAGGAGAGAAATGAAAGCCAAGAAAATCACAAAAAATTAAAGTTCTTGTTTTTCATTTTTAATCCCATGTAGGTGAAAGTATTGTAATTTTTATCTGCAGCAGGAAATCTCAAACTAGAAATACATAGCTATATATGTAAGTTATGGAAGATAAATATTACTTCCTTAAGAAATGCCTTAAATACTAAAGGAAGAAATAGGTATTTCCTGGACAAGTAAATGGTTCATAAATACTTTATCATGCACTAAAGCCAAACAGTGTAGGAGAATAACATGGAAGTGTGTTTCTTATTTTGAGGCAGAAGAGAACAAAATTCCTCCTGAAGGAAAAATATGTCATTCTCTTATCCCATTGGAGTACGCTAATTGCTTTCAGGGAATGAGACTCCAGAGATGTTCCATCCCATAGCACTCAGTGTTTTATAACAACAATTTGGGAAACCCAGGTTTCTCACTCTCAGAGTCTCCATTTGTTCAGATACCTTTCCAGGACATGTAAGTTCTTTACAAATAAAAGTATTTCCCAAATGTTACATACCTGAGACAAAGAAAACAACTAAAACAAAAACAAAAAACAAAAAAAAAAATCCTTTCTTAAAAAAATTTATCTAGCTCTACCCTGTGTCTCAACCAATGATCTTTGATTGCTGGTGGGAAATAATGATTAAATACAAAGTTCCTTGGAAAAAAAATATCAGAAATCTAAGTAAAGGCAATAAATTTACTCACTACCCTTGACCATGGTCTGAAGGTAAACATTTATCATCTGCTTACTGTCTGGTTCACGGAAGCCAGACACTTGCAAAACCTCAGATCAACAGAAATGATTTGTATCCCTTACACAAATGGTTGGTAGATTATAACCAACTTGTCTTCTACCATGAAAAAACTTCTCCTTGGACCTCAGCCACTGCCTTTGAGCAGTTACCTCATAAGCCATAAAATCTAACCAGGTGAAAAGCTGGCCACACATTTCCAACTAAGTGTCTCATGTGAAAAATAGACCTCTGAGCAAGTAACTGATGAGTGATAATGGTGCTGTAACTCAGCATTAACCATGCTGCAAAGACCTGTGTGAATTCTGCTCTCAAAGGGCAGAAAACTTCTTTTAGAAAATCAGATTTTCAGAGCAAGCAGACATAATATTTTAAGTCATGTCATCTGCCCTCTACTGACATTCCACAAAACCAAAATGTGGCCTTTCACATAAAGTCACTGTTCCATACGTGTTTTAGATTTTAGCAACTGTGTGATTTGCTTTGACAAGACGATTGATGGCTTTGCCATTAGGTAAGGTAGGACACTGACCTTCACAAAAACACACAGAAAACAAGCTCAGAAGAGAATACATTAACCAGCCTCTAACCCACAAGAAAGTCAAATGTGCGTTACAGAATAATTCTTTGATGAAACCTTTGGAAGAGCAGCTGCCACAGGGCACCGTATTTTGTGTGCTCAAAGAAAGTTGGAATGCTTTGAAGGAGAGACCACCAGAGCTCACCAGAGAGAAGGCAGCCCCTCAGTAGATATCACAGTTGTTGCTAACGTGAATTATTGCAAAGTGCCCTACTGAAAGTACTATCCTGCTACTGTTGCAGGTAGTTCAATGGCTATTTTCAAGACATGTATTACCTCAAGTCAGTATGTTACACTAAAGGTTGTCCTGCAAGTCCCAGAGTCCACAGAGGGTAAGCAATTTGCCTGCTCTCTGCTAGAGCCTTTTTGTCTCTAATGTCTTTCAAAGTAAAAACCATGGATATCATGATTTGGTTTCGTAAGGGAATGGTGGTTGAAAATGGAGAGGAAAGCAGCTTCCCACAGAACCTACCAAATATAAAGTGCAGGCAGTAAGAAGCAAAAACTCCATAGGTTCTTCCCCTAGAGGTTTGCAAGCAGAAAGGAGATCTCTAATAAAATCTAAAAAGGGACAAAAGAAAAAGAAGAAAAAAGAGGAACATTATAATAAAATCAAACATATGCTCAGCACAAATGAAGTCTACATAGTGCTGTCTAGTCTGTGAAGATTTCTTCACTTTCTTGCTAATGACTGGTGTTGTGAAGGATATGTCAATAATCAATGCTGACAGCTGCCTTGCACTAAAGGAGCTGAATAAAATTCACCTGGCTTGATAAACCTATCAGTGAGTTGCACTAGATTTAAGCATTGCCTTTTTTGATTTGCCATTTATTATTACCATTAAATACCAGTTCAGCACTACGAGAGTCAGCAGCTTGGTCAGCCACCTGAACCTATCATTCCAATGATAAAGCATCTGCTAAGCACAGAAGAAAGGACTTGCTTTTGTCCTATTCTAATTTCAAGCACACAACCAAAACCTTGATAACCAAACTCATTAGGAACCTACTTGCCCACCATGGAAAATTTCCACCTGATTTAATAAAATCAGTTTTGTAGCTGAGATGTTTAGGTTTCATATTTTGAAATACATAGAGATGGATGTTTCTTTTCCTTTTAAAGGATGCATTCCCATTTATTACCATAAAACATAGATGTTTGAAAAAATGTGAGCAATTTTAGAAGCACAGTACAACATTCTGTGGCTAAAAGTGTTCTGGTAAACAGGAAGGAATGGGGGTGATGATGTTAGGAAGAAAATAGTAATGTTCAAATAGCACATATCTTGAATATGTAGTTTGTAAAAATATATTTAATTTGAATGAGTGTGAATTAGACTTCCAAATAATAGCATTCTCTAGGGTAATTAAATTACTACTTTGCAGTTTCAAAAATAGCAGGCAATGACCATAAGACAACTATTTTATTGAGATAAATCAAATATTAACAGAGGAAGAAAAAAAAGAAAGTCTCACTTTCACATAAAGTGTTTCAAGATCACTTTCAGCCATCTTAACTTTCTACTTTTAGCAAAATTTTCACATTTATGGCCAGGTAAGGGAGAATAATACTACCTGAGTATAGTGAGAAAGGGGTCAGTCTTTTCTCCCAAATAACAAGAAACAGGACAAGATGAGACATCATCAAGTTGCACCAGAGGAGGATTGCATTGGATATCATGAAAAATTTTTCATGGAAAATGTCTTCAAGCAGTGGAACACGGTGCCCAGGGAAGTGGTGGCCACTGCTCCTGGAAGTATTTAAAAGACATGTAGATGTGGCACTTAGGCACTTATGGGTTTGTGGTGGACGTGGCAGTTCTGGGTTGAGGGTTGGACTTGATCTTAGAGGTTTTCCAATCTAAATATTTCCATGATTCTAGGTATAAAGTAAGTTCAGGAGTGCAGAGCTCCCTGCGTGTTGCTATCAGTCTTCCAAAGAGTGCTCACAATCAGAAAATTCTCAGGTAGCTGAGAGTTTTCCCAAGCAAATTGAAACTAACAAATGTGCCTCCATCTCTAAAGTGCAGAAATAAAATGTATTTCTTGGAATCTCAGATCCTCATTCTCTATAGCATCCTAAATATTCAAATGCACATTTCAGAGCAATACAAACATTTAACAAAATTACTGGGTTATTTTAACAAATGCTGAGCAGCAGGTTTTGTTCCAGTCCCCTCTATATAACCATGACAATTAAATACTTTAAATAATTTCTGTGCTTCTGAAGATAAAGTTCAAAGATTACAGGATAACGAAGTCCGATCTTCTGTACCTCGAAAGACATTACATTACACCCCAATACCTGCAAACCAAATCCAAGAACATTTAGCCACTTAAACTCTATATTCTGAATTCTTTGAGCCATTGCAGGCATACAGATATCCAAAAAACTCAGTACTCAGTACTTCCCTTCTGAGGAGTTTGCTCTCACTGTCAGATCTTGTTACAGTTTTTCTTTAATTCAGTTCTGTCTGACTGATGCTTCCAACCACTGATTACCACGTGCTTTCACCAGCCAGCTAAAGTGACCATTTACATTCAGCTGTTCTACCTCAGTGACATTGCTGAGTCTTCAAGGTGTGGATTGCACTTGTGGCTCCTCTCCAGAATGTATCCAGTCCTACATTGACAATATCCTCAGTATGTCTGACCAGTACACTCATCTACCCACAAAAAAATCCCACCAGCTTGCTGTGAAACTAAAAATATCTGCTGAAGAGTTTATTTCACTTCCTTGGTCATTAAGGGAAACCTGAGTCATTTGAGGAGATGTCTAATGTGAAAACCAAAAGTCTCTGAAACATTCCCCCCTCTGTTAAAATGCACAGAGAAGCCTGACTTCTGCATGTTAAAGAGAAGCAGAATTGTGTTGGGTTCAGATACTTTTAGAAAGTTGATTATCATGTTGCTTCATTTTGTGTCATGGTAATTTTTAATAGAACTACATTTTCCAATAATATGTGTTGGCATATATTTTCCCATGCCAATTGTTTTCCTGTGAAATTCCATAAATCTTACATTTACTTATTTCACTTTCAGGTTGCTTTAGAAATATTGTATTGCAAGATAGTTTTATCTGGCAATAATTGAAGGGTGATTAAATATTGTACTGGAAAGACAATAAATATATTGTATGCAAATGCAGTTACAAATATTTGCAGTCAGAAAGCAAAACTTATAAACTTTCCATGGCAATATTAAGTGCAGCAACTTAAGTTTTAGAGCATTTGTATCAGTCTATTTTTCAAACGAAACAAGGCAACTCTACTCTGACAATCTCTTGAGTCCACGTTAGTTCTGTTTTGCACTGTGAAAGGAGTGTAATGTAATTTTTTTAAAAATTAAAATATAGGCTTGACAGCACAGTTTTGCTTGAGGATGTGAATTTGACAGCAAATCCCCTGGCTGTGAAAGGCCTTGCTTGTAGTAAGTCACCTCCTGACAACCCCTAAATCACAAGCTGAAATGAATATGAATAAATTATATTGAATGCTTCTGTCCTAAAGTTTGGTGCATTTTGTCTTTTTGCTTTTTTCCCATCCTTCTTTTGGTTCCTTTCTCTTCTGTCATCTACTTTTCTTAAGTCTTTTATTTTGTTTCCTTGCAGAAAAACCTGCAGTTCTTAGAATGGAAAGATAGGGGATTTTTTTCCTTTTACCATTTAAATACAACTTTATCTCCAAAAATATTTAAGACATGACTAAGAACGTTGACTAATTATGTTCTAACTTACTTTAATTCATCTCTGGTCACTCCTATCTATCTTTTCTTCCTCATTTTAACCATACTTTTTTTAAAGCTTCTATCATAATCACATCTGCTACTTATTCCTTTTCCTGGATAAGTCTTTACTTTTATTATTATTATTATTAGTTATCCCTTCTTTTTTATTGGGTGTTTTAATTTACTCTCCCTTTTCAGGCTTTTTTTCCCCCTCAGAGGTTGTATTCTCTGTCTCAGCTGTACTGGCAAGGCGTCAGTCATGATCTCAAGGGTTTGGCTCTGAAATCCTCTGGTATGGAATGCTTTCGGGCTGAAATATAGGTTTGGAAGTCTCAAAAGCCTGTTCACTTGAACCCACTCAGAAGAGAATCAGTGAGAATGAGGAAGTCACTGTCAAGGGACAGTGGTCTGGTCTCCAAACCTGCTAGTCAATTTTCTTTAGTGCAGGCAGACAATTATTTACTGCTCCATTTCCTAACTCCTGTAGAATACTGCATTATTCCTCAATCTTACCAATTTTGAATGTGTATCAAAAAATTCATGCAATGGTTGTGTTGTATTTTCTCAACCATAGCTTTTAGTTAAGAGAGAGCAGTAGCCTAATTCAGCAGACTGGTGGGCTGAAACAGTAGGGAAGATTGCAATTGCAATATTGCACATCCAAGATTGTTTGTCAGTATTCTTAGGCTCATATGCCTTTGCTTTGAGCAAGGTTTTAAGCAGTTCTGTTCAGGATTTTTTCAGATATGGTAACTCCACTTCATTTAAATGAATTAACAGTTTAAAAATTACTGTCATTTTAAGCATGCTAATACAATACAATTTTGCTGAGCAGTATCCCTTGATTCAAAAGAGATTCCAACATTAATCTAAAGCAGCAGAAATTAAAATATTGAAACAGAATTCTTATTGAAATTATTTAGAATAAAAAACTAGATTTTCATGAAAGTGTTCAGACTTTATTTTTATTGTGGTTTGTGGCAAAATTTTAAATTTCAAAAATTTTAAATATAAAAAATCCTACAGTGGCAGATGAAACCTTGCTCTTTTGATGAGTTTTTCATCTTTGGTACTTCAATGCAAATTTTGTTATTGCAACTATGCAGCTACATTTGTATTCATTTAATTCCACACCATAACAATGCTTACTAATTTGCTTTCCATGCTTGTCATCCTCATAATCATTTACCTTACCTTTATCTTGGTTTATTGCACAAAAGTAATTTAATACTTCAGTAATGGAATAAATTATACACTACAACTCCAGTTTTAAATGCCTTTTTCATTAACACTTTATAATTTTATTTTCTGCATAAAATCTTCCACATAACTCCCTGTGCCTCCAATAAATCATTTTACAACTTTATTCAGTATTTGACAATTATATTAAATTTATTCCATGGCTCATATGTGGAATCATATTAAATATACCTCAGAGAGGTGTTTCAGATTTCATTTACTGAACTATTAAATGCTCATAGATGAACATATATGAAAAATTTACCTTCTGAAATAGATTTATTAATATTTTGTGTCTATAACTATGACAATCTGCCACAAATTGAGAAGGGCATGAATGAATAGGTAGCATTGGCACTCCTATCCCTCATACACAACTTCTACTATGAACCAGTTAAAACAGAGAAGGGTCCTTACAATGACAGTGTGCCTCATTTATTTAACCACATACTGTGTTTCAAGATTTTTCAAATTGCACTCATATTATGTATAGGGAACTATTGGCATATTTCCTTTTCCTTTTTTTTTTCCTTAGATAACAGCCAAAATCTCTGAAGCCATTCAGACTCCTGCCTGAAAAGTTTAGCCTTTCCTTCCTGAATGGTGCTATTGACCTGCCTTGGGTTTGCTGTCTGCAAGGCCAATAATGCACTACAGGCCAGAAATATGCACAGGCACCTACAAGTAATGTAGGCACCTGAACTACAGCACAATGACCCATGGAAGCTCTGGAGACTGCTCTGGTAGCCACAACAGCTGGACACAGTGGCTGGGCTGAGCTGGTGCAGCTGCCTGAGAAATGTCACATCAGCACAGCTGGGATCACTGCCTCTCATCAGCAGAGTAAGAGGGACTATGGCTTGTGCAGATGAGGACTGCTCAGATGGAATCATGCAGGCTTGGGTCAGACACCCTGACCCCAAAAACCCATTTCTGCTCCCTACCAGGTTCTAGGCCTTCTCTAATTTGCCCCTGGCCTCTCTCTCACAAATCCCATTAATCTCGCCTGTGACCAGGCTTCAGAAGAAGAAGAGTCATCACTTAATCCTGGAAGGTGCTTCCTAGCAGAGGGTGGTATGGAAGCAGTGACCTTTCAAGATGTTCAGCTGGAGGAAGTCTATATCTGGAGATAATGTGTCAGCAAATCCCCTTACCCCTTCCAACAGAGCTCAGTTTTCTACCCCGACTTTGCACCTCCCTACAGGTACTAATGTTTCTTCCTAGGGATCTGGACAAACCTACAAGACAAAGAGAAGCAATCACATGATCATAGAACAGAGAGTGGTTTGGGTTGAAAAGGACCTTTGAAAATCCTCTAGTATAACCCTCCTGCCATGGGCAGGGAACCTTCCACTAACTTAGGTTTCTCAGAGCCCACTTCAACCTGGTTTGAATACTTCCAGGGATGGAGCATCCACAAATTTTCTGGAAAACATGTTACATCACCTTAATTGTAAACAAAATTCTTCCTTATATTCAATTTAAACCTACCCTTCTTGAGTTTAAAACTCTTGTCTCTTTTTCTATCACTACAGGTTCTGGTAAAAAGTCTGTATTTCTTATAAACATCTTTCTGTAGCAAAAGGCCACAAGTGATCTTAAATGCTTCTGAGATTACCAGAATGGGAAAAATTGCTCTCACATATTTAGGCACCAAGACAAGATCTATCTGCCTTATGTAGATTTTTTTTTTCCACACAGATTTATCCACATAGACATTATTATACATTCATAGCCAATGAAGAAAAACTAGACTTTCTAAAAAACACAGCATCACCAAAACACAGAATCATCCAAGCTGGAAGACACCTTCAAGATCATCTAGTCCAGCTATGAACCTGGCACCACCATAATCACCTCTCAATCATATTCCCAAGTGCCACAGCCAGACGCCTTTTGAACACTTCAGAGACAGTGAATCAATTGCTTCCCTGGGTAACTTATTCCAATGCTTAACTGTGGACATGATTTTCTGGGCTAGAGGAAAATTCTTAGCCTGTCAGTGGCTGAGAATGTTCTCAAAGGAAAGCTCTTGAGAACCTTCTCCTTCAAAGACTGTTTTTTGCAAACAGAGCCAAGTTCCCAGGAATGGGAACAGGTGTCCAGAATGTATTTTTCTCTCTTATTCTACCAATGGGACCAGAGAGGTAGCTCCTTTAACCAATCAAGTTAAACCTATATCAGAACACTTTATAAGAAGAGCTGAAAACTCAAAAATAAAGGCTTCTCTCTACCTCAGAGACTGACAGCCTTAAGGAAAACCAAGCTGCTCAAGTCTGACTCTTTCTGTGTCATTCATCACAGCGACACTTAACTATTCCATGATAAAAAAGTATTTCTAACCTTTGATCTGAGCCCCACCTGGCACAACTTAAACCCATTTCCTCTTGTCCATTGAACTTGAGACAATGGCAAAGAGACCAACCCTCACATGGCTACTGCCTCCTTTCAGGCAGTTATAGATCATGGTAAAGTCTCCTTTTCTCCAGGCTAAAAAATACCCGGCTCCCTCAAGCTGCTCCTTACAGGACTCGTGCTCCAGACCATTCATCAGCTCCTTTGCTCTTCTCTAGACTCACTTCAATCCCTCAGTGTCCTTCCTGAACTGAGGAGCCCAGAACTGGACACAGCATTCAAGGTGTGGCCTCACCAGTGCTGAGCACAGAGGGACAATCCCTGCCCTGCTCCTGCTGGCCACACTGCTGCTGATACAGGCCAGGATGCCACTGGCCTTCTCGGCCACCTGGGCACACACTGAAGTCTAAATAGGCAACATGCACAGACTTTCCCTCACCTACCAACAGCTGACTTCAAAGAGTAAAATATTTTATTAAATAGGTAAACATGGCCTTTGTAGTTTTCTTCCCAGCCCAGTGAAGATTAAGTAGCTTTAAGTGAATGTGCATACTCTGTCCTAGAAGTTGATCAAACATATTACAGGAGAATGTATTACTAAGAGAAAATTCAGTTTTACAATATGAAATTCCAAGTAAGAATTGACATCTATTAATCTAACCCACAGTCTAAAGCAAACTAATCAATTTTTCACATATATCAGAGGAGACATGGAATAAACAGAAAGTGACTCACTGAAATAGAGGTATTCACTTCTTTGAAAAGACAGTGAGATGAGCTTCTGAACAAATATGCAGTGAGTTGAAAGAAAGGACAGAGGCTGTGTTCTGGGCATAAAGATATGATTGTCTATATGGCATTTTCCCATTGCAAAGTTTCTACTGTTCTTGAAAAAAATATAATACTTTATTCTCTAAAGACATATGAAAGTTAGGAGGAAATAAGAGCTGAGAAATAGCTACTGCTCTGTGTTTGAAGGGTATTTTAGCTCATCAAATGTAACCTTTGAGAGAAAGGTAAAGACACCTTTTATGCTTATTAAGGAAAAAGCTTACATGACATTTCCCAAATCTCCTACTTATCCAACTGTCCAGTCAGCTGCAGCAGCAAGTGTCCAGGACCAGCAGAGAGCCAGGATGGCTGCTGTGTCTTGTCTTCCAGAATGTCACATTTTCAACTCTCATCACTGCTGTTTCTTTTTCCTAATTTTTTAATGTCCATTTGACAGAGCTGGAACAGATTCATTTTCTATCAGATCTGAAAGAAAAAAAAAAAAGGCCTGTATCTATATTTTTGTGTTTTATCATAGATTTAAAGGTACAGTGTACAGATTAATAGGTGGAAGAAAATATGGGGTCCTTTTCCAAAGAATGAAAAGTTTCAAGGACTGGGCTAGCTTCTGGAAACCGTATGGAGAAGGAAGAAAGATGGAGGCTGCTCTGGGTCTCTCTCCCCTCTGTCACCCTTTAGGCCACTGCACTGAAACACATCTTTTCCCAAGCCAAGTGAAGAAAGCCTTTGGGTGAAGTTCCAGAAACGAGGGTTTTTCATCACAGTTCCTGTGCCTCTGTCCCTATTTTCTAGTGGATATTGTGTGTCATTTTTTGTCGCAAGATCATGTAGAGAACAAGAGCTTCTATAGTTCTGGGAAAGTGATATTTTACAGGTGCATTCATATGGAAATAAATGATAATTTAAAAAATACTATTAGTCTTAATCAGTAAATCCCACAACTTGCACAATCCAGAATTAGAAATTATGGTTCCTTGCAGGCTTTTATCCTCTTATCATTATTTCTCATTTCTTTCTTAAGAAACTGGATTTGACATGCTTCCTCTTACTGGCTATAATCCCAGCTTCCATGTACCCTTATATTTGTTTCAAAATCAACTACTGAGTGGCTTTTTTACCTGTTTTTCCTCTCTTATCACCTTTCCTCATGAAAACTTTATCCCATTACCTGTTTTCTCTCATTTAAAACTTAAATGTGTCTATTCATTTGAGGCTGCTCTCTCTAGAGCAATATGACAGTGTGCAAACACTATTAATGGCCACATTTTTGGTTTCCTTTCCCATCCTATAAATACAGTCCTGATTTTTGCCGCATCTGCTCCTTCAAATGTAAAAATTATCACCTTAAAGAAAAAAACACTTATCTGCCAATGTTGATGGCAGCAGCTGAATGCCAGAAATTCTGAGTACAGCTATGAATATATATTGCTGCTGTCCTCTACTAGTGAAAGCAGGCTCTGTGAATGAGTATTTCCCAAATAGTGCTATTCTGTATACCCAGTAATACTATATTATTTGCATACCACTTTTGTCATTAGAATGAAAACATGTCACTTTGTTATAGCTCTGCAATGAGCCATTTGTACATTACTAGAAATTATCTCATGGTACTAAAAGTATTTCATTATAGAGAAACTGATGATTTATTAAACGTGAGGCACTCCACCTGAAAAGCAGGTGTTAATACAGATTCTCAACCTCCCTGGGATAATTTTTCATATACATTTGAAAAGACCAACAGCAAGAATAGGAAATAGAGGCAGATATATGAAGCAGAAAAGAAAGGTGTCATATCTATATCTACAACTACACATAAGCATTAAGTACTAATTTACATTTAATATATATTCCGTATTCTGACAAAGTGAGATAGCATGGTTTAGAAACATATCTTCTAGATACAATGTATGCTATAAATAAAAAAGCCTAAAAATTTATGTATCACATAAAATAATCAGCAATACTGGCTCATTTACATCAAGAGAAAATTTGTCCTTCATCATTCAGGTACACAATTTCTGAGTATACCATTTTTTTTTTGTTTTCTCCAAGTATCTATTGAAGTTTGAAGGTCGGAGAATGCTTGACTGAGGTGCAGTTACCTCAGGATACTTTTCTCTGACCTTTAGGTAACTGATCAGTATTTTAAGAAGCCACGTGGGTTTTGAGCCATTCCCATGGCATTTATTCAGGAAAGAATTATGCCTGATATTCAGCATTTCTGTATTTCAGACTGCCAGCACTTCAGCTATCATCATTGCTCCAGCTCACTGCTCAGACAAACAGAGTTGGATGAGGTCTGGGCCATTCACTGCTCTTGACTGGTTCATTTTATGAATTCTCATGATCACGGGCTTTAACTTTTTTTTGGCAATGTCCTCAAGTTGCCAGTATCTGTTCTTTAACTTCATGCTTGCTGATCTGCCTCAGTGACAAATGTCTCCATTAGAACAGATTCATTTTATTTTCTCAGTCTCACTCCACATGTTTAAAAAGGTCTTAAAGATTTAGGAACTAATAGAGCTAGGCAAATACAGCAAGAAATGTCAGTGAATTATTGGTTCAATATTTTTTAATGAATTCTCTTAATCTGTGTCCAGCAATAGTCCAATGTGTGAGTTTCACAAGTAGGTAGAGCTAAAAGAATCAGCAATCTTTAAATAAGTATTAGAGCCTAACAACAAGACTCACTTTCCATAAAATACTTACACCAGAAATCAGATTTTATGTGCTCTGAGAATTTAATAGGGACTTGGAGCACTCCTGTTAGTGTGAATAAGCTAAGGAAGCATTGCAGCTGTATTTTAGTAAGGTGGAAGTCACCACTCTTGAGATAAGAATAATTGCCTAAAATTCAATAATATATGCTGAGCTAATGGCCGGTTCTGGCCTTACAAATGCTACTCTCATTCTATCATTGCCTGTGGCAGAGTTTATTTCTTTTCCTGCCAGCCCCACAGGAGCAGCAGGCTCAGGCACATCAGAAGATGTAGTGCTGACTGGTACCATGCCCTCTGCATGCCTGGAAGTGGCCAGCATGGTGGTACTCCACTTCTCCAAGCTTCCTGCAAAAAGGAATGCCTTGTGGGCTGACTGGGGGTCATGGGACCATGGGACTTGTACAAATGAAGGGTAATGGTGAATGGGTCCCTCCTGCACCCTTCAGAGATGGCAGGAGCATGCTGGCTTTGCAAGGCAGTTAGCCACACAAACCCCTTTCTCATTTTAATTTCTGCTCAAGCCATTTCAAGCAGTACTAAAAAATGCACTTTTTTTAAATAGCAAACATTTAACTAGTTTTAAAATCTGCAAGCTATACAAAACCACATGGCAGCTTGAGAAGTCTGTCAGTTTACTGCAAACAAGATTTATCTATTGCCAAACCAGAAGGAGCCATGCCTCAGTCAGCCCTGCAGTCAACTGATTTGCAAGGGCATGTTGTTTAAAGATTTCATAATTAGTTCATTATCTGTGAATGGGCTATGGGTTATTTTCCAATTAATCTACTCTTTTTATTCAGGAACTACATACTAATAATAGATCAAAAGAAAATGTATTCCTCTTGCTTCAGGTACTTTTGTATTCTGCTATATTTCCTCTGTTCTGGAGTGATTTATTTCTTTCCTCTTTCTTCACTTCTGGCTTACCCTGAAATATCAGTTTGATTAGGGTGTCTGAGGACTCAAGTTCCCCCACTGGAAGTGCAATATTGAAAGGGCTTTTCTTCTCCAAATCAGAAACATTGTCTGAGGCTAAAGATAGATTAAAGGAAATCTGAGGAGTCAAGGGGGATGGGGAGAAGCTCAAATTCTAACAGCACTGAAATAAAGTACCTCTTTATTGGCAACTTTGATCAATATTAGAAGGGAAGAGAAATCAGCATTCACTGTTTTTGCCAACAGTTTTTCAATGAGAAGACCAGTAGTTTTTTCTTCTTGACAAGATGTGTATCAGATGTAAATTCAAACCTCAAGAAAATATTTAGCCATCAAAGTCTGTCACTGCCCAAATGAAATATAAGCAACACAATAACTAATTTCCAGTTAAATAAAAAATAATTTGTCAAGGGAATTAAATAACATCTGCTTTAAAAAATTAACAAAGTTAAACAGGAGGAATTTGGCACTAATGCCCATGCTAATGCCCAGCGTATAAGTGGCAATCATTTATTGTACTTATGACAAGACATCCAGCATTTCATCATGTTTTAAACACATTTCCTCTAGTCAATCTCAATCAGCTAAAGGAAAAAGTCACACTGCTTTGACATAAATACTTTCCTGGGGCTGCACCTTTAAAAAGGTCTTGAATTATTTTGACACTAAGTGGTGACAAACAAAGAAAGTGAAATAAATGATAGCGGAATACTGTAAAAGGTTTGCCAGTTTGTAAAAGTGTGTGAGAGTGTCCAATTCTTTTCCCTAGGACTGGAATTGAAGAGCAGAGAAATAGTTTTGCGTTTGGAATTCCATTGTTTATCTTTTCTTATCTATAATACCTTCTTACAGACAGTGAGTTTGTCTACACACTACACTAACTGACTAATAATGGCCACACAGGTGTCTCTGTCCAAGGCCCTTCAAGTGTAAACTACCCAATTATTAAATGCCAACTAATTTATTTTTACTTTTTATCCAATAATCAAACACCCATGTTTCACACTGTAGACTTTTAACCCAATCACACAATATCACCCAAAACCCATGAAAAAGAAGAAGGTGAAGAAGGTGAAGAAGAAGGAGAAGAAGAAGAAGAAGGAGAAAGGGACGCCAGCCTAAATCCCCCATCTTGTCCCTAATTCACAGCTATATCTCAAACTCTAAACTCTTAAGTTTCTCACCCAGTGACTTAATATAATTCTATCTAGTTCACACATTCACATTCTCAGTTTCTCCACTCAGTTTTAGAAGCTTTCTCCATGGTCTTAAACCAAACTCAGTGTTCTCTCAAGTGTCTGAGCCTGTCAGCACAGATAAAGGAACCTGTGCCTGGGGTTCCTGTGCCTGGGGTTTTCTGTGCCTGGGGTTCCAACAGAATACTATTTTTATCCAATTCAGAAAATTTCCTCAGAAAACTATTTTCATTTGTTTGCCTTCTTAGCTCTCAGATGAGGCATGTGCCCTGTGCTAGTAACACAGGTTTTTAGCTACTCTTACACAGCATGGAAAAATTATTTTCATACTAAAAACTGGATATTCAAACATTGGATGATTCTACTATATCTGGGTGAAAGGCTGAAACATTAAAATACACTATTAAATATAATATCTTGCAGTTGCTGTGTGTTGTCTGAATGGATTATGGGAATTTTTCCTTGAGCCTTTCTCCTTATCCATTCATATAGGCAAAGAGCTTTCGTTCAGGAAGATCTGTGGAGCAATGTAAGACCACAGGCATTCATGTGAGCATGAATATTTGCTGGTTTTGATCACTTGTCATTTATTACTCGTTTCAGCCAGATGCACAAAATAAGAGCTGAGTCTCACATTGTTCCCTGTGTAAGTGCCAAGATGTCAATGTTTAGGACCAGAACTGCACAGAGACTCTGCCAAATCTGTCCACTCTCAGAGATGCCACTACGGGTTGATTTCTTAGTCTGTCAGCAGAGCTCCCATATATAGATATATAAATATGAAATATTCACATTAAATCGCATCTGATTTTTTCTAAAAATAAGCAGCTTATTATTTGCTTGATTTGACAAATAGAATAGGATTCAGCTGTAAGTAAGACATCTAAATTTAAACATCTATGTACAGGGATTCAAATATGACCACTTGAGATCCTACTAGAGTTTATGAACACAAGCTAACAGATATTGAAATTGTAACGTTATTTAGCTGACTAGCTGCTACAGTGAGATTCAGTAGCCTTAATAGAGGTGTCTAGTGTAATTTTAGATGCTGTAAATCATCTTTCATGTCTTCAGTTTCCGCCAAAAAAGAGTGGAGGTCTCCTGTGCCCACCCTATCTGCCTGCCCTGGGCATCACAAGCATCACAGGAAGCCAGTGCTCAGGAAACTGAGTCCCACCCCAAGCAGCTGCTCCTGGGATGAGGTGCACAGCTCTACAGGTATGAATGACTGCATCGACTGTCACAGGAACCTAAACTCATGGCCAATGCCTACTTGTACAAACTGTAGTTCAGGTGTCTTGGTTTTGAACTGGATCGCAACCACAATCTTCCCTTTCTTCTGAAACAAATATGTCATTCCAAGAAAGTCTAGGAAGATACAAGGCTGTATTCCCAGCAACACCAAAAGAAGAAAAGACTATTTTCTACATTGTTTTTTGACTTACAGCACTACAGATGTGTTTGCTGCTGATGCCTTTGAGGATTGGACTCCATATTTCCCATTTGCAGATGTGATGTATAGGGAGCGCTCTCCCTCTTTTCAACCACCAGCTCCAATCATTATAAATCAAGCCTGGGAATCCATCATCATTCAGGGAGTTTCCAAAACAGTAGACAGGAGTGTCATTTTTATGTGCTTTTATACTGCTTGTCAATCTGAACTTAGTTTATGCTCAGAAGAGCAACTTTAATAAGAAAGACTTGAGCTAAGGTTTCACAAGATGAAACACTGAGGAGTTTTAAGATATTCATACCCTACAACTCACTCCTACCTGGTGCTCTGTGCCACTGCTTTTTTGCAGGACCAGAATAGCTGTTTGTGTGGCTTGTGACTCAGAAAATTACACAGCTCAAAAATAAGCAAGAAATTAGAGAAAGTCATTAAAGGAAAGAGAGGTTATTTAAAATCAAAATCAATAGATCCAGTTCACAGTGTAGCCACAGGAAGCAGAGTGGGAAAGTGAGTACATAGGGATGAGGACAGGGAGAGAGCCTGGGAGAGGGATGAGAGATGGAAGAATAGGGCAAGAATATTTCAAAAGAGTTTTGCAACACATTGCTTTGTCACGAAAAACTGCAGTCTAAAATAACCTCATTTCTAAATAAGCTGTAGCCTGGTGGTTGGTACGTGCACCTGACAGCTAAGACATACTCACTGAACTCCACTCTGTAACTTCCATCAGGAAAGGTTTGCCCTCTCAGATAAACCCTTTAATGGAGTGAAATTAGGTGTGGAACCTACTGCATTTACAGAAGTTTCTGTCTCTCAGGCATCTCAAGGATTTCTGGACTTACTAAGTTTCTCTGCTAAGGAAGTAAATAGCCTTTCTTCTCTGCAGGAGATAAAAAGCCAAAACTTGCACAACTTGGGTACACAGACTGTGTGTCTGTGGAAAGCTGGGCCAGGCAATTTCACAGCTTCTGTCAGCCCAGCCATATGCCTTGCCAGAGGCTGATTCAGCTCTGGTACAAATGTGATGGTGCGAGGTGATGGAGGGGCACCCTGCCCTGCACAAAATCTCTCCTGTGTCTGGGGCTGCACTCAGGCTACATCACTGGCCTCTGCATGCACAGAGACAGCTGCTGGGGCCAGGCTGCCAGTCACCTACTTATCTGAATATGCAGTCAAATCCTGCTTTCTCAATCTGGAGAATACCTCCAGGTAGTCTTAAAGGAATAAAAAACGTAATAAAAACCCCAGCTTTTGGGTTTGCTTGGTCTTGGTGTGACCTAGGGGTCACTGCTGGGTGATGTGGTCACGCCTCAAGCTGCAGTTCTTTGTTTACCTGTGTTCTCTTCTGCTAAGCTGATGCTGTTACCTCAGATAAATCTGACATTTCCAGAAGAAAAGCAGATTTGCCTCTAAAATCATCATCTGTTCCTAATTTCGTCGTCAATTAGAGAACAGCTCCCAGGCTCAGAAGGGAACAATAGTTTCCCTCTGAGGTGATAACTTTATGACATACTACACTGTTCAACCTCTCGTTTTGCTGTCATGGTGTGCATTTTATCTTGCCATGAGCTGGAAGCCTTAATTACAATCTTGTGTATTCCATTGTTTGAGACAAATTACTAAGTGACTTATAAAGACAATTAGATTTGAATCTGCTCTAACTAATTTCTTTCCAAGTGTGATAGCCTATTAGACACACCAGGCCTTTTTCTGAAGGGAATAAGGGAAGATGGGGAGGGGAGAGCTGCCTTTGAAGTTCTGTTTCAGAGACTAGAAAGCTGAGTAATCAATTGCCATTGCTGAGTCTTCTTTGGTTGTCACCAGTTACCTTTTCTATTCCTGTTGTACTTAAATACATCCAGCTGAAACTAGATCTACAAGAATCACAGAAGGTGGACAAGAATAATAACTACAAGGGACTGTTTTGTGAAAATGCATTTATTAGCTGCTTTGCAGGAGACAGAAGTCAAATTCTGTGGTGGTGTGCTCTGATTGTTCTTGTATTTGGGGAAAGAGGAGCACAGCTTTCCATTCACTTTGAGCTTGCTTTATTGTCTTTAGGATCTCATGTCTTATTGATGCAGAGTGACATAAACATACTTCAATATCTCATCACTTTTGCTCCGAAGAGATTATTAACTAGCTCATTACATCAAAATTGAATAATAACTTTTAAAACAGGAGAACAATTCTCATTTTTCTTCCTGAGTAAGTTCTACAAATTCATGTTCATCTTTCTTAACTCACACCTTAGTGCTGCATTCCTTGACCCTTTAATTTTCTTTCTGGAAAATTCTCCAGGTTGACTGGATAAAGTATCAATCATAACAGCTTTACACTGGAAACTGAGGAGATGGAGCAACAAAAGCACAAGAGGCCCAGCACCGGACTAGGTCATGGGAGGAGATGGTGAGGTGTTTTTTGACAGATATTTTATGAGAAGTATTTGGGCAAATTTCTATCAGATCTATTTTTGATGGAGTGTCTTCTGTTGGGAAATGTCAGAGGACAATCTGGGAGACATCCCAGGCAGGCAAAACTAAGCTTGGGCATCATAACCAATACAGTAAATCATTGCCAGCCTTTTCCTCCTCCAAGTGGTGCTGGGGAAGCTCCCATGCCTCAGCAGCAGGAGAAGCCTCTCCTTTCTGTAAACTGCTTTGCAGGGCTCTGCTCTCCACCAAGTGTGCTTGAAAAATATTACTCAGATAGATTTAGCTGCTGGAATTTGAAATACCTCTCCCTCTTCCAGCCAAAATCATATATACTTAATGAAATAAGAAAATAATGCATCAGTAATTGAATATCAGGGTATAGAAAATGGATTTTTTACTTAAGTTATTGCTTTCCTCTTTTAATTGTTTATATTAATTAAATATAATAATTACTCTTTCTTATTTATGCTGTCTATTCATCTAAAAATGCCACATCTGGTTAACTTAGTGTTATTAAATCACAATAACATGAGCTGAAAGACTGGCAGCCTACCTCTTTCAATGAACCATCCCAAGATGGAAATACATATAATTTTCCAAAAGTTTGAAAGAAAATTCCACCTCAGATTAGAACTTATTTTAGTTCCTGTGTGTTAGCTAAAAAGGTACTGTACCCAGCAAAGATTCAAAGATTTTCTGATACGTCTCTAGAATATACATATTTAAAAAATACCTTACATGAATTTTATACATAATAATATAAATTATTTTTGTATATCATAATGAATATTAAAGATCATAAACCAATATTTTAAGCACTTTCCTGAATCTCACTAAACAACAACCTGGATCTTAGACTATCTTTGCAAATTATGTCTATATTTATAGGGCTCGTCATGTGTGTTTCCCACACTCAAATAATATAACAATAATATAATACAATATAAAATAATGTATTTTATTCTCTTTACTTATATAACTAAACCTTGTAATATTTTCTGACTTCAAGAAGTGTATTTGGAAATTAAAATTGATTGGAAACTTAGATTGGTTCTAAATATAACATGCTATGACAGCATAACCTAACACGGTGTCTGGAAATTTGTGACCTATATAAAACTTACTTCATGAAGCTTAATTTAGTATTGAAAAGGTTTAATAGAGCAAATTTTCATTTCTAGTTAAGCAACCAAAAATGCATTTTAAACTTGGAAAAATGACCATTCACTTTATGCTACTTTGATCCCATATTTTATAAATTCCTTTTATAGAGGGAGGTGAACATCTTCAGAATGAGGACCTTTGGGAAATTTAAAATAACTCCACAAAAGAACTTTGCTAGAAGTGTTTAAGTTTCTAGGCTGGATCGCTTGTTCTATCAAATGTTCCAGCAATTTAGAAGATATTTCAAGCCCAGAAAATAGAAGAATGTTCTCCTAAATGTAGGATTTGAGTAATTTTGCAGAACAAGAGATTTATATTGTTTTCCTCTCTGGAACTACTTGAAGGCCTCTCACATACCTAGCTATAATTTGCAACACTTTGAGATGAAAATAAAACTATTTCACATCAAAGTGTGTTGAGTTGACCTTGGTTGGCTACCAGGTCGCCTACAAACCACTCTATCACCTCTCCCTCTCAGCTGGACAGGGAAAAGTAAGATAAAAAACTTCTGGTTCAATGTAAAGTTTAATAACAGTAAAGCAAAGGCCTCCAAAGCAAAGAAAACCAAAAGGATTTATTCTGTGCTTCCAATCAGCAAGTGATGTCCAGAGAGCTCCTAGGAAATAGTGCCCCAGCACACAGAGCAGTTGCACTAGAAGACAGAAGTCATAATGCCGAGTGTGCCACTCCTCCTTTCTCTTAGCTTTTATTGCTGAATTCACATGGAATAGGGCATTGCTTCCACTGGATCAGCTGTCTTGGCTGTGTCCTGTCCCAAGCTGTCACCCACTCCCAGCCCAGTGTCCTGTGGATGGGATTGGAGATGCAGCCTTGATGCTGTGTGAACACTGTTCAGCAGTGACCAAAGTCCTGCCGTCATATTCACTCAGTTACAGCCACAAATGTAAAGCACAGCACTAGGAAGACTTCTGTAAGAAAGAATAGCTTCACCCTTCCCACACCAATATGCATATTCAAAATACTCACAGGAATTCCCATTTAAAAAATGGCTGGAATTTCATCTGTGACTAGAGCATATGACTACTGAAATATTTCCTTAGTAGTTCAAACATAAAAAGCAGCTACTCCAAATTAGGAACTTAATATTTCATTCATTTCTTTGTTGTTGTTGAGGTTTGAGCCACTGTTTCTATAAATGCCTTAGTTATAATTTTGTCTTTTTCCTCTTTACGTATAGGCAGATAAAACTGCAACCTTAGGATATCTAGAAGGGATTATACATACCCATGATTACCTTCCTCTCCAGAGTAGTAATTGGAAATTCCCAAAATGAACAGCTAATCCTACATAGAAATGTTTTCTTTTCTCTGGAAATTGGCTTAGCTCAAGTTCTGTAAGGGTGATGAAATGAAATAAAAAACATCCCAGGAAAACAGAACACCAACACCATCTTTAAAGTACATCTTAAGAATGCGAAGTAAAATGCTACAAAGATGTATCTAAACAGGGACATGGGGTAAATCTTCCTCTCCACATAGGTTAATACCAGTCAGGAAGAACACTCGACTCAACAAAAATAAATTCTCCCCCCCACTACCAAAAAAAAACCAAAAACCAAACAAACAACAAAAAACCACGAAGAAAAAAAACACAGGAAACTTTGGATTACTTGGGATCTTTGATTATTTACTGAAATATAGCCTACTATAAATTTACCTCTTCTCAAAAAAACCATTCCAGGGCTGGAGAGGTATGACCAGACTTTTTTGATTTAAGGGTCCTTAACCCTCAGAGAATAGAATTGCTATAAATCACCTTCTTCAGTGAGTTTTAGCCGATACAGATCCGAGACCTATATCTTCCTTTGCTGCCACTCCCATGTTACTTTGCAGAAACATGAGTTGCACATTAACTGTGACCTATAAAGTTTTTCTGTTCAATAAAAGCAGCAAAGCATACTTTTTGTAGCCTATTTGCTTTGTGTAGACTTGAATGAGTCAAGTTTAGACATCTGAACTGCCTAAACACAGTGAATAGATGGTGATTTAGTGTGCATTTACTTAGAACCCAAACTTATTAAGTCCACAAAACTAATCTGTCAACCCCCAAAAGGTTGTACAGCTATGAAACAAAATCAGGGCTGCTGGATTTAAGCTTGATAATTCCTCAGTCCAGAAATTACAAAAGCTCTTCTTTCTCAGCAATTGAGGGCATTCAAGTTACCAAAGACTATAGAAATGCAAGTCATGGGAAGCTACATTGGCATCTCTAACAAACTCTGCTCCTAACATGACATGTCAGCAGCAACTGAAGAAGTAGACAGAAGAATTGTAATTTTACATGTATTTACCCTGAGTTGGGAGTCTGAAAAAATTCACAGGGCTTTAATTCCCAAAACTTTCCTTCTTTGTGCAAAACTGGCTGATTGAAAACATCAGGTGATATTATAAATGGTGCTGTTAAATAGATCATAATTTCTCCAAGCTGAAGCACACAAGCTTGGCATTATATTAAAATAGGCTGAGTGCAATTTTTTCTTTGCAATTTGTGGAAAATGTAACTGTTCTTTTTTCTTAAAAAAAAACAGACCAAAGCAAAACCAAACAAAATCCACAGAAATCAACAAAACAAATCCCACACCTTTAGACAGAAACACATCCCCAGATGCAAGCCTTGACACTTTTCTTTCCTGTCATCTGTCAGGGCATAGCACAGGTAGCTGCTCAGTTTAAAAGCACCTCCCATGGGAAGCAGGGTCAGCCCAGGATGGACCATTCCCATAACACCATCTGAGAATCTGACTCAAAGCTCACCAAAGGAAGGGGCTGCCTTTGGCCATGCTACCCCCAAGCTGTCACCCAAATTTCCAGGAAGGGAGACATTCTTGGGGACCTGAAACTGTGCTTCATATACACCATCAGGCAGTGCCAGGGAAAGACTGCACACAGACAGACAGGCTTTTCCACACAAAATACAGAAGTGAAAACAGAATTTCTGCTGCTCAACTCTTTTCTATCTGTTCACTGTTTTATTCCACAGGTACTCATCTGTTAAGCTGCTTTGTCTTGACAACCCTCACTCCCTTGAACAGTATCCATACTTCATGAGTGGAGAGGTTTTACATCATTTTATTTGCTGCCTTAGGTCCTGCTTCTGAAAAGAACCTTACACAGGCCCAGAGTCCTAATTTCTCTTGTGAGGACAAGCAACAAGAAGACTTGAGTAGTGGATTTATCATACAAGGCACAAACACAGCCACAACCAGCACAAGACAACTTTCTAGGTCAAAGCAAAGTGCTCCATGTTAAGGACGGTGGGCAGCATTTTCTGAAATGCCCATGGAAGGGTGTCCATAAAAGAGCAATAGGAAAAGGAACCATAACAGGATTTGGAATTGGCAGTGACTCTTTCACACCAGCTTCTCACATGCAAGTTTTTTTCAACACTCAGAATGCTGTGAAGTGGCCTAGGACTCAGAATGTTGCTCTCATCAATCTTAAGATCGTGAAGCATAAGAAAATTTTTTCAACATGTGACCAAAGACAATACTGTGCTCAGAGAACAGCAAGCATGCAGCAAATCATTGAGTTTTGACACCATCAACGCAACTTCAGTCACTGAGGGCAACTGCTCAGTCAGTCTGATTCAATTGCAAATGTCTTGGCAAACAGCAGCATGCTAAATGCCGAGACCGATCAGCCATTCAGTTCTTTGTAAATGGTCCATTTGCTGCAATAAAGAAATGAGGGTCAATAGGGAAGTGCTTTCCCTATTTATTTATTTCATTTTTCATAGGGAAAATTAATTCAGGACCATTAGGTTACATATCTAACCACCCCTAGAATCATATCAGTTTCTTAAAATGTCCTCCATTTTTTGTGTTGCTTTTAAGAAGTTTTTCTCTCTTGTATTACATATAACTGAAAAACCCTCACAAGAAAATTTCTTCCTTCTCAGGTGCCATGAAAGCACAAATAACTATAACAATAAGCCAGATTTCTTGCTTCTGTAACTTCATTGATTTAAAAGTGTTCAGATGCAGATAATCTGGGATAATAACTTCCTTCAAGTGTGAGCAGATAAAACCACTAAACAAAATCCTGCCATAATAGCAGCAGATTAACTATCACAATACATAGGACTAAAACTGTTATTATCTATACCAACACAGAGTGATCCACCTTGAATCTTTAGGTGAGTTGCAGTTTGGAAACCAGCCACAGACTTTTTGATAACACAGTACTTTTAGAGCTAACATAAACAGAAGATGCTCAGTGGAACACCTTCATGAAAAATAATAGAGGACATACCAGAGAAAGGTCACAATCTTCACCTCAGATGTGTTTGTGTGGGGTTGTTTTTATTTGGGCTCTAGAAACCAGTGCAGTTAGCAGCAGGGACATAGAGGTAATATAGGCTTTATATTTTACCAAATTCTTCTTTGGATGCAACCTCTCCAGTTGCATCCAGGAACTTATAAAAATAGATTGCATTATCAGCCTGACCATGTGTCCTGTCACTTATCCTTAAGTTGGATTTGGCACATGATTCTGTTGGTGTTGTCTTTGGGCTTACTTTGCTGCATTCTCAGATATTTGATGTGTGCTGTCCTTACTAAACATATGCACAACAATCCAGGCCCAGGAGCATTTTTGGAAGTGCTTTACTTTGCAGGTGATGGCTCAATGTAAAGACACGGGCTTCTCCTGGAGAAGCTGTCAAAAATGCTTTGGCTAACATAGAGACCTAGATGAGACTTCAATTCATGTTGCTTCTTCTGACCAAAAACCATTACTTCTGGGCAATGCTTCTGGCAAATTTGAAGGGATTTTGTACACAGCTACACACAACTACAGTTGTTCACGTTTTTGTACTGGTGTTGTGAGTATTTTAATTAAAACTTTGTATTGGAAAGCTGAGTCATGAAAAGATCTTTTTGTGGGGTTAATTTTGCTCCACCACAAATCCACTGACTAAAGTATGTTTATGCCAATTATTTTGCTCTAAATTAAATACAGATGATAATTGCAATGGATCACTGGAAAATAGCTGTATAATTTGAAACTGTAATTAAGTGAAAAGTATATTAGCCTTCAAAAAACATTTGGATGACTCTAAGTGTGCTGCCATGTCTTAGTTTATTGCATTCCTGTGACCATGACTGATACTAAAGGCTATATTTTAGTGACATTCTAATGATTCATCATTGAGCATATTCTGATGACTCGATATTCTGGCAGACATAGTGGACTTACAGAAAGATGTTTTCTGGGAGAAAAGCCTTCAATAAATCTGAATAAAACTGCAAAATTTTCAGAAAGATAGATGACTGTCATAATTTTTATATGTGTTGCATAGTGTAATTGCTCTTTTATTAGTGTTGCAGGTTTAAATCTGTGAAAGTAGGATTCCACTTCACATGGGGAATCAAAGCTTAGAGACTGAAATGCCCTGTGCCCAAATGTGCAGACTGAGTCATATTCTATGGCTGCTGACAGGGATTTCAAAGAGGTATGCCTGTGCCTTTTCTCAAAGCCACATGGCACTCATCCATCCCAGTGAGAGGCTGAGGAGCAACATGGAAGTGAGAAAGAGAGGAGAAGAATTGTGTGCTCAGGCAGGAGGAGAGTGATCAGAGGTCTCTAGGGAGAGCTAATACCCAGTGCCACTGGGACAAGGGTGTCGTATGATTTAGTCTCTGCCATGCTGCTTGTGGGCATCTGGGTTGTTCAGCCACTGCTCTGTCCCCCACCTGCACTCGTGGGGGGTTTGCTGGCCAAGAATGTGCAACTGCACACCAGCTAGGATGCAGAGAGCCTAGTTTTGGGAACAGTCTGCACTCCAAGAGGGGGAATGGGAAGATACATCATATCTCATCATCCTCAGCTTTAGACAGATGTGTGCAGTAATTAAAAGCACTGTTAGACACATGACCCAAAGTTCCTCTTAGACTAAATGAGGAAGTAAAGGTGCACAACTATAGTGGTAGACAAAATTCTTCTCTAAATATCTGTGCAAAATAATCATAATGTCATAGAATTGCTTAGGTTGGAAAACAAAGTTAAGATCCCTGGGTCCAATCGTAACCCATCACTGCCAAGTCCACCACTAAACCATGTCCCTCCATGGTACTGGGACTTCACCTCTTCCCTGGACAGCCTGTTCCAATGCCTGACAGCCCTTTCTGTGACCAATTTTTTCTTGATGTCCAACCTAAGTCTCCTCTAGCACAAATTGAGGTCATTTCTTCTTGTGTTATCTCTTATTACCTGTGAGAACAGACCAACCCCCTCCTCACCACACCCTCTTTCAGGTAGTCATAAAGAACAACAGTCCCCCTGAGCCTCCTCTTCTCCAGGCTAAACACCATCAGCTCCCTCAGCCACTCCTCATTAGACTTGTCCTCCAGACCAGCTTCACCAGCCTTGTTGCCATTCTCTGAATACACTCAAGGATCTCAAAGTCTTTTTCAAAGTGAGGGGCCCAAAACTGAATACAGTATTTAAGGTGCAGCCTCACAGTGCTGAGTACAGGGGGAAAGTGCTGTACAACATAGGAGTCATGCAGTAGGTAATGATGTAGCTTCACAGAGCAATGGACCACATTAAATGGCCTGTTAAATGAAATGGTGCACATCAAATACAATTAATATTGCTACTGCTTGTTCTATGTATGCATTCAATGATGCAGACAATGCCTTACACATGCTGCAACAAATGCATACCCCAAACCTCTCTACATTATTGCTCCATACTCATGTCTATGCTTTTCCCCCTTCTGCTTGCTGTTGAAAAGGTGATGAGAGCATCCAACCTCCTGGGCTTCAGCTGCCAGTGCTCAGGGCCAGCACCGCACCAGCACAGCCGGGAGAAACGCCCTGCCTCAGGGGACACAGCAACCCTGTGCTGTGGCTGCAGCCCCCACTGCTTCCAGTGCACACTCATGTGTTGGACCTCCCAGTGCCACCATGGCAGGCCAGCCTAGGAGACAATGAGACCTGAGATGACTCTACTTTGTCCAGTCTCACTCTCAGCACCTCCAAGGCAGCCAGAGCCCTGATAGCTGTATTACAATAGCCTGTGAAATTTGGTTTTTTATTTCTCTATTACTATACCACAGATTTTAAAGAAAAAAAAATAAAATGCTGAGAATGGTAGTATCAAACTGCAATAACTTCCCTTGAAATGGTTGTAAATCTTGCTATCTTTTAACTCCATATAGTAGGCATAACATTAAATAAAATTAATATTGTTACTGCTTACCCTATTCGTATATTCAATAATGCAAAACTGCACTTTATTTGAAGCTATGTATAAATTTAATATACATATTATTACAACAAGGTCACTTTGCAGTAATCTGCTTGATTGATTCCAGGGAGGTGGTATGCAGAGGAAAAAAGTAATCTTGTATAGAAAACACACAATATCAACCTGAAAACAGCCTGTTTTCAAGTCAGAGTATATAAATGACAACTATTATAATTTTACTTATACCACACAGCCAAGCATTGTTGCACCTTTACCGGTTGTTTTCCATAATAAATGAAATACTCTTCGGGGCTGGCCTTCTTTCTGTATCCATCACTCCACTATCAGAGTATTTTAAATACACAAAATGATGTCTTGGTTTTTGCCTTCAGATGAATTCTTCTACCAGCTCCACCACTTTGTGCTACCAAAACAATAAGCTATCAATCAGAATGAAAACACCTTATGAAAAGAAAAAAGAACAAAGTAATATTCTCTCGAACACTTATCCTCAGCACAATATTGCAAGCAAACACTGTGAGGCAACAGATAGCACAGAAAGAGAAATTTCCATTATAGTATGAGTGTGAACAAGAGATCCAAGAAGGAAGCACAGGCTTCTTTGCTCTGAGCCCTGTCCCATGCCAATATTTTGCTGGTGCTGGTCATCAGTGTTTAGGCCAGACAGAACAGACTGATATTTAAATATTAATATACATGTGTTACAACCTTTGTATATTTTAAATCTGAAATGGCCATGAAACTTTAGCAGAATCCAAGGCACCAATATATTCTTCTCTTCTGCTTAGCAAGCAAAAGCAACTGGATGCTGGCTCAAATCCAGCAGCAGTGGAGCATCTCCTTAGAAAACTACCTTATTTCAAAAGCATTCCAAGGGAAAAGGAAGTCATTACAACATCTCATAAATTGTACTGGCAGATATTTGATCCAACTATGAAGAAAAAAACATGCTTGTTGTCCTGGACTTTTAATTTGGTCAACTGTCAACTAGTAGATGTTAGTGCAAATATTGAAACTCTTTCAGCCTCTTTACTCCTTACTTTGGTTCAAAAGAGAACTGTGGGGCAGGCAGTAGCTCCTCAGCAGCCTGATGAGGTCTGTAAGGTGGACAGTGACATAACAGTGATTGAGGACTGAGGAAACTGAGCAAGGATTTGCTCCCTTCATTGTTTATCACTTATGTTGTACAGTGTGTTCATATACTCTGTCTTCTCTTAGCACTGGAACGGGAAACAAAGCTTCTTAAATTATCAGGAAATCCTTTTTCATCACTGATTAAAAAATGCAGTCATATTTTCTAGAAGATGAGTATAATCGGATCTGGGAATACCATAGGTAGGAGATGAAACAGAAAAGACAAACTTAATGTTTGCATTCTCTCCTATGTCAGTACAAGTTGTTCTGTGTAGATAAATTTGCTGCTGAGATCATGCACAAAACCACATGCATCAGGCCCAAGACTGCAGGTGGCAGCTCATCTTGGGCTACCTTCAGACTTGCACCTAGATCTACTTTTTATAAGCACAAGTTGTCAAAATGGATACCTTTGTGAGGTGCTCTTATAGCTTTCTTCAGTCCTTGTTTTGTGCCTCAACACCTTCAACAAATTAGAGAAAACATACCCTTACTCTTTGTTGTATGCATAAAGCAGAAGATATCATATGTGCTCATACTCCATCCACCATGACTGTCTTTCTTCATTATTCAATTGTACATTAGATTCAAAATCCCAGATTGTTTAGGACTCAGCCCTCCATCAACTTTTGCCATGATATTGATCTTCCTGTACAAGTTGCAATGTGTGTAGTCTGTGGATGAGCGATGCTACCATAAGTTTCTGCTTATATTGTTGGTAAGAACATTTTAAAATGTATGCCCTTTGGTTTCCTAATGTGGGAAATTGCAAACAGCAATTCTCCCTCCATAACAATATTTTCCTGAAGAGCCTTGATTCAGCCCTTCTAGTGTGAACATCTTTAACTGCTTTCAAAAGTTTTAGACTTTTAAGGAAAGTCATAAAGCACTCAAAATAATCTCCCTCCTCCTTTTAAAAAGCATTTGTGGTGGACTAATATATTGCCTCAAACATGCTAATTACATTTGATAATGGTTGAATATTGCATTACAGGACAGGTGCAGCAACTCAACAGCAGCACTCTACTTTTTGTGTTCCATCATGTTAATGAAATCAATAAATCAATTACATGTTCCAAACCTTGACTTGTCCCAGAAAAGGAGAATGCTAACAAAATTTAGTACATCCAGCTTAGAATTTCTCCCAGATGGATAGGTTTCTTTTAACTCTGGAAAAGTCTAAATACTCCTTTCAGCATAAAGGCAATCTTCCAAGATGCTGAGCATGCAATGGATCTGAAAGTACGCTTTCAGAGACTATATTAATTTAGAAACGGGTACACTATTAAGATTAATGATAGGGGAAAGAGAGTCCTGAGATGAATGACACAAGGAACAAAGTGTTATGGAAGATGATTTTACAGAGATAATAAGAAACAAGAAAATTTCAGTTCAGAAAGCCAGGAAAGTCTGTTTTCTCTTGTGGTATAAACATGCAGAAAATTACACTTTGCAGAGAAAAAAAGCAATATGAAAGGACTTTAAAACATTGACATCTCATAATCTTGACAGTGAAGGCAAAATTAAGGCTAACTTTAAAAAGTCAAATGTTGTGGCCCGTGTTTATTTTAATAGTTTGTTGTTCATGGTTTTATGGTTTATTCCTATGTTCCCCCCTATTTCTCCTGAAGTTGGCTTATTCCTAAATTGTATCCTCTCCTATGCTGCCTATCATTGTGACCCAACCCCGTATTCCAGTGCCTTCCCTATCAGTCATTATAAACCCTGCCCTTTGTTCTGGACGCTTCCCTGTCAATCCCCTGTTAGCCCAGCCCCTTGCAGTGCCATCTCTTTGGAAATCCCCTAATCCTCAGGGCCCCATTGGCCCACACGACCTGCCCTCACCTCTACCTTTCCTAAATCGTAATCCCCTCCTCTCACTCTTCCCTCCTGGATTCCCTATTTGCTAAAGGATTGTACCCACTCCCTGAAACCTCCCTGTATTTAATGCCATGCACAGAGGTGCTCAGGGGTCTTCTGGCCCTGACCTCTTCAGCCTCAGTAAGCCCTTCCTTGCTGGGACTTCACATAGAGAGCCTCCTCCTTCTCCTTTGCCTTTGCCTGATCCCTGATATTGGTAAAAATCCTGCACCATTGAGCAAGCAGCTCAGATTTTCTGCCTTCATTGGATCTCTAACCAAGGCAGTTCTCCACACCTGGTGTGGAGCCAGTGTCTCTGAGCTCATCTGGGCTCTGGTGAACCACATCAGTCAGAGGTGTAAATCACAGGAATTGGAGCTTAACCTCCTTCAAGAGTATTGTTCAATTAAAGTCATTGATGATACATAACCCTGTTCTCTATAAGGTGTGTACACCTTAGTCTGCAGGTACAGATATTTCTCCTCTGAAGTTTTGGTATCCTTCCCTAATTGCTGCAGCATATCCAGACATTCAATTGATTAAGCTAAAAGTAACCATAAATAGCTACTAGTAATACCTGAACATCACTAAAACTAAAATTGCTACTCTGAGAGAAGCCAACACACAGCACACCTAGAATTTTAGTGTAAAATCTGGTCAGTATGCTGGATGACAGTGCCTCTAAGGCAGTGACCCATAAAGGGCTGCAGGCATTAGCCTAGCATGGGCTGCCATGGAAAGCAATGAGAGCAACCAAGGATCCCAATTGAACAATTCAACAATTGAACCTGACCACCTCTTACAGTTAACAGAGAAGTGATATTCCAATTGTCTGGCCAGAGCCATTTTCATTTCAGTGGACCCTCTGCAAGGAACCTCTTTATGCAGAATTTAAGGAAATGAAGTAGATTCTTTGCTAAGGAATAAAAATATGTAATGTACTGTGTCACAGAAAAACTTCAGTTGTCTCTGTTAAACTTTTCCAGTAGCTGATCATGGTATCCCTAACCACATGGCACCTGGCTCCTACACATCTTCAACTCTGAAGAAGAGCTTTGAAGCAGGTCAGCTCACAGCATCAAATGGAAATGTCTGAGATGAGGTCATTCAGTCTCTGTGAGGTCTTTGATGAATGTACGTGACTTACAGGTACAGCAGAGGCTACCACTTGCAATACCTGATTTTCAGTTCCTGTTATCGCAATGATACAATAATTTAGAGTATTTATGATGCCTCTTTATTGTTTTTTGTTATTTGGGTGCTAACAAAGTGTGGCAGCCATACGAAGAAAAATAATAGATTTTACTTAGGGAAACTGATGTGACTGCATTGTAAATTTTCTTCATAGCTCACTCAGAGAAATTTTTAGAACGTGTTTCCCTCTATTTTTATTTTAATAACGTCTTCTATGTAGCATCCTTTAACCTTGAGGTAATCTGTCTAAGCATTTATTGAGGAATCTTTCTGTCTGCCCTGCCTTGTGCAAAATTATTCTGTAAACAATTTGTTTTGATGGATGTGTACTGAGTATGGAGAGGCATAGAAGGAAATGAGTTGGACAACTCTTGCCAAATGAGTAATTGCCAGCAAAGTATAAAACAGACTTTTAGGTCTGGAAGACATACAAAATTCTTTTTATATGCATCACTGTGTTTGTTCAGCACCTGAATATGTGATCTTAAAGGAATTTAGAGAAAGAAAACTCCCCTGGCGTACTATGACAGTAGTAGCAATTACCAGCTACTGCAATTCAGTTCACACTATTTTGAAATGAGATGTAACTGACATTTTTACTTTTCCATTTGTTTTTTTAAAGGGTTCCTAGAGGTAAAACCTGTCATCTCTGGTGCGATTATGCATCTTGGAGAAGTAAATGAGGTGTTTTATTAATCAGTAGCCAACACGAATATATCATCATGGAGGAATTCTATGAATACATATATTAAAATTTCTATAAATTGTGTGACATTTTAAGAACATTCAAGATTTTGAAAAAGAAGGAAGCTTATTGAGATGGTCTGGAGATATAGCTGTGACCTCATTCTGTTTTCTAGAAGACAAACAAGTACAGCGTATACAACAGAGGTAAAGAAACCATGGTAAAAAATAGAAAGCCTGACTTTGGTTTCTGAGTTTTACTTGTAGTTTCATTGTCAGAAAAACTTACACACAGCACTTGTCTCTGTCAGTCACATCAAAAACTGCCAATCTCATGCTGGTGGTAATCTCTGTAAAATACTGCTTTTAGCTGTCATTTTGGAGATGTTCAGAAGACTTGGACTTGACTAGCTAAACCAAAGACTCCTTAAACAGAAGGAAAAAGGAGTGGGAAAAATAAGAAGAGGGTAGGAAAGTCTGATAAAAAAGAAAATGAGCAGTGAATTAGGTTAGCTGTAGAACTTGTAACTTTCAAAAGGCATCTGGCAGCTAGACCAGCCTGACAGTGATAGTGGTGTCATCTGCTCTCTCCCTTTAGGACTGTCAGATCATGGCATCCCTGAGAGTCAGAGTGATAATGGCGCAGTGGTATTAATATAATGGGCTCTAGAGTCCCAGGCACAACTGTGAAAATCATTTGTCTTAGCTTCATACCTTGCTTGTGTCCAAATCAAATTCAGAATAGCCATCTCATTATTTTGTCCACTAATTGACCCTCATTTTAAGTTGGGCAAAGAAGTTAATGAGTTTCTGTGTTCGCACAACCCCTACTTATAAGTGCAATCTCAGCATTGCCATTCTCCTGACAAATGCAAAAATCTTTGATTAATTCAATTTTTCTGCCTTTGGCAACTTTATATAAACGTTTCTCCATGAAGGGGTCAACTGCATTTCTGCTACTCTGATCTATATGCTAAATGCCTCTCCACTTTGCTGTACTTGATATGCAAGAGAAGTGAGCTGACTGGGACACAATTCCAGGATGATGGTGTCTGGAAAGCTGTAGAGTAGTTAGACACATTCTTCTGAACAGAGCTTATGCTACACCTCCATCTTACCTTTTCTTTATGACTGTCTTCAAAAGGGTATCATGGCAACTGAGATTCACTTTCCAAGACACAGCCCTGCTTGGGATGGGAGGTTTTGCATCACCCTAACTGGGAAAGTAGCTGTCCAGTTAACAGGACAATTCATGAGCATTTTCACACTGATCCTCTCTCTTTCCCCCATACCTGAAAACTTATCTCCTAACTAATTTTGTAGGTTCTGACACATAGCAATAAAATCAGCTTGATGAAGATGACTTATAAACTGCAGAAACCAATAGTCTTAATTTATTGTATCCCTTGTCCATACATTGTTGTTTTAAAACTCTTATTGTGTCATATATATGCCAGCTAATAATATACAGATTCATATTAGCTACACTAAAAATATATGTGGCAATTTTACACATTTGTAATAATGTCTTCCACTGCACAAAAAGCCTCCCTCCCTGCCTAGGAGGTAGAAGCAGAGACATTCAGAACCAAAAAGATAACCATTTTTCAGAGATGACTACTGTAGTGCATCCAGACAAATAAAGAAATCCAGGAGATCAAGCATGAGATAAGCCCAAAAAGGACAAAGACTTGCTCTGCATCAAAGCTCAGTCCAATTTCCTTCCATACTCTTACTAGTGTTTGTCTGAATATAAATCTCCTGGTTTTCACTATAGAATCCTAGAATCTTAGCATATTCTCAGTTGTAAGGGACCCATCAGGATCATGAAGCACTTCTTGAACTCAGACAGGCTTGGTGCTCTGATCACTTCCCTGGGGAGCATGTTCCAGTTCCAAGGAGAGAGGTTCTATACTTGATAATGCTCCCTCTATACTTGATCATGTTCTCTGTCTGTCTCTGAAAAGCATGAGAATTTTGCAAATTATCATATCAAGTGCTGAAGCACGCCACTGATTTCCTGCTGAGCTGCTATTTTTCCTCACTCTAAGTATCTGACCTCTAGGTGCCCAAGTATGGGGCTTCATTTAATGATATGAATGTTGTAACAAATTATAGAGAATGACAGTATTTGTAATGTATAAGGGATGTTTTGGTAGGAAGACTTAGTGCTGTGCATTGTTATATGAGCTTTTGGCCTTCAGGAACACTCAGTGATTTGGAGATGATAAGGAAAGAGGCAAACAATGCAGCAGCCAAAAAGCTGGCTCAGTGTTTCTTATTCAGGGTGCTTCCAAAACAATGAAAGTTCACAGAGGGCATCAGTGATATGGAGGAAAGGGGAAGGAGGATGGGATGAAAGAAGAGAGAGGGGGAGAAGGGAAAAAGGAGATAAAGGAAAGGAAGGAGAAAGGAGAGGAAGGAAAGGAAGAAGAAATGTAAATCCTTTCAGTGTTTGGTTTTACTTCTCTTGGACTGAGAATTTTATGATTGTCTTAAGAAGCAACAGGGGAAAACCATTTTGTACATTCATCTGCAGGTAATAATATCATTCTCCTTAAAAACACAAAAGCAGTAAAAAGCAGCCCAGATATCTTCCAAGTGTCAGTACTTGGGCTGTTTTCCTGTGCTTCCTCAAGAACTGCCTATCTCTTGTCTCCTGCCTGTAGCAGAGAGCAGTGTGTAGACTGCAGAGCCCTTAATTCACACTAGGACCCATAATCATAGACCTCTCTTTCCCTTCAAGGGCCTCCATGCCCAGGTGTCACATGCCGCTAGAGGATGTCACCACAATCTTACTTTGGGTTCATGCTATTGTTTGGTTGCCTGGAAGGGCTGATGCCAGGCCCAATGAGGCAGCTAAGCATTGAAAGGTGGGTCACCAATCTGAGCACTGCACTCAAGGACTTACAAGGTGGCAATTTCACAGCAAGTCACAGCATCTTGCTTTGCCCATCATTTTCCACGTGGTTCAATGCTCCATCACCTCCCCTGCATATGCGTGCTCTCAGGAGGATGGGTTACATAGCTTCATTTTGGCATCAAGACATACTTGTCACGTTGCTGGCTAATCTAAATAAATGAATGTGCTTCTCTTCTTTCTATTCAGCTTTTTCTTCTTATTAGAGATATTATATGGTAGGCAAAGGAAAAGCTACTGTACCCCAGGAGTTCAGTTGCAGCATATATCTCAGCTATTATACTTGGACTGTCTTCAGAATCTTTCAGTGAATTAACACTCCAACTTGTCTTCCTTCAAACACACTTTAGCTACCAAATTTTTCCAGCTGTATGTAAGGTCACTGTAATTTATTTATTTTAGTGTCTGAATACTGCAGTACACTTTTTTTCTTTATGTCACACTACTGCTCCCTGCTGCCCAAGTCTATTTCAGATCCACACAGATCCATTTTATACCACCTAAACATGAGACAGATCATATAATGACTGAGGGCAACTTGTTCCTCAGAAGCAGGAGGGCTGTCAATGAGATGTTTGTCTCTCCATGATTAATTGCTGTGAAATGCCCACAGAGATTTAAAATCATGATTAATTACCAGAAAATGCACCGAGACCTTAAAGATTAAATTCTAATACTTGCTAAATTTACCCCAAGAGTTCCTGTACATCCTGCATCTGGGTACACTTGTGCAACATGCAATCGATTGATAAAACTCCCACACAACATATGGCAAATTGTCAGCAAAAGGCTACATAAAAATAGCTTGTAGTAAGCTCTGTGTCAATATGTGCAGATAGTCAGTGGCTGAGTTGTTAAATCTATTTCTTTAACTCCTGTTTTCTTTTACCTAGAAGATTCTAATTTGTTTGTAATTACATTGTTGGTATTTTTTTGGTTTGGCTTGCTCAAAGATAGAACAGTTACTACAAGGTTAATGTTCTTCCTGAGTAAAAAAATGCTAGATCTTATCTGTATAATGCATTTCTTTTCTATTTTATTCAGCACAGAGGCTGAGGAGATTAATAGGCTTCAGTACTTTACGTTAAGCTTATTAAAGATCCAAATTTTAATAGGTTTGAAATCATCTTCTGAAATCCCACATTAAAAGAAAAGCTAAGAGCAACTTACTCCATTTCCTGGGAATTTTCCTAAAGACTTCTAGCATTCACTTAAAATCCAAAAACCAGCCCATCATGTGGCAGGGAGGAGGTTAATCAGTACACCCAGACTTCTGCCACATTTAGCTCTTGTTGGATCCATTACAGCCCTCTCCTGCCATGCAGGTGAGTGCTAATGAGCACACTCATACTTCACCGGGTAGAAGCAATTGTTCTGGGAGAGATAGGATGGGGAAAATGTGGCAGTGAGGGTGCCTGTTACCTGCAGGGACAGGCAACCAGAGAGCACCACAGACTGTGTTAACCCCTTCAGCTGGTAAAACCCCACCAAGAGCACAGTCTCTTTGAATGAGGAAAATGTATTATAATAATCATTTCAAGCCTTCTTAAATTTTCCTTGCAAAACTTCACAACATTTTCAATACTTGTCAGTCGAGTGCACTGAATTAAGTCCTTTCAAAAAGTTTTGTTTCTGTAACACTCAAAATTCTTAGTGAATTTGCCACTGGGCTTTCTGGGAGTGAATTCCTTTCATCATTTCCTCATTTCCTTCTGCCAACTGCAATCCATTTAACATGGCTTTAAAATGTTGCTGTCCAGCATGCTGCAGTTAAAATCACAGGGGAAAATGCATGTTCTGAGAAGTATCTTGAGAATAATTTACACAACTTTACAGCAACTTATACAAAACCAAGAACTGCAGAGATCTTTGAGTACATACACACACTAGGCCAAAGTTCTAGGTACAGAATAATGGTATCTTTTAGTAGCAGGTACATTATGCACAGGGAATTCATCCTACACAGAGGTTTGGTAGATACAGCAATTGTTTTCTTTTAGCAGACCTGTAAGAGAAAGTTCAAACAATTAGACCTGCTAAAGCTGAAAAAAACTCCCTAGTTCCCTTGCCTCCTCAGAGCTTTTTACTTCCTACAATTTACAATCCTGGCTGAAGACAAGCTACTGAGAGAACACTGTGAACATCAAATCTTTATTCCTTTGAGATTTTATTAAAGACTGAAAGAATTTAAAGAATTTTAATAAAGAATAAAAGGGAGAGTGATTCAAGTGTGAAAACATGCAACCATCAGAGTTTAATCCAGGAATATCCCACCCTCTACTGTTTAGATATTTTCACCATATAATGTTTGTATTTCAGGAACAGCCATAGAAAGGTTCCAACCTAAGCCTAGGAATCAAGTAAGTCACCAGAGAGGTAACTATAAACAATGTCATATATCTAAGAAGTGGGTCAAAGACCAGGAATCCTCTTCAATTAACTACAAGGTAACACAGAGCTTGGCTAGGTATAAATAGAATATTTGAATATTCTAAGACAAATAGAAAAATCTGAAAATAATTACAGTCTATAATTGCAAAGAAGTGATGCACTGGTATATTAATTGGGTAGGAGTTAGATGCCTTTCTGAGAAATTGCTCCAAACTGTGATAGCCTGCAAAACTTAGTCTTAGGCATAGTACTGGAAAGCTGGCCGAACTTCTCCAAACCTAGTACAAGCCAGTTATTTAAGTTACAAATGCCCCTTTAAAATGCTCAAGCTGCAAAAAAAAATAAAACCAACAGATTGGCATAATGAAGTGCAACTGTGAGGAACAGCTTTTTAATGGAAGAGCACAGATGTTCTATGCACAATGGCTATGGTTTAAACTGAAAAGTGCCATTGTTTGGCCATCATTTCAAATCACGATACTCTAAAAGAGAGTTTTCAGGACATACACACTTGAGAAGCACAAAGCTAAGGTAGAGATAAATTGTTATACCTGCTCTGCTCTGTCTGAGTAAAAAGAAAATGTTTTTCATTTGCATGAAAAACAAAAAGTGGGAAATCATAATTGGCATGTAAGGGGAGACCAGGAGTGAAAGGCAAAGAGCATGGACAGAAGCAGCCTTCCATCAGCTAATGGGAACATAAAAGAATTTTTTTTCTTTTATGAAAAAGAAAAATATTTTTTTATTTTTTTTCCCCAAAGCTGGCACTAGTGCAATGGGTAGGAACACAGTGCCACTTCCCTAGAGCCTACAGGCTGGATGTGCACTGGCACTGGAACAGGAGGAAGAGGGAAAGAAATGCATACATACACCCAGTGCTTGTTTCACTAGATGGAGGTGCCCAAGTCAGCCATGCCATACCACTGCACAGATCCCCTCCTCTGCCACAATGCTGCAGGGATCTTGAACATTTAGGCTGCTGCCATAAGAGGCCAAAGCCTGCCTTCCTGATAGTAATGTCATCAGCAGCCATTTACAGTGAGCACTCCCACTACTTTTATTTGTACTGCACTTCAGAGCAACCTCTGTACATGCTCTGAGTTAGGGATGCTGGATTGACCTCCCAGGTGTGGTGATGATAGAAGTAATATCTTTTGTTTTATACTGATTTCAGATTAGCTGCATATGGCAAACCTTCTCTCTCCCTTGGAGAAATAATCACAGAATCATAGAATGTTAAGGGGTTGGAAGGGACCTTACAAATGATCTCATCTAGTCCCAACCTTCCCTGCCATGGGCAGGGGCACCTCCCACTACACCAGATTTCTCAAAGCCTTACCCAGCCTGGCCTTGAACACTGTCAGAGTTGGGGCACCCTCTGCTTCTCTGGGCAACCTGTTCCAGTGTCTCACCACTGTAACAGTGAAAAATTTCTTCATAATATCTAACCTAAATTTCCCCGCTTTCACTTTGTACTGATTACTCCTTGTCCTATCACTACAGCTCCTGACAAAGAGTCCCTCTCTAGCTTCCTTGTAGGCCTCCTTCAGACACTGGAAGGTTGCTATGAGATTTCCACATAGCCTTCTCTTTTCCAGACCTGTCTTCCTAGGAAAGGTGCTCCACTCCTCTTAGCAGCTTCATCACCCTCCTCTGGACTGGCTCCAACAGTTCCATGTCCTTTTTATGTTGGGGGCACCAGAATTGGACACAGTAAAGTCAGTTACATAGCAGATAATTCCAGACCTGCAAACAGCCCCATAGACTCCCCAAATCTGTTTTCACCAGCACTTGCTCACACTAATTGTCCAGCAGAAACAGGAAATTCCAATTAATGAGTAATAAATATGATTTTTCCATATACTTCATCACTATAGAAAAAAAAAGAGAAAAATCTGAAGAGTCATTATAAGACGGTAAGACAACTACAGTGAAAAGAAATCCAAGTGTATTCTGATTGCATAAAAATTGTCAGATTTATCCCATGGCAAATCATGGGAAAAGAATTGCCAATCAAGAGTCACTTTCTTCTCCAGACAGCAGGGAAGAGAGGGATAATGTGTAGAATTGATAAGAATTTTCACTGGTCAGGAAAAATACAGAAAGCAGAAAAGCCCATTTAATTCATATTCTTGAGGTTGATGCAGGTCTCCTTTATACCTTTCTTTTGCTTATCTCTTTCTGCTCTCTCCTTTTTCCTTCTTTTGGAAGCTGCCAATTTGGGAGTGCATAAGTCAAGATGCTCTTCAAAAAACTGGATCCCACAGAAGATATGGAAAATGGTCAAAAAGTTTTGGCTAAAGAAGAAGCTCTGGCTCCCACTCCTCATGTACACACTTTTACCACTAGACATTGAGGAAAATGTATGGTGTTGGAGGCAGAGGTATCTGCATCACTCAGGAAAATTCAAAGCCTGGCTTAAAATAGTCACAGATTTTTGTTGTTTTTTAAAGTTAGCTCGTAAAGTTGTGTTTTATGACATGCATTAAGTGAAGCAGAAAACGAATCAGGGGCTCTTGTGGGAAAAAGAATGTTATCACGGGCCTATAACAGAATTTTGCTTTTAAAATATGTTTCTGTGACTATAACAGAAATCTCTTTCCATCTTGGCTACAATTCATTTATTCACATTGCCAGGAAGGCCATTCTCCTTGCTGTAGAATAGCCAGGAACTGGGTGAAAAGTAACTTTATGAGATCCATTAGCAGAGAGCAGAGACTGGGCAGAATACCAGCTAATATTATTTTGGTTTTGGAGTGCATATACACCATTGCGTGTGTCCAGCCAAATTGTTCTTAGAAACAAGTAGAAGTGACACAATAAATAACACCATTCTGTTCTGTCCAAAACTATCTACACTTAAATGGTGCGAGAAGCACAGGCAGAAGGAACGGAGCTGACTGACTTCTGCCATTAAAGAAAACGTGCCACCATCCTCAGTACTTCCAATATTTTGGCTTTGTTAACTGCAGAAGGGTTGCCTAAGCTACACCGCTGCGCAGGATTTTGCATTTCTATTAACATTCCTCTGGCAGGCAGAGATCTTGTTAAGGTTCGTTAATCTTTAATTATGTTTTTAAAACCCTGTAGCCACAGTAAATACCAGTAGTTTATAGTCAGCTGTGAGAAGTAATATTAACCTCCAATCTGCATACACCAGTCTGCTCCTGTACATTAAGCACCTAGCACTGTTCACCTTCTCTTCCATTTTGCCTTGCACACAATTTACATCATCCAAGTACTGTAAATTGGTGTTTATACATAGGACTCACAGCCTGCATATGCACACAAAATCAGGGCTAGAGGGTAATAAGGTAAGGAGAATAGTAAAGATTAGAATAAGAAATGGAGACAAATGAGAAGGAAGACAGACAATATGATATAGAGCAGCCTTGGGGAGCTAAGGGAGCTTCAGCCGATTCCCTTTGTATAACCCACACTCATTTATAACTTGAATGGATGAATAAGCAAGTATTTTTTCCTCCAGCTATCCTGCTAGCTATAAGTGTGAAAATATGGTAAACATCCTCTCCAAAATGCATTCCTTGTTTCTCATCTCCTACTGTGTGCAGAAACTAGTTAAATTCATCTTAAAATACTTCTTGACTGAGTTCTTTAGCCTCCTCAGATACAGGAGCAGAGACTTAATCACTGTTTAACTTTCAAGCTGTTTTTGTCACTTGATTTAAACATAACTCTCAGAAAGCTTAGTCACTGTAAGATCCAAATTTATGAGACATCAAGCACCATCTTTGAGCCTTAATGCCCTCAGCTGCCTTTGTCTTCTGAAGGGGCTTAGAATAAGGTCCTGAAAAACAATCGCCAAGAAGTCATGCCTAAATACTCTTCCAATTAGGGCTTGATCCCCCAGGTAGCTATGTGCTGGAATTGTAGAAACCAAGGGCTGGCGCTGAATACTTAGTGTTTGTTTAATGCCTGAGCAGTGAAGCTCAATAACAGAGTGAGCAAATGCAAAGAGAGGAGGGAAAAAAGCATCTGGCAATGCAGCCAAATTTGTGCAGCCTTGTGCTGAGTCCTGCAGAGGAGGGGCACCTGGGCCTGCCCAGCATGGGCTGCTCGGAATGAGACGGTCATGACACTGAACTCAAGTGAGGAATTTCAGGTGTTGCCTGTGTGACAGAACCAGCTGGTTTCACAAATGTGACCACATCAGAGATAAATCCATACTAATGACACAGGAAAGAGCAGAAGAAATTGAGGAGCCATTTTTTCCTAATATTCAGCAGTCTGTTGACCTCATTCATGCACAAGGTAGCTTTTATGCTTTTATCCAGGAGATCACAGCCTATGCTGAGCTGCAGCAATGAAGTCTCCTCAGCAGCCTTGCAAGCGGCTTGGTGCTGTTCTCCCACCAGTCAAGATCCTGTGTTGCTTCCTCATAGATTGGCCTGGGAGGGTGAAACAAATACAAATGCCATCAGAAAAATTGTTTTTATCCTCTTCTGGTATTTTCACTCTCATTTTACCTTCATTTTCTGTGTCTGTTTAGCCTGCAGGTTTATGTAGCAGCATTTGCTGAAAAAGCAAATTCTAGTGCAAGGTATAGACTAAGAACTTGTAGAAATTATTCAGTGCATAAGGAATAAATTAAAAGGAATCAGATAATTGGCAAACAGAAAAGATTAGTGAATTACATTAGTGATCAGCTCTCCCTATCAGTTCTGACCCTGGAATGGCTAATGACTGTTTCACACACATTAACTGAATCTCCCACTGGTTCCAGAGACCTCACCACAGTCGCTGTGATGTCCCTTGGGAGCTCTTTCCCACCATCAGACCCCATTAGCTACCACAGACAGTCAGTGCAGGCCAGCTGCCTGATGAGGAACAGTAGTGACAGTAGGACCAGTAGAGTTTCACTGGCAAGGCCCAACCCCAGAACCTCCATGAGGCCATCAGGCCAAAGCTGGGGTACCAACAGGGCTAGCCCAAAACCTATGGCCACCATATCAGTTAACAGGCATGGGTTAAAAGCTCTCAGTTTTGCATCTTTCTCACAAACTCATTGAAAAATACAGGTAAAATTAATTTGTGCTGTTTAGCTGGAGATTCAGTCAGCGTGATCTTCTTGCTGTTCCCAGATGAGTTAGACTGTGGGAGCTACTAATTGCCCCCCTTGTAGTCACATGAGAAAAGCTGTCTTCAGTCAGATTAGCCTGAATATTGAATAAAAAAGCTTGTCTGTGATCCTTGTCTGAATGTCAGCCATCAGTTAACCTCTTTTGATGTCCCAAATAAAGCTTAGTATACCTATACTAATTTATATCACTGGAAAGGGAGTTCAATTTCCCTTCAAACTCCACTACCTCCTTTAGGAGTTAATGACTAATATGTTCAATGTCCTCTTTCTAAGCTTCATAATTACTCTTCTTTCCACACTTCATATCTCTTCTGCTTTCAGAGACAACTTTTTTCTCTCAGAGTGGTGGAACTTTTGTCTCTCAGGTCTTGGTGGAACTCACCATAAGCCTTCAGATGCCCTCTCCATGAAACTGCCCTTCTCTGCCTCTGAAATTTTCTCCTGGGGATTTAATTTGCAAAACACAGCAAGAGGGAAAGCGGCCACTGTGGTACCAGTGGGAGAGATTTGATCTCTACAGGACTTTGGTACCTGAGGACTCCAGGTACCCTGAGGATGTCCTTCAGAGAGGGTATCCACGGACTTGACACGTATTTTCAAACATCAGGTATGGAAAACAAAAAATATGTGGATTTCAACAGGGATTCAACTTTTTTTTTTTACTTTAAGGGATTGTTCTAATCCATTCAAACTACTACTGGTGCCATCAAGGACAGAGACCAGTAGGCATCTCATGGTGGTCATCTTTATCCCACATTGACTCCTAGCACTTTCACCCTGTATGTATGTTGTACCATATGAAGCAAACCTTCTCCTCCAAATGAGCTGGCATCTTCACTCCAACTACCCTGGGAATCTCTATAGCCCAGTGAAAATTGAATGGAACATAAAATGTCATCACCTGGCAAGATGGACAACAGCAGTCCAAAAATACTTACTAGTCTGGTGGCTACCAGTGTCATCTAGTAGGTCCTAAGCCTGTCTTTCAGGGCAAACACCTAACGCGTCTCATGAAAAGAAAGTGGAGAAAGGACCATCAATTTTCAGAAAGCTCTCATTTTTGTGACCCACTCTGGCAAGAGTTTCAGGTTGCAAAACATAGTTAGATGCAAGTATTTCCCAACCACTGCGCCCAGGGCTTTTTCTTGGCTAATCAAGGAGACTCTCAACTCAGCATGCTCACAGTTTTCAGGTACCTTGCTTTATCCTGTGTTAAGGCAAGGTGCCCACATGAGAAAGAGAAGGCACCCCAATGGATGTCAGCACATCTAAAAGGCAGGAATTGCCCTGCCCCACACAGCATGCCCTGGGGAAATTACATACCATGGAACACCATGCCCAGTATATAAACTGAGGGAGTTTATATGCTGTGAGGTGCCAATTGCTGCTCAGGAACTGTGCATTAGTCAGTGGGTGGTGAGCAATTGTTTTGTGCACCACTTTCCTTTCTTGGGTTTTATCCTCTCTATATTTTTACCTCCCTTTTCATTATTATTAATTAGTGTTATATTTCACATTATTTCAGTTATTGAACTGTCCTTATCTCAACTCATGGGGTTTCCATTTCTTCCAATTCTCCTTCCCCTCCCACTTGGGGGGAGAGGCAGTGAGGAGTGTCTGTGTGGTACTTAGTTGCTGTCTGTTATTAAACCATGACAGAAGTCAACATGCGTGCTGTGCCCTGACACACAGCCTCAAAATGCCAGTGCTCAGGAGCTGCTATTGAGCTGTGGGTCTGCCTTTGTTTGCCTGAGCAGCACATATTCACTGCAGCTGCATTAGCCTGCACCTCACTGTGTGCTGATAAAAAGTCACAGTGAATTATCCAGTTCATTTTGGCTCTGTGTAGAGATATCAAGACTCTCAATATGCAAATGGGTCTTGTTTATCATGTGATAGATACTGTGTAATGTAGCACCTAAATTACACTGAGTTTGCAATACCATTTGTTTTCATCTGTCATTATATTAGAGGATCACTATGTTATAGTTGACCTGAAAATTGGTGCAGGAATAGAGCAGGGCCATTGATGCAATTTGAAGTCATAAGAAGCTCTGCTCACTCACATGAGGCAAGCAAGTTTCAGACATAATTCTCTTTTCCTCAGATCTGGAAAACAGCAAGTACCAAGGAGGCCACAGCAAAAGTCTAGTATTATGTACAGGTTTACCTGAAAGTAGAGTCAGGTGACAGTGCCATAGAAGGAATTTCCATTCAAATTTTCTCATGTGACAGAAAAAGGCTGACATACAGTGGAAGGAAAGCCAGTGAACATTCAGAGGAACAGTCCATAGAGATTAAGTTACTTTTGGTTTGATAGGATCTTAAGACAGAGTAAAGAAAATATTTACATTTACTTTTAGCTAACTTCAAGTCTTCCCATTGATGCCAAATTGATTTTTGCTTTTAAATATTCTTCCCATATACTTGCAGTTCTCTAGCTTATTATGGTATACTTATATATATATTTCTAGCTAGGATTTTACCCACTCTGAAAGACAAAGCACATTCCTAAAGGCCCCTATCCCATCTTGCTTCTTATGGGAACTAAGGAAAAGACACTCTGCCAAGACACTTTCTCATAAACTAGCAAAAGGGGAGCTTTGGAAAAGGGTTGAACCAAGGGGGAGAACCACCTTATCACCCGTGCTTCTAATTGGGGATTCTTGGCAATTATGCTAATTTTCTAAACTTATAAAACTGTGTTCGGCTTACATCACATGAAAATTTTTCCATACTTGCCCCTGGAGGCCTCCAGTTAAAGAGAAGATTTTATGTTGCTGCCTCTATTAATGCTGTCTTGAAAGTGTGTTGTTTTATGTTTATATCTTTACAACATCACTGAGACTTCAAAGAAATGATGGGCTAATGTATTTTTTTTTATTGGTAGTGCAAAGATGCTCAAGGAAGTTGACCATTTCTCCTTGTTGTCTACATTGGACTCAATCAGCCAAAGCACTTTCTTGAGTGCAAACTTTCCTTGCAGACCAGCTCTCTGGCTGTCTGATTAAAATACAGAATAATAATTCAGCATTGTCTGTCCATTCCCACTTTACTGACTCTCTAATTAAAATTATTTTTATGCCCAAAGATAATTGCTTTCTTCTACTATTACTCTGAAATGTTAATATCATCTAGCTCACCAGTCTCTACCACTAGAGACAATAAATAAATTAGATACAGAAGAATGATGTTTAAATAATATTACAATTGAGTCATAAAAGTATAACAGCACAGAAATTCCAGTTAAGACCACAGAGTGTTGCCAAAGACATTTGCTGTACATATGGGAGTTTGTTTCTCAGAGCCCCGGAAAAGGCCATGCTGTACACCCTGGGTGCTTCATTAGCAACACATTACTGTCCTCACAGTGTCAAGTGAAACAGAAAATCATTTCACAGTGGTCATTACTTTTAATGTCAGTACTTACTGACAGTCCTTATCCTGCAGCATCTGAAATATGTGGATCAGAAGATGTTGACAAATGTTGGCTCTTCAGTGGAATTTTCTTGGTTTAATTATCTTGTAAGTTAATAAAATGTTTAAAAATGCTTTTTGTTTTGGTCTGTCTGTGGCCTTTTGATAAAGGTAGTTGCACCATATTAATGCCCTCAGAAGACAGAAGTAGCAATCAAAAATAGAATTGCTACGAATGAGCTATTCCCATAAAGAGCAATCAAGTCAATATAAATATTGGATATTTTAATTTTAAATACCCAGAATATTTTTTCTCTTCCTTATTGGTTTTTAGATACTATCATCACCAGCCCATACTCAATATGTCACTATTTCCTACTTTCAGCACTTTTCCTTCTTCATTGCTATATGTTTATTCTGGGTCATAATCAGTCCCAAGCACATGTGCGAGTACATCCACACATGAGCACACACAATGCCACTGACTGTAAATGCATTTGAGGCTGGTCAGATGCATCTCATTCAGCCTGAAAAGCTACACCATGCAGATCAGCAGACCCAGCTGAACAGTAAACTTCAAAATCCATGCACTTTCTGTCTTTCCTTAATCTGAAATTTTACCTTATGCTTTTAATGATAATTGCATCAGCTGCCTGATTTCAGCAGGGATTTTCAGTGAAAAGTGTAGAAAAGAAGGGCAACAAACACATTGATCTTACCAGAGACACATGTTGAAAATTATCCATCCTTGCAGACTGAACTGCAGAAGGTCATAACAACCAATATTATTATCACCTAAATCCCTCACCTCCTTCCAGCTCTGATCCATGTTTTGGGGCTTGCTGAAAATTTCCATAACATCAAAAAAATTCAGACTCTGCTTTAGGTCTCATCCAAGCTGGTCCCACAAGAAAAAATTTTATTTTGTTAAGATCTCTTGAGATATCAGAATAAAACATGAGAATTTTTAGGTCTATAAATTACTTGAGGTTATTTCCAGATATTTTTATGGTTTACTTTCAGCACCCTATAGTTAAATTCATACCAGCTATAAGCAACTTGGTTTTAAAAAATAAGAGCAATGAAGAGAAATGGCAGATTTACAAGGGAGTTTCATATCTTGGTGTGAAGGTAATTTGCTTACACAGGCTGAGAAAGACCTTGGAACACAAAGCCTTGCTGCTGTGTTCCCTTCCCAACCAGTGGTGCTGTGGATGCAGCTGGTACTGAAATGGCCCTCAAGCAATGCTGCCCATCTCATTCCCACCAGTTTTCTGTCACATGTGCAGCATGATGAGCTTTAAAAATAATTTTGTCTCCTGAGAGGCGTGGGTGTCCCATCCTTGTCTCTTGACTCCTTGTCCCTCATACAGCCACATCAAGCTGTGGGCTCAGCTAGCTCAAAATCGTTTGACACATTTGCCAAAATAAATTCCACAGGGTCTTTAGACAGCATCAAGACACCAGTGAAAATGTAGGAAGAAGCAATTGTAATCTGTCTTTTACAACACAGATTTTTTTCCCTAAGTAGGGCTATTTTTAGCTTGCATGAAGAAAAAGGAAGAGATTTCTTGGGGAGATTGTACCATATTTCTGTTTCATCCCAGCATTACCAGCCTGTAAATCAAAATGCTTTTGGAAAAGGTTTCTGACTTTAAAAAAAGGGAATGTCCCCTTAAGACTTATCTGACCTTTTTCCTCTCACATGGCTGTATATGTGTAGCTTCCAGGGACCCCAGTTCATTTCTCACTCCTGGAATCATCCATGTGGACATACCACTTAGCCCATCTGCTCCTTAAG
>VWYI01028824.1:341-33208 GCA_013399455.1 Anthoscopus minutus
GAAATGAACTCAATATATCTACAAATCATTTCAATAGATGACTACAAAAGGCATAGAATGTTATGTTATCTAGAGGAAGTGCCATCTACTATGAGAGACTGCTGTGTAAAATTTATTTAGTATATGCATGATGATTACATCAGCCAGGATATTACAAAACTGAAATCAGTTACTAATTATGATGCACAAAACTGAAAAATTAAAAGCAATTTGAACTGCACAGAGGAGGATAAAACAAGCTCCTAAACAAGCAGCTTTCCTAAAAATATTCTAATGTGAATGCTAGTGTGGCTTTTATTGTCTCCTCCTCCAAATATTTCACTTTTGTATCCATGAAGGACATTAAAAGTCACAAAATAATGAGTGGGAGTAGAGAGGCCAGGATACAAAGAATGAATTAAAATTCCTGAAGACAATTAGCCAAATGGTTTATTTTAAAGCTGTCATCTAGAAACTTGAATCGTTGCTAAAAGCATAGTTCCTTTTTTTTTCTCAACTTCTCTCTCCAGATAGGCAGTAGAAGTTATGTGTAATCAGATACCAAATTGGTCGATTTCTGTGTTCTGTCACAAGCAGTAGATTAGGTTTCAACATTTTATAAAACCGATTCACACTTTGGGTCCATGTCACAATAGTAGAGGATGATATCACCAGCTCTGATTATTGCAGTATAAGAATTTGTGACACACTGGATCTGTAAATGGTTTGAGAACAGGCTGATAAAGAAATGTATTAAAGAAATGTACAGTCACCTCAGATGAACCCATCCTTAAGTCCATACTAATTGTATAATTTTGATGACATGAGCACTTACATGTTATGGGTTCAGTCACCTCCAAGGAACAGGTAGAAATAGATCAGGTCTGTGCTGCCTGTAGTTCAAGTGATCAGCAAATGACATGCTGTGAAAATTAAATACAAATTCAGTGCCATGCCAGAACACACGACTGGAAAGCCCATCACTGTAAAACCGTACCACATTTAAGGTAAAGTCAGACAGTCTGTGGGCAAGCTGAACTCCTGAACTGAGTTTATCTCTCTGGTTGAACAAGAGCACTACATGTCTTCATGAAGAGTTACATTGAGCTATCTCACAGAAAAATTAAATAAGAAGCAACAGAGGCTGATTTAAGCTGTATTGTTTCTTAGCATTTCTGCTCCTTACCTTAAAAACATGTCGCTCAAATTAATAAACTTCTGATAGATGAGTACTGTAATCTGTCAGATGACTGGGGTGACAAGCACATGTGATTTTACCACTTTCTCCACCCAAAAAAGTCAGTCCTAAAGTACAGAAATACATTATATGTAGGATTTTTTCTTTTCCGTTTTCTTCTTTCTTAAATTTGCAGCTCAATGTCTTATCCTCACTGTTTCTGTTTGGTAGAATATTTCTAAATTATTCTCTAACATTGCATCTACTGCATTCACCTCCTCCAAATTCTCCTTGTGTTTATGAGTTTTCTGCTAGGGTAAAGTTCTTCAGATTTATAACCCCATGTACAGTGAAGCAAGTATAGTGAAGTGAAGAAGATAAACAATCTGAATTTGTGGATAAATGACTCTGTACGTCAACAATTTTAGAATCCATCATAACCTGCCACTCATATGCTTTCTGTGCATGAAATGTGTGAACAATACAGAGCTAAAGAGTTTTTCACATAAGCCTAAAAGGATCAAAAGCAATTTTTTTCTGTAGTTACAATCATTTTAAATTCATCTCCTAGCAGAAAAAACAAGTCAATACATGCCCAGTGAAATTTAAAAGGTTGATCTCTTTACCTATGTAAAATGTATGTTAATACTTATATATGTTAAAATCTACGGATTTGTGTAGCAATACTCTGGGAATGTGAGCTCACAGAATGCTGGCATTGGCCTGGATGTCAGAACCTCCCTGAACTGAGCCAGCAGAGCGTGTCTGGCTGTGCTCTAAGCATATGCAGCAGAGCTAAGTATTTAACGCCTCTAATTTGCAGGCAAAGCAGAGACTATGAAAGGTGGTGCAAGGTCGTAACAAATCCAAGTTCTCTGGATTGTTAGATTTTAATTTGAATAAATAAATAATGTTGTTTAGTCTCCCTGTGAATTATATTTTTAGTATGATGACATATGGTTGGTTTCAAGATATTTGGACTTAATATCAAAGTCCTAACTACTGTATACCTTTTTAAGATATAACAGAAGGTGAAAGATAAAATGAGGGGTTCTGTAAAGCATTTTTCACAAAGAAAGTACTATTCTGCCAGAATCTTATAGTTGTAGTACATTTTTAACGATCCTTTAAATTAAAAAATGCAAATGTTTAAACTCAAATTATATATATTTTTCGTTTTCATCCTACATGTTTTTATTTTTCAGTTTATAAAGCTATGTGAAATATTTCAATTTCAAAACACATAACCATTTTAAAAAGGTTTAATTATGTAATAAATTGAAGTGATATTTCCACATCCTATCCATTTTTTTCTCATGTATAAACCCCCTTTTAGACATATATTTTGAATGTACAAGATTAAAAATGAATCAGACGTTTTGCCTAGCATACAAGCTTATTTGTAAAGGACAGTAAAAAAGAATCAAATCTGTGTAGAATAAGAACTTAATGCCAGTCTTTCTATTGCACAAAGAAACTAAAAACATTGTGTTTTGCCAAATCTATCCAGTTTATGTGTGTGGAACCTGTCTGTCAATATCTCCTGATAATTTGGCTACAGTGTAAAAACAGTCATAAAGAAATCAAATCATTGCTGAAAATCTTCAGCAAGTGGACTTGCACATCCTTTCAGTGAGTTGCTGTGGGATATACACTCTGAAAGTCCTCCATCATCAGGAATTATTTATCCATATTTAGGGAAGGCATACAGAAACAGAGGTATTGCCCTGTTTTCAGAGCTTAAGCTTGCCTCTGTCATCTCTCTTTTTCCAGATGATCTGAAAACATCTGAAAACAGAGGTATTGCCCTGTTTTCAGAGCTTAAGCTTGCCTCTGTCATCTCTCTTTTTCCAGCTGATCTGAAAAAATATATCTCTTATTCCCTATTACTTCACTATTAACTCATAAGCAAAAATAAACAGAGGTGAGGTATTGGTTTTTCATCTTTTTGCTTCATCTTTGGAGTAACTGAAACACATAAAAGCTGGATATTTCTGTTCAATAATTGAAGAAAATAAAATGTATGGGTCTTTAGTTTACAAGTATGCTCACATTTAAGTTCCAGTGCTGCCCGAATCAAGTAGTCTTTAATTTTATCCCCGAAAGAGAATGTTACAGAAGGAATAACAGCTATGAGAGAAAATGTTAGAATAACAGAGAACAAATAAATTATAAAAAGAGAAGAAATGTACAGACAGTATAATAATAGATTTCAGTTTTCTCTCAGATATAAAACAACTTCTAGAAATAATACTGAAATAAGCATTTTTCTGAGAGGAGTAACAGTAGAAAAGCATCATCTCCTGACCTGTAGGTCATATACAGAGTGTATTCTGGCCACTATTTTATCATGAACGTTTGCTCATAATTTTAAATACCCTCAAGTAAGATGATTTCTCATTCACACTCCAATCCACATTCCATGTTATATGCATTTGTTCTAGACTTTTAGAATTGTCTCCAGTATTTGAACTTCATTCACTTTGATATTCAAGCAAAACAAAATTACCATGAATTTGATCATATAGTGTTCAGCTTCCTTCTTCTTTTTCCTTGTTTTTATTCCATTTCTCTGCAAAAAGTGGTAATTCACTGATTTAGCTGTGAGACAATTTCAGATCTGACCCAAACCTTATTAAATGTTATAAATGGTTCAACAAAGTGCATTTGCTAAATACATGCATAGTCAATTGTTTTCACTTACATTACAGCATTATAAGATTAAGCTTAGCAAGGAAAATAAGTTCTGCCTGCTCTTTGGATAAAATGTGTAACGGCGTCTTTGATAAGTTTTACACCATGTATCCATCATGTTATAATTTGCAGAGAATAGAGCAAGAAACAAAGCAAGAAAAACCTCATCAATTTTTTCTGATAGCTTTAGCTGTTGAATTAATCGTGTGTACACTGCATCCTATCATGTAGGTAAGGAATGTCGGCATTATTTCCAATAAATCCATAAAACCATACTTGGAATTCTAATACGATGACTCAGAAAACTGACAAACGTGGAGACTTTTAGGTCACGTGGCTCAAATTTCATTTTGGCTGGTAGTGAGTTCAAGTCATCACTGCCCAGTGTCAGTTTGCCAGCCCATTGGTGAATCACAGTGGTTTGTTCAGTCACAGGTGGATGTGCAGCTCATGGTCTTTCAGCAGCCATTTATTTCATATAAAGTGGGAATTAAAAACCAACACTGTGAAGGCTAAGATGCAAGCATGTGGCAAGTTTGTGCTTACTCTTCAGGATTTCTTGTAGGCTGCTACAAAGTTATACTAATAATGAATAAGTTTTCTCTTAGTTAAGAATAAGAAGGAGTCAGAAAAGTGATATGAAGGTTTATCTTTCCAGTATTTCTTCCTCCTATTAAATGTCTTAAAGCATATGCCTTTTTAAAAAATTAATTGAACCAATATTATTAAATAGCATCTGTAAGTGGATTATAAAAAATATCACTCATATTCTATGCATATTATGATGTCACACATAAAATAACAAAGAAAGAAACATGAGTACTTACATGTTTTTATGCCATGCTTAAATCTCAGTAAGCAAATGTACAGTGGAATGTCATTAACATCAAGGAGTTGCGTGGCCACAAAATGTATGCAATTATTTGGCAATTCATTAGCAAAAACTGACGCAGATGTGATTAATTCAACAAATATAATCATCATGTACAGGTTCGGGCTGTGCAAGTTTGACCAGTGGCACATCAGCTATCATGATGAGTTGTAAGTCCAGGGGAAAGGGAGGCTGCTCTTTCAAATAGCTCACGTTACATACACAATGAAACTGAAAATGTTCACACAAAATAATCAAATTAATCAGCAAATCTAAATTTATGTGGGACAAACACACATTGATGGAATATTCTTTAAGTAAATGGAAATTGTTAATCCAATTGTGTACCAGCTACAATTAATGGAGGCCAATGAAAAGACAAATCAGGAGAGACGTTTGACCATCTGACCAAACCATGTTCCAGAGTGTCATTGTGCGCCTTTTTTTAAGCTGAGCTGTGTGTCCAGATCAGTTTTCCTACAAGGGTGAATGCAATAAAACTTAAAGTGGCATCTTAGTGAAGCTATGCATCTATAAGGAATTCTGACAGAAATTCCATGAAAGTCCACAAAGAAACAGCAGGAATAACAAGACAATCAGAAAAAAAAAATTGGAATCTGTTCTGAAAGGAAATGCTAATCAGTAAACCTTCCAGGTATGAAACACTAGGATGAAAATACAAAAAAAAAAACCAAAAAATAAACAAAACCAATTTTAAAGCCTTTTGTTGATTTCTACTTCACTGAAATGTGATCTATAGTCCAAAAACATTTCCCATTGTAAGCTACTTCAGTCATAAACCTCAGCTATAAGTCTAAATAAGCTAGACTCAATTGTGAACACAAATGTAAATATTTGTATGTGTCTTTCAGGATTCTTCAGCTTTCCGAAACAGGTGATGAGCTATTCCCTGTTCCACGCAAAGGAGACTGTTTTTTGGTTTTTTCCCACTGCTTCAGGCCAGAAAAAGATAAAACCAATCCAAATCTGAAATTAAGAAAATTGTTGTGGTAATAAACCATTATAATAAACCATTGGAAATTTTTAAAGGAAAATACAAAATTCTTTTTTATATCTCAAAAAAGTTTCCTAAAGAGCAATCAGACTAAGTAATTTGTAGATAGAAGCTTTTTGCAAAATAAGTTGAATAATAAACAATTGATCAACCTTGTTATTAAATAATTAATTTTTTCTCTTTTTGTAATTTTTTTAACATGGGAGAATTTATTCAGCCTGTTTCAATTCATAGAAACTCAGAAAGCAATTCTGAAAACAAATTCATCAGCTTTATAAATGACAGTTTGACTAACTTGCACCTGGGGATAATTTTTTTTTTTAACTTGAAAAGATATTTTTATCTTGTTTCTGTCACTCTTTCAAGAGTTTTGTAATCTGAGTGGTTATTAATGTCTCTCATTAATCTTACATGAATTAGGGAGCCAGGATCTTTGAGGCTCAAGTCAATTATGTATAAATAAGAGTCCATTATTTACAGCACCATTATGTCCCCAGCTCATTTATTACATAAATCTTTTCCTATCATCTGGAATTTATCCATCCTTATTAACTAACATTTTTGGGTACATTAAAAAATTGTGACTGAGGTAAATCACATCCCACTCAGAAGAATTAGGTAAGAGTCTAGTTTATTTCGTATCTCATACTTTTGACTGGTTTTGACTCTTTTTGGAAGGAAATGGTTTTCAAAAGCAGTAGAAGCAAAATTTCTGTATATGCACGGCAAAAGTTTGAAACGTGCTTTTCTCCTAGAAAATATTGTATCCTTGAGACCCTTATTAGCCTATTATGTGATGGCATTGTGAATCTTAACAGCAAAATTTTCAAGCAGAAGAACCAGCCTAATTTCTTTTTTTGATATTTTGGATAGTTACTGTTATTTTTGCCCCAGCTTGAATTATAAAAAAACCAGAACATTGGTCAAAACATCACAAAAGCTGCTTAGCAAATTGCCTTTATTTTAATTAATCAGCATAATAAAGACAAGAATAATGAGCAATTATCTTGCTCAGTCCTTTCTTTTGTTTTCTCTTTCTAACACAATTTTATGTTTCAATTTCTTACATTTTTAGTTTTATCTCCCAATTGCTGCAACTACAATTATCTGGTTTAATAACTACAAGTTACAGTATGGAAATATCGAAAAGTGAGGAGCAGAGATATGTACATTCCAAACACTGTTCATCTTCTGTGGGGTGGTGAGTAATAGCAAATTCTCTCCTTTAGTAGTTCTAAACCTTAAAATGGGTTTATCTAGCATCAGAAAAACCTGTATCAAGTCTAAGTGGGAAATCTGTTCTGCATAGATCATCATGACCCTCTGAGGGTTTGACAAATTTCACTTATACCTTAGCATAGAATATTAACTGATGAAAATAAAATATTTTGGAAAGTGATAAAAGACTATTACTTATCTTTAGATTGTGCCTGTTCTTTCATTTATGCAATTTTTTTAACCCTTTTATGTTCACTGAGTAGCCTTCTTTTTATCCATCACCAATCAGAGGCTTCCCTAGCCACATGTTCCCTAGCCACCAGTTAGATGAAAATTCGTTGCTTTCTTTTCTGTCTCCACTTCTGTGTCACAGGCTGCAAACAAAAATAGAGAATATCTGCATTGGTCTGTCTTCAAGCAGAGCCTGAGGGATAGACAATGAGTGAGAAATGGTTACAAACACAAAGTAATTATATACTTTTGGTGTCAGATCATTCCAACATTTTAAAATCCTTTCTCAGTTTCTGATCTAATCAGCCCTTAGAGCACTTAATAGTTGTGAAATATGTTATGTCTTAAGGATTTGATCTAGCTTCTTCTGAAAGGTTCTTGATCTTTGTAAATTTTGTATATGTATAATTTTAATGGCACAGTGCCAGCATTGTCTATCATTTATGAAAAACACAAGTCAAGGATTCATTCATTGCGACTTTTGATGGGCAGCTCCTTGTGCGTAATGCCAGTCTTTGCTCTTTAAATAGAAAGACTTTATTTAAGGGAACAAGAGAAATTATATTACAGGGTCTGAAGACTGTATTTAATTTATAGTGAATTGTTCATGCAGAGGACTGGATTTTACAATGAAACGAGAGATTCCAAACCTTTCAGCTGTTTAATAAACCATATAAATAGAAGAAATGGGTTGGGATTGAACATCTCAGCCCACCTGCCTACTTGCACATATGGCTGAAATACTCTTGGGTAATAGAGAATAAAATAACTTCTTTACTATTCCTATAAACTAGGACACTGATGAACAGGAGTGATAGGCAGGGCAATCAACCAGGCAATGAGCACTGCTGGTGGTAGGATATTCCAGGGGACACATCTTTGGTCCACTTCACAGTTCAAATAAAAAAATGTTGTGAGAGATGGACCACAAGGCTTAAAATTTCACATATATGATTTTTATTCATTATTCTGACCAAAATTTTTCATTGTTGTATTCCAGTATTTGTCTTATGTTTGGTCTTCCATGAATAAATAAAAGATACCCACTAACAATTTTAAGAATTAAATATGAGACAGTTATCTTTGCAAGAAATATTCACGCCTTCTTCTCTGCCTCACCTCTGAAAGAATTGCTTATAAGATGACAAAACAGAGTTTGACCAGAAACCATTTCACTATTCAGATTTGGTACCATGGGTACATGCAACTATCAGGTATTCATAATAGATCTTGTTCATTAATAAACAGTCTTAGTGAGCCGTACATTCCTGAAGGTGAAAGTGTAGAGCAATGTCCTTGAACAATCATTTGAAAGGAATTATTAGTTTACTTTTTTTCTCTTTTTTTGGGCTGCTAAATTGTCTCCAAACCTTTTTAACTTTTCATTTCACAGTATTCAGCTTATAAAATCAGATGCAATAGAGAAAAAATTCAAAATGTAACAGGAATTTTCTTTTGTTTTCCTACTTTTTTCTGTTTTGCCCAGATTTTTTACTTTTCAAGGTACCTGGGAGTTTCAGCAATATATTAGTATTTAGAACTATCTTAGGTGACCACCTGCTGTGAAAGCTAAATATCAAAATTACAATTAATGAAAATATTGTCGGTCAGTGTGAATTAACACATACAGGTAACCAAGGGCAATCATCAAACCCCAGCTGAAATGCAAAGAGTGGGTTTATTTCTTTACCTCACTAAGAACATCAGGTGCTGAGACACACGGCGACCCAGGTTCCATTCAGTTCAGCTCATCCTAGCAAGGGAGGGGGATCCAGGGGCTCACTGCCAGCCTCACTGTAACAAAAGGCTTTGGGCATCTCTGTGAAAGTGTGTTATCTCTCCACAGGAGTTCTACTTCTCAAAACAGGCAGAGGATGAACAACACAAGGCATAAAAAATGTAGTTTGCACGCACCGACAGTTTTAGCAGTCTCTCCTGCAAGGTCACTTTGAGCAAAATTATTCCCTCCTCCTTGCCAAATCTCAGTGTTTAACCCTTTCTTCCCAACAGTCAATATTCACATTGATTTCTTTGTTAGCAGTATCATAAAATCCTAGAATCATAGACTGGTTTGATTTGGAATGGACTATAACGATTATCTGGTTCCAACATCCTCCTGCTATGGGCAGGAACACCTTTCACTACACCAGGGTGCTCAAAGCCCCATCCAACCTGGCCTTGAACACTGCCAGGGATGGGGCATGATTTGCTTTATTCTGCTCTACCAGATGCTGGCAGTGAGACAGGCTTCCCAAGCAGGTAAGTACTTCAGGCGTTCAGTGAATTCTGCCATCCTATCCAGTGTATTTGATGTTTTCTGATTTCATCCATTATGAAGCTGGGGATTTGATATGAAACATAAATTTGAGAAATAAATTGCTGAATATATGGAAACTGCTGATCAGATAGATACTGGTCTGGTTTTTTTTCTACAGTTATCCTATAATAAAGAAGAAAAATATACAGTTTTCAAAAAGAAAAAGTACTCTAAATTGCAAATGCAGAATGTGCATGTTTTTATAAAGGACAGCTAATTTTGAAGGAAAAAAATTAAGTAAAAATGGACTCTGAAGCCATTGGACTTTGACCCTCTTTTTGTGTGGGAGAAAAGCTATGCATGCTGTCTATCTGAATGTTAGCAAAGCCTTTGACACAGTTTCCCACAAAATTCTTCTGGAGAAACTGGCTGCTCATGGCTTGGACAGGTGCACTCTTCACTGGATTAAAAACTGGCTGAAGTGCTGAGCCCAGAGAGTGGTGGTGAGTGGAATTACATCTAGCTGATGGCCTGTCACAAATGTTTTTTCCCAGGGCTCAGTACTGGGGCCCATTTTGATTAATGATCTTTATTTTTAATACCTGTACTTTTACCAAATACCAACGACTTGAGTAAAGTATCTACACAAGCCACTTGCAACTACACTACATGTAAAAAAAAGTTAAAAAGTGTTTTAAATATTTCCATGCAAGGTTCACAGCTATCTAGCTAATTATGAATGGTAATCACTGAACTACTGAAATATATTTCAGGTAGAGTTTCATCCTGCTCCATCATCACATCTTAGACTTGCTATTATTTTCCACCTTAGGGGAAGCAGAAGCACAGCTATCTCCTTTTTATTACATGCCATTCTAGTCTTGAGTTCTCCAAACTACTTACAAGTAATATTTAATTCAATTTTTAGTTTAGTACCAACAGTTAATACAATTATACTTTGAAGAAGACAAAGTATATTCTAAAGAATATACTTTGAAGAAGACAAAGCAATTCTAAAGAATTGCTACTTTGGCACCTATTGACTGTGCCATAACAGTGAGGAAGAGTCCAGTTCAGGCTAAAATGTGACTGAAGTAGTTTTATACTTATTTTCAAAAACTCATATTTTTTGTAATATTTAAACGTAGTTCACAGAAAATGTCCAGCACAATCAAGATGGTGCAAAATGCAGAAGCAACCTTCAGGTAAGTACTAATCAGACAAAAAGCTATTATCAGCAAATAGTGAAGATATGAACAGACTAGGTTAAGGAAAGCTATCTAAGGTCTTGAATATGTGTACAGCTTCTAACAGGTAAACCAGGGTCAAAGTGTTGGAAAAAATTTTGCCTGGAATGAAATGAATGCAATGTCTTACATAAGCTGGTTTTCTTAAAAGGGTTCTTCATTCTTCAAGACTACATATGTAATTTTTAGTCATTTGTAATTAACTGAATGAAGACTGTGCCTTCCATCAGGCTCCAGACTTCCAAAACTAAAGATGTTTCTAAAGATGTTCTAAATTTATTTTATAAAAACTTCCACTGTGTAGTTCAAGAACATTCTTTCCATTCAAAGCATTGCCACCATATAAAATGAAGCACCACATGAGAGATATCAAGCACCTCCATTTTAAATTAAGTTCAAACAGAAAGGAGGGCACTCTTAAACTCAGTAGACCCAAGGAAATGTTCCATAATAAAAGAAAAATGAATTTTCCAGCACATTTAGTTCCCAGGATATCACAATAGCTGTTCCTCTCATGGCACGATTCCTAGTCAAACTATTCAGTGATTATTCTATTTCAGTTTCTCTATTGAATATTCAGTTTAATTGCTCAAAGAGAATTGCTTTGCTATTGAATATAGAAAAAAAAAAAAGAAAGGAGAATAATTTTTGGCTGAATCTATCTTGCTGCTCTGAAGCTGTAGGCTGTAATTTTCAGTGTCCAGCTTAAAGAAAAGATATCTGGTTCCTGCCTTGGTTGTAACCATGAGAGATTAAATGCATTTAAGAAATGGATATAACATATATCAAATGGGTATATTCTGTTTTCACTTATTGACCACTCCATGCTCCACTGCCTTTTCTTGATCATCATAGAATGTCAAGACAAATTCAAAGCTAATCCAATTTAATTTACTCCTCAATTACAAGACCAGCCTGGGGACTAACACAAATCTGCCCAAAGAACTGTCTATTTTTAATGTGACTACCCTTTCCATAAGTGCTATGTTCTCTAGAATCACAGAAATGCCAGCTTCTAGGCCAGTGATTCCCAAGGCTGTAGGGCAAAGTCCATTGTCAAACCTCAAACTTTATCATTCACTTTCTCTGCCTGCTAAAAAACTAAATGGGCATTCTATAGTTTCATGACTTAGATGGGGAAATACTTTGGAAACAGTTTTTGTGAGTTAGAATTTTTTATAGAAAATTGCTTTCTTTTCAGCTGGTCAATGATATCTCTTCCAGAAATAGAAATTCCACAGAAAACAAAAGGAGACAAGACACTTATGTATCAAACTGAAGGTGAAGAATATGAAAGGTAAGTCCAAAAGTATTAAAAATTATTAAAATGTTACAGTACATATCAAACTCAAATGCAAAGTAGACAACACATTAAAGAAATTTGAAAGCTTACACGGCACACAAACAATTAAAACTATGTTGTCCAAGTCTACCTTTCTGAATTGAATATTTCTTTAACCAAATGACCTTCTTAATTTATGCTATAAACTCACTAAAGTATAAAACTCCTCACAGCTCTGTAGAGGGACACAGACAGACTGGATAGATGAGCTAAATCCAACAATATGAGGTTTAACGAGACCAAATGCCGAGTCGTGCACTTTGGCCACAATAACCCTCTGCAGCACTACAGGCCGGGGACAGAGTGGCTGGGCAGTGCCCAGGCAGAAGGGACCTGGGGGTGCTGGTGAAAACCAGCTGAAAGTGAGCCAGGGTGTGCCCAGGTGGCCAAGAAGGCCAAAGACATCCTGGCGTCTATCAGCAGTAGCGTGGCCAGCAGGACCACCAGTGACTGTCTCTCAGTGTTCAGCACTGGTCTGTACCTAAATGGTTCTAAGGCAATTAAATTGCCTTTCTTAATGTGAATAATGTTAAAGCTGTAGAGTTTCTGAATGATTTTATCACTTATTACCAAGAAAAAAAAATACAAATATCCAGTCAAGACAGATTAGTTATTGACATTGACAGTTACTGACATTAAAAATAAGTGACCTTTATCTTTTCCATCATTCTTGACTTAAAATAAAAGAAACTTTAAAAGACATCAGTCTTTTTAATTAGTCTAATTAAAGAAATTATTTTCAGCACAAAATTAAAAAAAAAAAAAAGCTCCTCTTAATTTTCAGGAAATGAGACAGGACTGCGAAGATGGCACTATCTTGGTTTCTAACTTATGTATGACAAACAGTGATATGTGCCAGCCAGATGCTGAAATCTATTCACAAATGACCAATTTGAAATAGATGTTTTTGTCAGCACAGTTCTGGATGAGCCAAACACAGACAGTGTCGACATTAACTTCCTTACAGACAGTCTTTCTGAGGAGGAATGAGGGCTGTCTGGAATTTCCTAAAAACTAAGGTGATTGTACAGAGTTACTCATGTGCAGCAAGTTTGTGATGCCTGAAAGCACCAGACATGCCATACACATGTATCAAAGCTGGTCTAAGCATAAAACCAGTCTTCAAAACACACCAAATTTTTCAGGTATGTGATGTACCAGACCAGGGAGTCACACTTGCACAAAGATACACCTGAGAGTTCCCCAGCTGTCAGGCATATTGTACAGGCACATGGCAACCATGCAGTGTACATTCACTGATCACTGCTTCCAAGACATAGTACATTCTACACATATAGCATCCTGTTAATCTACTCACAGTCAACAGGATTGTTCATGGCTTCAGGTTCTGGAATGTGTTTGGCAGACCTGGTGCTTGTTACGCATAACTGATGTTTTTTGGATTCCCAAGCAATTGTGAGAAATCTTCATGAGTTTCCTGATTTGTTATTTTAAATGGAAAAATAAGTCACGACTAGCAACTAAAAGATGAGAATAACTCAGGGAATTATCTTCCTAAGGTCTGAATGAAAGATCAGCTGGGTCAAACCAAATTGTCTTTAATTTTTGTGCTAAGTTCTCACTATTTAAGGATATTCAAATAAAAATCCACATACATTTATATTTATTTAGGCCAACTTATTTCTTGGTCTTTTCTTTATGAATTTTAATTAAGTGTGATTTAAAAATGGTTTAGAATCCAAAATACTCTGAATGTTTTAGACTCCAAAATACTGAAAAAGAGAATTAGACCTTTTAGGTTATTGATGTGTTTAAGCCTCACATAGATACTTTGAATCAAATAGATTTCAAATTCCATTACTCCAGGTATTTATAATGAATTCACAGGCCTGGTAAATTCAGCCTGACAAGATCAGTTCTCTAGAATTGACCAATTCAACTATGATCCTTTTAAATAAAGTTAAATTGTCAAAACCTGTTTTAAGGGTGGTCCATGCAAATTAGATTATTTAGTATTTTATAAAACATAGAGTTTGACATCTTCCAATAAAAATATGAATCTTAAATTTTTCATAAGATGGTGGTCAATAGACTCTGTGATATATTTAATAGATGTGTTAGTACTACAAATACTCATTTTGCCATATTTGAGAAAAATTGTCCATTCTCCCTTAAGTGATGAGAGAGGATGTGTTCTTTGGGTTTTGTTACATTTTTTGTGCCCTGCAGATTAATGTTTCTGTGGCATGAAGATCATCATTAAACAATCTCATTATCTCTGTTTGAATGAATAAGCAATGGTGTAGAGCAGCAAATTTCTGCATACAGATGGTATATTAGCTTGTATCCACTATAATGGTAATCATTGGATGTATTTTGTATGAGCTTTGATGCTGAACTTCCAAATGCTGAATTATTTTTCCTCTCTTATACTCAGTACTCTAGGGTTTCTAGGTTGCCAAAATTCCTCCAAGTTACCACAGATGGAGGCACAAGAAGAATGATGGCATGTCCAAATCATCCTCTATCACCATCTCATCAAATGTACAAGAGAACTCCCTTACAAGCAGCTCCCAGAATCAAGCTCTTTTACAGCATTAAATACTCTAGTACTTCAACAATGTGCATTAAAAAAAAAAACCTGCTGGCAGCTATATTGAGTTTGAAATGTCCCTACAATGATTATAAAGAGAATCTTGGGTAACATGATCAGTTTTAGCTGTAGATTGCTCTGGACTGATGGATAAGATTTTGGTTGGATGGTCCCATTCAGAGCACAGAGGTTAACAGCTCAGAATCCCTATGATTACCAGTGACAAGTGGTGTTCCTCAGAAGTCTGTATTTTCAGTGTTACTTAGTATTTTCATTAATTACATAGATTAAGGAATTGAGTGCACCCTCAGAAGATTGGCAGATGACACCAACTGAGTGGTGTGGTGGCACACCTGAAGGACAGGATACCATCCAGAGGCACCTGGACAAGCTTGAGATGTCAGCCCATAGGAATCTCATGAGGTTTAAAAAGAATAGGTGCAAGGTGATGCATCTGGATCAGATACACCCAGCACCAAAACAGGCTGGGGATGAATAGATCAAGAGCAGCCCTGCTGAGAAGGACTTGTGGGCATTGGCAGATGAAAGGCTGAAGACGACACAGCAATGTGCATTCACAGCTCAGAGAGACAAAGTTCAGCATTTTTACTGTGAGTGTGGTGAGGCATTGGAAGAGGTAGCTCAGAGAAGCTGTGGTTGCCCCACCCTGGCAGTGTTCAAGGAGAGGCTGAATGGGGCTTTGAACAACCTGGTCTAGATGAAAGTGTCTCTGCCGCAGAGCAGGGGGATTGAAAATAGATGCTCTTTAAAGTGCCTTCCAACACAACCCATTCTACGATTCTATGATCCTATGATCCTGTAGACAGTAAGGTTGAATTTCCATGTATGTGAAATACATCACAGACTTAACATTTTTGATACAACACAACGTAGACATAAATTAATGCCATAATTAGCAAATACATAGTTACAAGAATGCATTAATACTTTTGTGCAATCAAAGCTTCAGAATTAAATAACATGTTCAGCAAGAACAATGTAAGAAAACCCGCAAAGTCCTCAAAATATTCTATGGCAAATGAATAATCTAGTAACTAAAGCTTGTGTATACATAAGCAATAATGACAAGTTATATAGTTGAACTGCTTGCCTTAGGAAGAAAACCCACAACGTATGATGAAGTCATCAGTCATCCAACATAATGAGCAGTTAGAACAGTTAGGAAAATACATAAAAACTAAATTAAATAATTTTTCTTTCTTAGTCAATTTAATAAAAGGCATCATCTCCCCCTGGGAAATTAGATATCTCAGCTGTTGTCCAAAGCTGAATTCTGAAAGTTAGTTTTGAAATACAGGTAGGATTGTGATTCTTTCCCCTTTTCCTTTTTAATAAAGGAAGAAGATGCCAAAGACTTCAGCAGAGACTACTTACAAGTGAAGTCAGAAGCAACTCACCCTACTCTAATTAGATTTGTAATTTTTTGTTTTTCAAATCTATGTTGACCTTTTCTGAGACTCTCTAGCAAGAAACATCAGCATGATATGTATCTTAACAATGGATATATTTGTGCTGGGAATTCTAAGAAAAAACAAAAGCTGATGTTCAGTAGCACAGTTTACAAGGGCACTTGGAGGAAATTTTTACCAGGCTTAGAAGATACCTCCCCCAAAGCAGAAGGATGAGATCCACCCTTCCCTGGACTAAAGCCATGCCTCTTAAATAAATCTTTGTCTCCCCTGGGCAGGGCACCCCATACTAAGGCATTTTAGCTTATGTAATAACTATATTTATCAGCAGTAGTCTATTTACAGCAGCAGGAACTTGAACCTTAAATGTCTTTTCAAGCTTCTGAAGTGTTTCTATTTTTTGAAGTTACTTTTGTTTTCTTATAATTACTGACAATCTTGGTCACATAAGACATAATGGTCACATAAGATAAATAAAATATTTATCACTGCATGGATTGGAGGCCATTAAACAGTATGTTGCAGTATTTCTTCTAAGAAGGTTTGGTAGTCTTCTGAAATTAGCCACTTCTGGAAGAAGTAACTGCTTCATGTATACATATTGGTCTGTGTGAACACAGTCATGCCTGTCAAATCCCCAGAAAAAGTAAATGGACCGATTTTTTAATAGTAGGTAGTTTTGTAATATATGTGGGTATGTTAGGGGTCCTTTATGATAGGTGGGTGAGTGACTGGTTCTGCATGAATGAATAGTAATGTTTTACTGCAAAAAGAAAATGTATTTTTTTGCACATCACCATATGTATATGTAAATATATGAGTGGCAGACAGAACAGCTAAAGTGAAAATGGTTATATTTTCTGTGTGAATTGGAGACATTCAATTTCTAGTTGATGACAAATTTGCATTCAGCATGAATAATAGGCATTCTACCCTCAACAACAGGGGACAGTTTCAGTCTCATGCAAATGCTCGCTGACTGCATTGTGTCAATTAAAACAGATGGTGTAAGGATGGAAGGCAGTTAATGTAATGGAAGGGAGTTAATGCATTAGGGAAATATTTTTTTTTTTTGAGAAAATGCACTATTCCTTTTATTATTTTTTTCCAGTTCCTGGGACCGTGATGCGTAAAACAGAAAGATCAAGTCTGTAATGTAAAAGCCTTCTGCATTGTTCCTGTTGCTGTTTTCAAGATTTATGATACTAAATATAAGCTGGCTAATATTTTCTCATCTAATGGTAATCCACAGCCTGCTTGGCATGAGTACAATTATTCACAGCTGTATGCAAGATGTTGTTAAATGCAGAACAGCATCTATAGTTGCCTCCTGCATATAGTTAACAGAAAATATTCAGATGATTCCTCCCTCTAAATAATTCCTCTGACCAAAATGTTTCCCGAGATATTCAGGTGTAGTAAATTTTAAACAACCAAACCAAACCAAACCAAACCAAACCAAACCAAACCAAACCAAACCAAACCAAACCAAACCAAACCAAACCATACCAACAACAACTCAGTGTCAATCTGGTCCCATCTTTACTTTAGTTTATCAGAAGTAAGGTGTTTTATTCAACATTCCACTACACTTTCATTTTTCACATAGATTCAGGTGTGTATAACCTAGAGAGATTATTTAAATTGAGATGGTTTTAATCATCCAGTTGCTTAGAATAAAATATTCATTTGCTCAGGCAATTCCCTCTATGCTATCTTCTCTATAATCACCAGATGATAATTCACAAAGGTCTCTCTGATCTATTGAATTATTATAGCAAAGGAATTAGGTTACTATAAACTATCCCTAGGTAAATTTGAGTGCCTATTTTACCAAAATTCATGACATCAGGTTTAAAAAAGCAAAATAGCAATGAAACAAGAAGTAACCCCAAACCCTGCATATATATATATATATATATATATATATATGTATGTATGTACACACATATATACATATATACTGAATATTTTGTTTTGGGTATTTCAAAATTTCAACATTGAAACTTCTAGACTCTGACTAGAGTTTGGGTTAATTTAGTAAATAAGGTTAATATCATAAAATTAGGTATTTAATCTGCAACTCATAAAGTTTAACAGCATGCTTCATTCCATTCATCCTTCATTAGAACTAGTTCCAAGCTATTCCCCAGGCAGCTGTTCATTCAAATGCAAACATGAGGTAACTTCTTCAAAAGCAGTATCTTCTACCAAAGGAAAATTGTTCAATCAGGAAGTTTAGAAAAACAGAGCAATTTCTGGTAAACACTGAGATATTTAGCTTCCAGTCAACTGTGAGGCAAAAATGTTTTCCCTCAGAAGCTCAAGTTGTCATCATGTATGAACATAAAGCAACTTGCACTGAATTGAGTGAAGCATTTAAATAAAAGTTTCCTAAACAAAATTGTTGACTTTCAATAGCTTTTTTGTGCAGAATATATGCTGTATCTGTGCTGGCATTGCTCTAGCTAACCAATCGACACTGATGGAAGTTTTTGAACATTGAAACGTGCAGTTTCACACAACTGCCAGAAGAGCTAAAATATTAGCTGTGGAATTGGCAAATCATACTAAGCTAAAATAGATCTGATAAAAGTGATTACATATTAAATTGTGCCTTTGGAGCCAGTTTTTCAAATACATATTAATTTCAGAAGACTTCATCTCACAATTAGGCATCAGAATCAAAAACTGTAAAAAATGGTCACTGCTGAAAAGACTATCATTTATACTTTGGTAACGTTTCACCAAGTATACATTTGAACATGCAAAAAGTTTAAGAAATTTAAGAAAGATAACAAATAATATATTTGGATCTGGTAATATTTTTCAGAAGACTGTGCAGATATATTTATATCATCATGTGCAAATATATCTATTCCTTCTGCACTTATTTTGAGTGCAATAGCTCCTCATTTTATACCACAATATATCTCACAAATAGTTCACTCCTGCCTAACTCATTTAGTCTTGTGCTTGTCAACATCTGACTAATATCTTCATGTTAACTCCATTAATAGACCTTCAATAAAAAAGACTTCAGAATTCACCAAGTTCCATTTTGGATTCTCTTTTTTTTTCCCCCCTATTTAAGTACAGAAAAAGAAATAACTAAACATTTATCAGTACAGCAAAATACAAACATAATAGCAAATTTTATTTGCATTGTCATAAAAAAGATTTAAATGACAAGGACCATTCTACAGATGGTAAATGTCAGTACACAAATCACCACAGCTGTGTGCAATGTTGCTCTCCACTTCTGTGGACTATACCAATTTGAGTATATGCCAGTATATTAATACTACATTTTTTAAGTAATTTAACACTCTTTAAAAATGTAGGCGCTATATATTATATTTTTTAAAATATAATTTCTTTACTAGATACAGCTGGACACTAAATTATTGTTCAACAACCAGATGAATAAAACAGAAAATACCTTACAACAATTATTTTTTCTCTCAATATGTTTCTGGAGAGGTGTAATAGAGCCTGAAGTACCCAGTACATTTTCTAGAGAAAATTTTAGTAAAATACATCCTAATAAAAGCAGGCCAGATCCAAAAACCTCTGAATTTCAAAGTAACTGTACTTGATATTAGTTATATGCAATTTTGTTCAGAACCAAAAACACGAAACAAAAATATTTTCCATCATGAACAGGAAGTACCAAAACATACATAGCTCACAGTACTGTGGGAATTTCAAGTGCGTTTCAATAATTTTTTAACAATTTTTAAATAATTTCTTAATAAATTCAGCAGATTCACTCATTTATTACACTTTCCAAAGTGACTCAATTTGGCCTGTGTTGTCAAACCTACTCATCATAGTTTTTGAATAGTTTCTGTTAATCAGCACAATTCCAAGGTTGTAGTTATGGTCTGTAAAAAAACCCAAACTATACTTTGAAGACCAGTCAGAATAGGATTTATTTACACTGGTTGTGAATGTTTTTCAATTTTCTGTATGAAGGAGTTCTATGATATAGATTTCATGTTTTCTTTCCAAGTGCAAATACGGGATACATCCAATCTCAGTGTTTTTAGGTCATGAAAGCTACTAATATTTAGAGAACAAAAATAGCAGCTTTATAAAATGGCACAAAATAACACTTCCTTGATGGAACAATCTGCAGTGAACTCAAAACAATTCTAATTTGTGCAGATTCATGAGGATTTAAAGTACAACATACAGAAAGATAAAACAGATACAAAAGTAAGTGCACTGAAGTATGATCTCAGGGCCTGTGCACTGGTTTGGCATTAGCTGACATCTAGTAGAGAAGGAAGAAGTTACCTACAAAGTTATCTTTCTAGGGGAGGCTGCTGAGAGTGAGAAATTAATTTTGAAGTAGGTAGATAAGCTTTGTTATAGTTAACAGAGATGAATCTTAGATAAGCTATCCTGGATCTAATAACTCATTTGCTTGTCAGCTTTATGTTTATCTAAGCTGTGCTTGTAAATGAAAAAACAAAATGTGGTAAATATCTCAAGGACACGAGATAACTGCAGATATCCTGCCCATTGAACACGGGAAACTAAGTTCTACCAAAGATTCGTTTGTCAAGCATGCATTGAACAAAATACGTGTGCTTATAGCCTTTTTGCCAATTAGCATACGAAGCACAGAAGTGACAGGGGTATATGAATATGCATTTGTACTTTGGGTATTCAACACTTCGGTAAATAGAAGACTCTGTAAACACCTGTGAACTTTGCAGTGCATGTTAGGGAAATATCCCGTGCACCGTCCGGATGTGATAAACATACACTTTCTAACTTCAGCTGTTAGAGAGTTTTGTGTCTGTCTCATTTGGATATCAATATTAAACCGATATTCATATTTTAATAAATCAACATCTTTCACTGTGTCTAAAAATAGGCCAACAGCTAACTAGGTCTCAAATTTAACAGCTTTTTAAGCCATTTAAAAGTTAAGACCGCCGCTGTAAATTCCACCTCGAGAAAAATCTCTCGTTTCCAGCCGCAGAAGGTGCCTGAGCTCTGTGGGGCCGGCCCCGCTCTGCCATGGCCCGCGCGGCCTGGCCGGGCTGAGCCGGGCCCCAGCGGCTCCCGGGCAGGGATGGGAGCCCAGGGGGCCCCAGCAGGAGCTGGGCCAGGTCACAGCTGCTGAGATCTCGGTAACACCAGGCCCTGCACCTCTGCACCTTCAGCCTGGGCCGGGCCAGGATCCCCCCGGGCTCCGGGCTGGGCCAGGCCCTTCTCCCCACACCCCTCCACCATGGCCCCCCCAGCAGCTGCCGGGCAGAGAGAGGAGCCCAGCGTGGCTGCATCCATCACCGTGACTGCTTCAGCCACTGCCCACAACCATCGGCAGGCCCAGGCGAAATAGTAACCCTTTCAATATACAAATGAAACCTACAAACCATAATTCTCCCCTTGGGTGAGAGAAAAGGACAAAATAACAACACGTAAAAAACCAACAATGTAAAAACACCATAATCAATTAAAAAGGTCAAATCCCAGATTAAAAAAAAAACAACAACAAAAAAACCCTTAATATTAAGCTAAAGTTCTTTCTGTAAAGCCATAAAAATAAACTATAACATACTAAAATATCCGCTTTAATTCATAAAAAAATTAAAAATAAAATGTTCAAACTATAAACAAAAACATCCATTAATAAAGCAATACAAATATTAAAAACCTGTAATCCCATAAAAAACTTCAACAACAAAAAAATAAAAACTCTTTAGCCCCAACCCCCAAAAACCCCTCTATTCCCAAAAATGCAAATAAATCACAAAAAAGCACCAGCTTTACCTTCAAACAGCTCATCCTTAAAATAATACCCCATAAGTTTCATAACCCACTAACTCACCTAAAAAAAAGCTGTAAAAATGGGAGGAGCTCCACAATTATAAATTTCTTTCCTGAGCGGCTGCTATTCATAAAAATAAAAAAACATTAAAAAACTGTTTATTTTTAAAAAATCTCCATAATATAACAAAAAAACTTCTCCCTACAAAAACTAATAAAAAACTATTATAAACGTAATCATTGATTTAAAGTACCAAATTTTATCTCTACATTATCAATTTAAAAAATTAAGGAATAAAAAAAGTTCTAAAAGTTTTATTTTAATTTTTCTTATTCTTTTAATTCTGTTAATAAAGTTTTCTTCATACCCTTTAAATTTTAAAGGGTATTTTACCCTATTTTACCCTCCTCTTAGTCCATATCTCACAACAAAAAATAAATAAATACCAAATAATTTTAACCAGCACTAAACCCACCACATTATTTAGTACACTAACCAAAAAACTCAAATTAACAAATCTAAACCACTACAGCCTGCCAGTTTCCTTGCAATTATGAAATAGTGTGTCATCTTTATTTTTATGTACTTCGCCTTTTGTAGAAAGTATAGCACAGTGAATGTCTGGTTTAATATAATGTAACATTATTTCTTTACTCACTAAATCATGTTTGAGCTTTTTTACACAAAGACACTCCAGCAGAGGCTCAGTTTGCATTGACATTTTCTGCACTCCTAATGTCAAAAATCACATTTCTTCAATAACACAACTCATCCAAGGTTTTCAAAGCATGAATTAGTGGAGTGGCCTGGAAATCGTGACAAGGATTTGGTCCCGAAGACAAGCTAAGAGAAGATGGAGTAAAACCAGAAGTGACAAAACTGATTTTCTGAAAATATCACTTTAGCAAATCTAGGAAACATATGGATCACCAAAACATTTTTTGGTTGACACGTTTCCTAGCATTGTGGTTTCAGCTCTTGTAATGTTAATTCATTTTGATCTTGGCCATGGTGTTTTTTCAAAACATTTTGGAACTCAAAAGTTTGCTTTCAGACCCAAAATTTTAATATTTTTTTCTCTCGCTTTTTATGAAAGGAATTTTGAACTAGTAGATTTTCCTGCAGACTAGAAATTGAAATTCTAGATTTTGGTCACTGTTGTTGCTGCCAATATCATCATTACTATTTGCTCTGCAGTAAAATCTGAAACTTGGTATGATCTAAGACATCTGGTAAATTCAACACTGTAAGGTACAAGTGAAAAATACAAATGTGTTGCCACTAAACATTTAAAATCAAAACATAAATATAATCCTTGAAAACATAATTTCTATAATTGTCTGCAGTTATCTTGCCAGTGATCAGTTCTGTAGTTTTTTTTATTTGACACTCTCACAAATATAGAAACACAGAATGATTAAGATTGGAAAAGACCTCCAAGAATATTGAGTTCTGTCTTTGACTTAACACCTTTAACTGAACGGTGTTGTTCAGTCAAAGGCATTATTAAGTCAAATGTCTTAACTAAATGCCACATCCAGTCATTTCTTGAACACTTTCAGCAATGACTCAAGCCCTTCCCTGGACAGCCTGTTCCAATATTTAACCTCCTGTTCCGTGAAGAAATTAATCTTGAACCTTCCCTCATGCAGCTTGAGGCCATTTCTTCTTGCCTGTTTTCCTGGGAGATAAAGCTGACACTCGCCTGGCTGCAGCCTCCTTACAGGTGATTGTAGAGAGAGTTAAGGCCCCTCCTGAGCCTCCTTTTCTCCAGGCAAGGGAACCCCAGCTCTCTCAGCCACTCCTCACAGGACTTGTACTCCAGACCTGTCAAATCTTCATCACCCTTCTCTGGACATGCTACAGCACCTCAACATATTTCTTGCAGAGAGGGGCCCAGATTTGTACAGAGTACTCGAGGTGCAGACTCAGCAATGTCAAATAGAGGGGGCCATGTAAGGAAGAGTTCCAGTTTTACTCTCTGTGGGATATCATTCTTGAGACAATACTTTGGGTTCCACCAACTATAAATCTTAATGCAATGGCATGGCGGTTTTAACAAAGCAGAAGAACTTTGAATGAGTGTCTGAAACAGGAAAACAAAACAAATCCCTAGAGCTAGTACTTCACAGATTCACAGAGACATTCGACACCTCTCCTCCCTTCCTCCTCCTCTCCTGTTCTGAACAACATTCATGTGTGCACAGTCTTGGAAAAACTTGAAACTCAACGGAGTTCAGCAGCAGAGATGGTCTGCTGGGTTTCAAAAGGTGACATTTTCTGGGACATTTATGAGCCACTAATGTGTGCTGTAAGACTATTAGACACTTCCCTAAAGATTCATTGAGCAAGTATGGTTAACCATGCAGTAAAGCACTGAAGTACTCTGACTTCTGTAATTCTTTTTTTGGTGCCAAGTGCAGTGTCAAGTCCTGTGGGAGCAGTCCTGCTCCCTTCAGCCTCAGCTGTCACTGCTCTCTGCATGCTTTATGTCACCAACCAGATTTCCTTAAACAAGACACCAAGGAGGTTAAAGCTCAATCCAAACTAAGAGAATAACTGAGGAAATAAATCTTCTAAATGAATTAACATTTGCCAATATCTGACTTCTAGAAATCCTCTCCAAATCTTTGAAGTCCTTTTCTTCACTTCTTAGACATGTGGTACCTTTGTAAACTCATTTGGTTTTGGTATGGAAATATATGAATATCAATGTATCAATTAGGTCAGGAAAAGGCATAATTTGTGACTAACCTGATAAAAACCAAAAGTGTTAAAAATCAGCAATACCAAATGATAAAATATAATGATCTTCTAACCTGTTTAAAGAGTAAGCTTGAAATGAGAATTACAACTTTTTCAGTATGAGGTGGACCCACCCTGTTGATTTGTGAAGACCTAATTTACAAATACCAAAACAGGGGAGTTTGTGTGTTTACTAACTATTTCAATAGTGTCTATGAATCCAGATGTGTGACATAGGAGAGACATTAAACATTTAAGCATTTCTTCATTACATTTCTAATCAGCATACGTTAATTGGAAATACATTAATATCTGTGGTAACACTGCAACTGAAGTCTCAGATTACTATATGAAAAGCTCATATTTCATTTTTTTCCTGATTCATTTATTGTGAAAAGAAAAATGTTTTCAGGGGAAAAAAACCTGAAAATTTTATTCTTAATTTATGGGGAAAGAAAAGTAAAATCAAATTCTGCTCTAAAATCTTATTACTTTAAAATAATATTGTCACTTTTAATTCTTTGAATTTATATTTACCATAGCAGTTATCAAGTTTAGTGCTTGTTGAAGCCCACACAAGCTTTTCTACATTTTAGTTCTGCACATACCTGTCAATTTTCTAAGACATTTATGCAATTCTGCTGATACTTATATGATGTTATTGGAAAAACAATATATGAAAGTGATGGGACTGCAGCAGTGCATTAAATAAGCTGTCACTGGAAGTGACACAAATGATGTACAGGATAAACTTTTAAGTTGGATTCTGTGAGATTTTCTTTCCAGTATGGAATGTATGACATATGAAAGAGTGAACAGCTGACATACAAGGAAACATCCAGGAAACAAAGAGCCGGGGGCCTTTCAACTCTGCCTTAGTTCTCAAGTTTCCAACAATAGTTTTACCAAGTTGGATTGTCACATATCTGGTAGAACACTAATTTGTGTGGTCAGCAAGTTTTTGCAGTAAGGCTGCTTCTGAATATAAAAAGTAGATAAGAACTAACACCTCTATAAACTCTGTGTTCTCCAAATACATCTTTCTTTTTTGCTTGGTTTTGTTGTTTGTTTGGTTTGTTTTCTGATGTATTGTTTAGGTCAGGGTGTTGTTTTGTTTTGGGTTTTTTTCCACAGATTATAGACTTTCCATACAATATATTTTCTCCTGTATTGAAAGACAACAACATTAAACTCACAGGGCCTGGTGAGAATCAGAAAAAAAGCATTGATTGGTACAGGAATCAGTCAACCAGAGTGAGCCAAACCAGCTACTCAAAGAGTATCAAAAGAGACTAATTGTTCCTAGTGTAAAGTCCACCAAGATGCTTCAATGGGATAAACTGGAGTCAGGAGGCCACACAAAGAAAAGGGAGATTACTGCCTAAAAGTGAATAAGATTTACAATGAGATCCAGGAAGAAGAGAATTTCAGGATTATATAAAATTTACAAGATATTTAGGGAAGGGCTAGTAGCAGGGTGGATGTGAGTGCAAAAGTGAGGAACGTGTCAGAAAAAAAAGAGGTAAAAGGCAAGAAAAAAAGAAACAGTGGTGTGTAAGCAGGTTGCTGGTTAACATGCTTGTCTGACTGAACCCTGGTCCTGATCACCTCAATTTGTTCTTTCTTAAACTCTGTTACTGCTGATTTTCCACTTGACTGTTCTCTTTGCTCCACATAAACGTGTGGTTAATGATCTGCTAATGAATTTTGGGCTAGTTTGGGGTCTTGCACCTGCAAAACCAGTGTAATGGTAGCATTGGCATCAGAATCACATTTCTTCATCTTTTTTTTATATCTATCTCAGCAAATTTAGCTTTACAGTGGAGAGAATCAGGCCTGGTGCACAACAAAGTAGATTATAGTAATTTGAATGATTGATAAATAGACTACAAAAATACCTGTGTGCAGGCTCTTAACTTCCAGTCAAAGTGCAGCACCAATTAACATGTTGCAAACAGTGCCAGAATCTGGGTCATCCAATACAGAATCTTCTCAGGTTCCAAGGAAAACTGTATAGTACTACTGAAAAATCATGCAAAGTGATGATCTTCAGGGTCATCACCATCTGATACACAGCTGATAACCACTCCCGGAGGAAAACACATTTGGGACTCCTGTCTAGCTATTGGAGAATTTCCCCTTTCTCTCTTTCCTTCTCACTTTCTCTCTTTCTGTTATAATCATCTTTATATTGTTCTTCCACATAGAAAAATTTCACTATTAGAGTTGAGGTGTGCCAGCAGCTATACAGAACATTCTAGTAAATCTTTGTGAATATCAATTTGTCTCACTATCCCTTGTGCAACAAGTGGTTTGCATACCAGCGGTTAAAGTGGGACAATTATTGTGAAAGGCATGAAGGTCTGTGGAGCAGCAGCTGGAGGAAACCAAGGAGTAGGGATCCAGCTACAGAAGGCACTGGTGTTCCTTATGTGTGCATATTCCAGTCACTCCATTTATTCATAATTCTGACCAGCAATAGATAAAGAGCTAGACTGGCACATCTGTGTTGTGCATGTTCGTGTCAGCACTGTTTGTGCTCATGTGGACAAGCATTGATCTCCATCTGGATGGGTCCATGGGGCTGTTTATATGAGTGTGTACATGTGATGGAATTAGCATGTATGGAGTAGCTTCCCAACATTGCTACCAGGTGGACCTGAGGGTGCAGAACTGGACCAGATTCCCGTCTATTGGACTAAGACATCACTGGCTCTAAGAGCACACCAATGCCAGTGAGAGTAGGCTGAGGAGGAAAAGTTTCTTGGGCCCTGGTGTCCACTAGATCTAGCAACTTTTAACAGAATTTATATTTCTTAGAGAAGCCATTGTCATCTTCATCAAGTCAAAATTTTCTTCACCTTTAAAATACATATTTCAGGAGCATGCACAAATTATTACAATAAACTTCCTTTACATAGGACAGATTAACAAAATCACTGCATCAGTAAATGAAACAAAAGACAAGTGGCACAGACTTCTCCTGGCATTAAAGATATAATTGAAATGAATTTTGCATGCTCCAATGAGTTGATGAACTGGCTACTCATCTTCTGACCACATATAGATAAAACAATTTTTGTTCAATTTCAACATTCTATGCCTGTTGGCTCCCTCATTTCCATCACCATTCTTTCTTGGAAGATGTGCAATATTTATTGACCCTTGACCAGATAAGGAATAGAGCAAGATCAATATATCCAGGATTTTGTCAATAAGCAACTGAAACAAGAAAAGCTGGCACTCAGAAAAAAAACATAGCTTGATCCTTTTGAAGATTTGAGACATTGAGCTGGGACCAAAGCTTGGTTCTATTTCTGCTTCAACAGCTCCCTAGCATAGCACCAACTATAGTCAAGCTAGCAAAGACTGACACGATAAATGTTAGGAACCTTGTTAGTGGAAACTTGACAATGGCTATCTATAAGATCTTTGGATTTTAGCATGAAAAGAGGCAACTGCATTACTGGTTATAAATACACAGGAAGTTTATCCTCTTCAAAAATTAAAAAAAAATCTTAATGCAGCAGTTCATCAGTGTCTTGAAGTTGACTTAGAATAGGGAATGGAAGGACTCTGTGTTACTATTACAGAATATTGGTCTTAGCATTTGTGAGTTTTATTTTAATCAAAAGGAAAACAGATACTTTTTCTCTACATGACTTTCAAGTAGCTTAGAACATTTCCTTCTTGAACAAGTTTTCAGGAGAAACATTCAAATTTTAACATTTTTAGAGTACTGCCAAACTGGTTGCACTGCTACCTCTAAGTTGGACTGCAACTCTTACTGCTGTGTCCAATGATGTTTTGCCCCAGAACCTTGGCTGGCATTATTTTTCTCTGTAATTTTACTAACTGGAAAAAACAGGGCAACCTACACAATGATCTACACATGGCTAGTTTAGCACTTGAATGCTGTACAAAAATACTTAACACATGTATAACCCTGTAGCATTTCAGAATGCTTTACTAATATCATTTAACTGTTTTTCCACTCTCTTTAAAAATATATCACAAGTAAATAGTATTTGAGCCATTTAAGCAAAGAAAATAAATATTCTCCTTCTTTCTAAATAAGTACATATGATGTTTACAAAATCATTTTAGGACCTCATGCTAGGCACTTACATAAAATGGTTTTAATAATGAAATCTTAATAGGAAAGGAAACAGTCCCTTGATCTCAGAAAAAACAGGGATTTTTGACTGTGTAATTCTTCAAGAAAAAGCTAAAGCTTCCAAATCCTAAAACCTAAGCTAGCTGAAAACAGTGAACAGTGTAGAACATCAGAAATCTTCATAAATATTTGTTATAAAATTGTCTACAAAATCTGTTTAAATTGTGAGTATTAGTAGAGAAGTTTACATCCTCTTTAGATAGGGTCACTATGGGAAAGAAAAAAAGGTTATTCTAAAAAAGAAAAAACAGGCAAAAATATTATTGAGAGTCAACATTTGTATTTTCAAGGCAAAAAAATGAGGAGAAAGGAGATATGAATGTATTATTACATTTGTTTGGATGAAGTAAAAGGAACATTTTTTCACAGTCAGACTGCACTGAAGCAAATACAGAAATAAGTCTACTAAATACCTGTAGGATTACAAAAATTAAGAGTAATTGACTAAATAGGGAGAAGTGTATTAAAATATCTCTAGGTGAGGATAGATCTTGCATGTGTATAGTTTTGTGTATTGCCACACACTTCCCTCTTGCTCCCTGGAGGGACCCCCAGAACGTGTTTCCATATAACACTTTACTGTTGCTTATGTATATAGTGATGGTGCAAACCAAATCTTTTTAATATTTTTTCTGTCATTAGTTTTGCCTATTATCAATATGATCTTCTTATAGGAAGCAGAATTAAAATAATTGGTTCCCAAATTATCAGTGGCAATGCTGAATTAATAAGTAAATTTGAAAGCTGCAGATAATTTGTGATTTCTTTTAATGAAAAGTTTTGAATGCTCAACATATATAAGGATCATGACATCTAAATTATAGAAATGTGGATTTGAGAATGTAATTCCTATTTTTCCTTTTAGGAAATTTTATGTTTGTCCTTTTTGTTACTGTCCTCCTTTCTGCCCATCAAGAGGTTTACCCTGTGATTCCCCATGCAGGATTTTAGGAAACTTTACTATCATTTGTTTCAGGAGTAAGAAAATATTCTCAGCACATGGGAGAGGAAAGCAGTTATGAAAGGTGTTACAGATGATTTATCTGTTGCCTTCTCTGGAAGGCAAAAACCTAAACTTAAAGCAGAAGTCATGATTTTCCTCACATTTTGTTCAAACAAAATAATGGTGTCTTAAAAGAATTCCAGATTTTAATAATAAATATTTATTAATAATAAATGGCGGTAGACTGGTTTTTGACACTCCAGATAATAGGCATCAGTTAATTCTAAGAAAAAAATACATCCTATAAAACAAGAAATAAACACATGAAAATGAATCCTCTATGTGTTAGTATGTGTCCATATATGTATATTCTATGTCATGTATTTTAAGATATTTTAAGATATATTACTTAGAAAATTGAAGTATGAAAGCTATGCCAGGACCAGTGCAAGGTGTGGCGAAATGTTATAAAGTGTAAACTAAAAAAAAAATAACTAAAGTGGGTTTAGAAGCATGAAAGAGAATTGTTTTATCATGAGCAGGTAGGAAAATAATATTATTTTTTTGATATCTAGTATAACACAAATTAGGCTTGCACATTAATCTGCACTGAGAAAGGAAAACAAGGACAAATGCCAAAAAATAATTCTTTATCTTCTTAGATCAAACCACTGACTAGAAATCTCACACTCTCAAGCAAGCTGTGCTGTCTTTGGATTGTTCTCTGTAGGAACATCTCCCTTGCAGTAAGAAGAAGGACTTGACCACATATCCCAGGAACCAAAATACCTTGCTTCAGTTCACTGCTGACAGCTTCAGGTCTAAAACAGCAAAAAGACAATACTCTCCAAGTAGGAAAATTCAACAGGAAAAAAATGATTGAGGAAATGGAAAGTGTTTAAAGACACGAAACCGAATAAATCCGTCTAAATGAAGTCACAAGTACATGAAGTACATGAAAAACTATGTAGCTGTTATATGTACTTCAATATTATATACTGTAGGTATAAATATAAATGGTCAAGGGCAAGTGAGAATGGAAGACCCAGCTTCTCATACTTGCTTGACCAACAAGTCACTTCTTTTCATGACAGGAGGTAGAAACTCTTAGAAAGTAAGGTAGGTACATGCAGCCCTTAAATCAGTATTTCTTCATTATCTGCCTTTACTTGACCTGCTTGAAAATTATGGAGTGGATTTATAAAAAATGACAGGTTTTAAGTCATTGAAAAAAATAATAGCTATTGTACTTGGCACCCTTTACAGTCATGGTCACTGTTAACATCTTAACTTGCTTAACAGGTTTGCATTCTTTACCACCAGGAAAATGCACTTTCAAGACCAGGGCAATAAAATATGCTAAAAGAATTTCCCACCTGAAGCATATGAATGAGAATTTAGATTGTCAGCTTGTAAGCATTTTTGAAATACTATTTCTTATTAAATGAGATATAGCACTGAGGGTGGTTTTATAGCTAAAAGCCTTGAAAATATCCTAAATCCTGGAAAAACTTGGTAATCTGCTGTGGCGAAATGAAGTTCTCAAACTCCTTGTAGTTAGTTCTGTATTTCTGGTCAGAGGTCAAAAAGAATGTCTGTTTAACATCTCAAATCTTGATCAATTCTATGTTAGGAGAAATGTGGTAACAAGGTGTTGGGATATGGGAAGTAGTATGACCACAGCTTGAAAGATGTAGGAAGCAAAACTCAGCGTCTCAGTACTTGTGAATTAAGTCCAGGTGTTATGTGTACATTACTACAAATTGCTTCAAAATCTGAAAGGCAACTTTTATTTTGTTTTTCATTAATAAAAGTTGGACTTACTAATTCAGCTGAACTTTGAAATATTTTATATATTAACTCTGTGCTTTATTTCTAAATCAAACATATTTAGGTTATAAATTTTGTGTCCCAAGTATTAGAAATTATGCTTTGACAGACTTTCAGAGACAGCTGAATGCTTAATGTGTCCATTGCTCATTTTGCAGCTCAAATGAGAAGTAAAAATATTTTAAATCACAAATATGAATTCTGATGCCTAGGACTTGAGACTACATAGCAGCCAGCAGCTGAAATTCTGTTCCATTATCAACAACTCAATTTTCCCATTGAACAGAAGCAATGGGTCTGTACTGTAAGGCTTTAATGTTGTAGATTTGGTTATCAACTCACACACACACACACACAAAATAAAACAAAAGTGAAGCAAGACAAAACAAACCACCAGAAAATCCACTTGACAGCTGAATGTTTCATTGAGCAGCTTGGTGTTCTGGAGATTCTGAAGTTACAGAAAAGCTAGAGTTTTATGGAACTTAACAGTCATTCCAAATATCAACTACGTCTCGACAGAAACTGGACAGAAACTGTGTGAATGCTGCAAATGAAGCAGGCACGAAGGAGAGAATAGTGAGTGTATAAAAGAGCTGAAATGAGGTGATAAATATATTAGGTACTTATCTATTAGAATGGGCCCCCAAAGTATGCTGGCCATGTCTTCATGGTGAAACAATTGCCTGAGAGGTGGTGGATGTCTGATCCCTGCCACTCCAGGTTAGCTTGGACAGTGCTCTGAGCAACCTGGTCTAGCTGAAGATGTCCATGCTTATTGTAAGAGTGTTGGACTAGATGACTATTTAAAGTCCCTTTCAACCTAAACTATTTTATGATTCTGTGATTTAACCTGTAATTTAAGAGTTATTATTAAATAAAAGTCAAAAGGAATGAAGACATTATTACCTACACTGTCTTTGTAGGACCAAGCTTCCCCTACCTTTTTTTCTCTTCTCGTAGAGAAGATTATTAGAGGCTGGTTTATACAGGATTGATAGCATGCATGAGACCAGTATCTATGACAGACAGCAAGTCAGTATTTCAATAATCTTTTTGACTAGATAGCAGAGAAAGATTAAGTGGAAGTCGGCAGTAACAGATATCTCAAGAGACTGAAAAAAAAAGGAGGGAATTGGTGACCAATTAATTAAAAAATTAACAAAAAATATCATTACTTAAATAAATGTTACTTAACATTTTACCAAACTGAACTTTAGCTGCAAAGCTGCATTAATGATCTGTGTGGGGGGGTCTTAACAAAATAGGATTACATTATAGGTTTTTCAGTCTATGGATAAACATTGTTGACATTTGCAGGGGTAATTTTTGAGACAGGAGCTTACAACTCCATGTTTCTTTGTCTGAG
>VWYI01028825.1:406-325907 GCA_013399455.1 Anthoscopus minutus
TTTCTTGCCCACTGGCAGCTGCTTCTTTTGACGAGTTACCAAGATAAAGGGCCTGACTGAAATTTCAGACTAGTGATATTTAATGACAGGGCAATAATTCTGCACTCATCATAACATATCTAGATCAATCATGTCTGTCTGTAGTAGCTCTTTCAAGACAGAGTGAAATTCAATATAAAGTACCCACTGCAAGTTCGAGACCTCACAGTTGATAAGAATTCTCACTGAATATTCTTGAGCCCCTTCCTGTACTCACCCTGTGCACTCATCAGTCAAAATAACCTTTCAACCCCTTCGGATGAGGATCCAAATGCTACACACAGGACAAACACTGCTTTGGTCCACAACTCATGATTCCCTGGCCAGTTACTGCTACAGCACAGCCTCATGTAGGATCTCTGACTTAGAGATTCACCTCCCTGACTTTGTTGGGATTTGGGGCTTTCACCTCATCTCCACAGGCACAGCAGGGAGAGAAGCAAACACAAGTGTAGTAGGTAGAAGGAATAAATGAATCTTAAAATCATCAGTCTCAAGGCAACCACTACGCCTACAAGCATAATTTCTCCTTTGCTACCCTAGGTCATGACCCTCATCCAAGAGAGGAAGGAAAGAAACTGTCCTTTCATCATTAATTTTGCTATGTCATTCAGGAAAACAACACTGACAACACCATAAAACCACAATCTAAGTTGCCACTGGTACTTCAGCCAGAAGCTAATCACCACCATCAATTGTCTAACATTTCTCATTACCTCTTTAGTCATTCTAACAATCCACTGCAACTTACATGGGATCTGATTAAAATCTTCTCTGGCTGACGAAGAGCCAGCGGGAAAATAAAACTATCCCTCTTCTACCACAATACTGGGCCACTCCACATTTAAACAGACAACAAATCTGCATTCAGAAACTATGCAGCTGATGAACTGCTCTAATTTTAAAAAAAACCCAACTACTGACTGTGTCACCTAAAGTAGAATGCTGATCAGAAAAACTCTGTCCATGGTCTGTTGTATCATTAAAACTGAATTTAAAAAAATCCCCAAACATCACAGACACCAATCCATCACGCACAACTGCCACATTACTTGATTTTCCTAATGCACCTGATAAGCAATATCACGGGTCACGTTGAGTAGGGCTTTAAAGTAGTTAACAAATCTTTTCATTTATATATATAACTTACAAAGGACAAAATACTTCTGATGCAGCATTCAAATCAATGCAGAAAATACAGCTTAATTAACTGTACACCTCACCTCACACACCAGGCTAGTACCTGCCAACAAAGATCCAGCATTAACAAGCTTGACCAAGGTTAGCAGGCAGCATTTGGGACATCCTGAGTCTCAATGAAGTTGGGAACAAAGCCAGGTGCAACACTGCTGTGTCTCCATGGTGAAGAGCAGGGGAGGACACACCCTACACACCAAATCCCACAGGAACTCAAGGTTACCACTTCCTCCAAGTATGTTCATAGAAAGGGTCCCAGGATTTTGAGCACATCTCCTCAGCAGTACTGAATACTTTGAGCTTGTTAAAGCTATTCCTTGGCCTCTTCTGTTGGCTCCTTCAGAAGAACACCAAGACACTTTAAGCTCTAAGACTTCATTCCGAGCATGCAATGGCACAAACCCAGAATATACAGAAGAGCCTAAATCTTAGACAAAGAAGGTCACAAGTTCACCCCACAGGGTCACCAGGACTGGTCTGAGAATGAAGATTTAACATTCACAACTACTACAGGCAATTACACATCTTCCCTTACAAGAGCAAGACACACTTTTCTCACTAAAACATATATATAACATAGCACTGCAGAAAGCTGTTTCTTCTCCCTTTCATCCTCTCCCCAAGGCACAAACACTGGGTGTGGTTTATCATCCCATTTAGTGCAGGACTGGAAGGCCTGACACTGCTCTATGCTACGGGCTGCAGAAGAGTGTGCAGACAGAGAGGAGGGAAAACAATGCCAACTGGCATTCAGCTTATTTTTTTCAGAAATACTTCACAACCAAATATCCTGGTAATTTTTCTGTTTAGTGAAATAGTTTCCCTGACTTTCTTCAGCCCCTGGGTGTGATTAAATCTCTACCCTCCCACCTCTCAACATAATTCTTACACTTAAATCTTGACATTTATATTATTACTTTAACAAATTAATCTTCCTCTATGGAGTGTCCCCTAATGCTCTAGGGAGGCTCCTGTGTTCCCATGAGTCCTGTCAGACTCCTGCCAAAAGGTCTGAACTCCTAGACAGATCAAAGAGAAAGTAATGAGATAAAGAAACAGACTGACAGGTCAACCATCTAACAAGAAATAAGGGTGGTTTACAGAAACAGAGAGACATCAGTGTTTCAGATTTGGTGGAACCATCCTGTAAGATCCTATAGCACTAATTTCTGTACTAATGATTAGCGACTGGTTTCACTGAATAGGAGGCCAATATTCACAGAATGATTTGGGCTGGAAGAGACCTTCAAGATCATCAATTTCCAGACTCTCTGCCACGGGCCAGGACAGCTTCAACCAGGCCAGGTTGCTCAAAGCACCATCCAATCTGGCCTTGAACATTTCCAGGGATGGGGCATCCACCCACAAATTCTCTGGGCAATCTGTGCCAGTGCCTCACCACCCTCACAGCCAAGAGTTTCCTGCTAACAGCTAATCTAAATCTATCTTCATTCAGTTGAATGCCATTCCCCCTTGTCCCATCACCATATGAAATAATCTCATATTGTTTTTTAATTTATCTGAACAGTACAAATCAGATGAGTTACATACAGATAAAATTTTAGGCTGTACAAACTGCAGCGGAAATTTCACTCTGAAGAGCAGCACAGCTTTGCAAAGAAAGCCAGAAATTGCCTCTGTCCAGTATTTTCAGGTGTCAGAAATGTTACAATGCTGAGAGCAGAGTGCTAAGTGCAGACACACATGAAATTCTAAGGCAGATTTACCAAAAGGTTTGATTTTTGACAATTTTTTCTTCTAATCCTGCTGCTTCAAAAGCTCAACAAGTTTAAGTTGCATAATAATAACAAGGGCAGGTCTTGAAGACAAAACAAAACAAAACAAAGTCAACAGTGATAGTTTATTTCCCCAGTTCAGGAAAAGAATATATACAAGAGCTACATAATTTTTTTTGTATTATTTATAATGTTAGTGTCAATATACAAATTTACTGGTTTTCCCTATTTTTTCCCCATCTTGACTTCCACCTTAGTTTGTCAGAATATATAATTCTGGTTAAAAAGCACTGAACTGCTGCTACTCCATGAAGTTTACCTACTAAGTAAAAAAAAAAAGTTACCCAAATTGCTTTTGAATTTCCTCAGACTAGGACTGAATAGAAACAATGTAAGGTATGACCTGGCCACATCAACGACAGGAGCTAAAGTATCATTTTATTCAGCAAGGTTTATTCAGCAATTTTATTCAGAAAGGAATTTCACAAAATTTTAAAATTCATGCCAAGGATCATAGTACCTGGCCAGACCCACTCACTGCCTACAATCTTTATATGCAGCAAACCAAAATGCTATATCCACTCTAAGTTCACAAATAACCATTACAGCTAATTAAAACATCATCCAAAATGACAAATATCATTGCAAAGAATGCCTAAAACAATAACATCAAGTGACCAATTTCTATGTAGTTGATTGGATAGTCAATAAGAATATTGTCCCTATTTAAATGATCCCATACATAGGGATGGGGATCAATAGTCCCTATTTAAATGATCTCATACATCACGAAAACCTGACAGATTTCACTCAAACAATGTCATGCTTTTTGATGAAACATACAATTTCTAAGCCTCATCATTTGCAGAAAATACAGTAATTGCAGTCATCACATATGAGGCTTCTGGGAGCCTACATTTTGTAGAATCAGATCTAGAGTCAGAAACATGCATAGATATAGCTGTTTTACTCCAGAAGGAACTTGTGAATTAAAACTGGAACTACAATGAATATTTTTGAAATCTGAAGATGAATATTGTGCTTTATTAGCTTGCTGAGGAATTCTACTCTTTAAAAAGAATTGTTTGTATTTGCTTACTAAATGTGCACCTTGATCATATGCAGCATGAGGTCAGAAAAGGCATTTGGTTTAAAAAAATGAGGCTCACAGTTTCAGTGGAAATGCTGTTTTCAATGCACACTTTTTCCATCACTTTTTTGCATGATATCTACAACATAACAGTAAAAAACCATTCTATTTACTGATTTGGAGGACTGTGGAGGGAACTGACAGTGGGGAAAGCAGAGGAAAATGAGAGGGCAGGCTCCAGAAGAAATGTGCAATTACTAGCTGATACCCAAATACACTCTGTACACACTGAACACACAGAACAAATATTATGCAGTGCAACACAAAGAAAAACAGCTATTTCAGAAACAGGTAAGAATTTGAAGCACGAGCTAATTAAAAATACCAGAAAAAGGCATCCCTAAAGACAGACAGAATATAAAAAAGCACAGTAACGACCACCTACATATTTTTATGCTTTGGTAGTTTTCCATCTACACGTTATGAAAAAAACTGAAACACTCATGGAAAAAAAAAATCTTGCAGATGTATAGAGGGTCACAAAAGATACTTAACACAGGTTCCTGAGCAGATGATAAGCCATTAAACTTTCACCTTTAGGTAGTTATGATGATCTGATGTCTCTTTTATGATATTGCCCATTTTTTTAATTAAATCTACAATGTGTTTAACAAGCAATTCTTCCATCAATCTTTGATGTGTTTTACTTATAAAGCAATGACAGTTTTCAGTTCAGGCTCCTTAAAGTTCCAGAGAAACCATTTTCCACTCACTTGCTTTGAAAGCCATTAAAACAACTTGATGAAGAACAGCAGCAGGGGGCTAACAGAAGCCAAGGCTTAGGAACAATCTTTAGATTTTTCTCCTAAGACTTTCTCACAGACCCTCCTCACAAAGATCGTCAGGGCTTTTCATTCTCTTCTTTCTCCCCACCCCCTCTCAAAAATCAGTTCAAAGGGACAGATGCAACTAGCTCCAGATTCTGCTCTTTTCTTAACTTCACTTTTACTTTTCAATTTTGATAGACTCAACTGAAATCTGATTCCCACAGAGGCAGTCATCTTACCATCTTCCCAATGGGAAAAAGGAACACAGAGAAAGATTCAAGTAACTTGTGAATACCTTCTAATCTGTCATCCATTCTAATAGAAAGCACCACTAGTGAGAAATGCACCTGTTACTTAAATACCATATACTACTGGCATTCAGTAAAGTGGATTAATTGGTGATTAATTGATTAGTGATTTATATACAGTTCTGTGTTAATGCAGTATTTCTGAAACTTGCATGACAGTGACCCTGTAACATTTTCAATATTGGGATATAAAGAACTATACAAGCCAACTGTAAATCATCTTTAAAATGCAAATTGCCTATAACAAATGGTAAATTCTTTGATTATAGTTTCTTGCAAATGCAGAAATCACAGTTTTCTGGTTATTAGAACAGTACTTATGTTAATTAGACTCAGTAGAGTGAATTTTTTTTGTCTCTGTTTTGCTGTGCTCACCATAATTTTATTTCTTTGATTGTGGCTGATTGAAGGACAAATTCCATTGATTGCTAACTTTGTTGAACATCTGTAGCTCCAAAGCTGCACCAACTCTGCAGTTGCTGTATCAGTGATGTCACTGTGGTCAAGATACCGAACATGGAATTTCTCAGACATGAACAGCTAATTCCATGAAGCAGGGCTATGGGACATATTAATCCCAGATTTTGTTTACAATCCCTTGCTCTTTTACAAACGAGAATTACAGTACACAAGGCTAGGAGCAAGCAGGGACTAAAGGAGGCCAGCCTCATGTCTCCTCAACTTGAGGACAGAGGCAGCACATATCAGGGATTTCAGGTCAGGAAGGACAGATGGTGGGCATTTCCATTACAGCTAAGTCACCTCTTGTCCTTAAAACATTGAGCTTTTATGTTTTCCAGTTGGTGATTCTCACAGTTTGTGTTTCTACATTATTTTACCAAGTTTGTATTTGTAACTCAAACTGTGAGAATACATTGTGGAATAAATTTCTACATGTCTTGTGAACAAATCTTATTGGTACTTTCTCAGAACATTAACAATTATACTTCATGCTTATACTTCTCCCTTCAGCTAAAGTAATACATTATTAAAATGTTAGTGTGAGATGTTTCTTAATGAGTTTTTCTTTAATGAAATTTGAAAAAAAAACCTCATAAGAAATTCTAAGTCAGAAAACTGACATACAGTCCTATAAGCAAACATGCAAAAAGTTTCTGTTGGCTTTCTGACATAACTATATCATAAATATTGGAAAAGGATCCATCAAGAATATAAACTAAGGAAGTCCAAGAAGTAAAAAAACAATACCCTAAAGAACAGGAAGAGTTATGTATGATTTTCTACAAGCATTCAATCACTTTACAGAATTGAAAAAATGTTAAGGCTGGAAGGACCTCACAAGATCACTCAGTACAAGTCTCTTAACAGTGGCAGGATCAAACATATGCTATGTGAGTGCTATGTAATACATGCCAGATACAGAATATGCTTCTCAGCATTATCCAGCCAGAGCCTCCATTCCAGGCTGTTCCATCATTCAAACTATTCCACCATTTGTACAGTCTCATGACTAAAACAAACACTTTCAATCCTGTATTTCCAATAGCACTGTAAGGTTGTTATGTTGGAAGTACATGACTTAAGAGTTTATCATGAATGCTCCTGTGGAATAATAATTGAATTAAAATTAGCATTAGCGTTACTTCTTTTTATATTAATTTTCAAGAATGTTTACTTCTCTAGAAGGGTAAACTTTTATTTCTCCATATTTTCTATTTTCAGAGAAAGAACATCTCTCACCTTCATGAGTTTAGCCTCATTTCCCTATAATGTATTCATCACCACTCAGCACATCTGTCCCAGCAAATCCCATTTCCTGTTCTATTCATGAGGCTCAGCAACCTGGAGCTTTAGTGATTGCCGCCACACTTTTCCCATGGCCTTCTCACCTCTCACCCCCCCACGCACCCCGCTCCCATTGTTTATCATCTGTTCTCCCCTGCTGCAAACTGCTGTCAGATGTTCACTTATCCCTAATCTTACTCACTGCCTTTGATATTCTTTCTAATCCAACAACCTGTCAACTGGGGCATCAGCCCATGTCCACACCAGCTGCTCTGTCACAGGCCAAAAGATTCCCTCTCTGCTCCAAGAGGTATTTAAAGGATTTTGACACAACAACCTCAACGTGAAACAAGTAATGAATGCTGTTTTGATCAGTGATCAGGGCTTTAGTGTGACATGAGTTGACCACTAAGAAAAACTGAGCTTTACTTTGTTTAAACTTCAGTAAACTTCAGTGTTACTGTATTAACAAGATTTTGATCAATGTCTGAAGGACAGTACTAAAAAGGTAAGTTCTTTTAACTTTAGTTAAAAATTATGAAGAATAATTAATCTGAGTGCAAGTCAGAGGGGCAGATAACATTATATACCTGCTGTGTAAAACATGCTCATTTATGCAGTATCAACTCGTATCGAGTTTTCAAAGCATGGGAGCTTGACCTTCTATGAGTTACAGCTGAAAATACAAATGTATTTTAAATATGGCAGCAGTTGAGATGAAATTATTTAAAATACACTTGTTTTCAAGAATAGAGTAGGATAGTTTTATCCCCTATAGAACATCAGACTCTGACATTTTAAAGAATACTGCCATTTACAGAAAATGTCTAATTTCCATGATATTCAGATTTGCTATAAACACTCAAAATTTTACAGTGTTCATCTGCTTTAAAACATATCAAGTACAATAATGTCATAGCTGAGATTGTGATTCAGATGACAGATTTTTTGTATGAGGAAAAGTTTCTGCTATTTAAACAAACACGTGAATTTTGATCCAAACTGAAAAACAAATACAGTTGGAAGAACATGAGCACTATTTTATTTCTCAGATCTAACTGCAATTCCTACAAAAGAGATGGTACCAAACAAAAAGATAAAAAAGCATACTTTATACCCTACAGTAGTGGTACTTCACACACAAAAGCATAATAAAATTTCAGTGATGAATTTTATAACATGGTTCATTCACTTAGAACTAAACCACTTTTATTCTTAGGGCTTGTCTATACCAGGACATTAAGAAAATAAATCTGAAATAATACCTTGATGAACTTGAATTCTGCTACTTAAACTCCATTAAACCCCTGTGTGGACACAGTCATCCAGTTTAGTTTACTGCTCCCTTAGGGCACACACTGGAAAGTTAACATGGATTAAGGTAAGGTATGAATTCAAAGTGCAATTGTACTTTGAAAATGGTTTAACATAAACAGAACCAGACTCTTTGTTGTAGAATGAGACATGGAGTTAATCAGGAAAAGTCCTGTGCAGACAAGTCCTTGCAGATGAGGCTACTGGAGTGGTATTATCAGAGCTGATGGTCTTCAACTTCTTCCTCTGCAGACCTGGAAACATCTTCCAGGGAAGCTGCAGGCCTTGGTAGCATATTAAGCCAGCTGAAAATTGATCTGCTTCTCTTAGTTGCCTCATATGGATGACCTACAAGTATTCCAATGACCCTCAGAACCTGAGAAGTACGGTTTAACCTCACTACAACTTATGTACCTCCTCCTACACTCACTCTTACCTTCACTGTTACTGTGCAGCAACCCAAATAATCTGCTGGCATTAAATGAGATTTTACTGATCGTTTATGTAAGTGCAGACACATTTCAGCTACAAAAGGTGCTCAATGAGGCCTTATTCTTTCCATTATGTGACACTGGCTGTCACAAGTGTGTTAAATCACAGTATGACTGACCTAAAAATGCAAAATTTTGTCACTGTCAACTACTTTTCATGCATTTACTTCAAAGCTTACAATCACTTGTCAAAGCATGCTGGATAAAGAAATTAAGACTAACACAACATAATTTCACTAAAACAAGTACTAGTGTTCTTTTCAACTACTGCTCTAATTAACTAATGCTTCTCATTTCCTCCTTCAGTAATTCATAAATGTCTTATACAAAAATAACTTCTACAAATTTTCAGAGTTGAATTCAAAGCATATGGCAGAGACAGAAGCAGAGATGCCTAGATTCCTTAGCTCCTTTTCTTAAATATGTGTTCTTATTGCAGAGTACACCATTTCTCTCAAAGGAAATTATGTTCCCTCAGTACTTAACTCCCTAATGCTGTCTTTGCAAAAACTTCTTTCTTCTCTTTCACCCACATGACAGAATTATACTGCATCTCAGCTGCATTCACTGTTAACAGAGCAGCAGTCACATCAAAAATCCATCTCATCCAGGATCTGCCTCTGACAGAAGCCAAGATGCCCAAGGAGGACTATATTGTTAAAACACTCTCAGACTCCTGCAATTTGCAGCTTGGGGACTCCCTGAGCTGGAAGCAGTATGTTTCCATTCAAGATTAATACTCAACATTGACATAACAGACTTGACAAGCTGAAGAAAATGAGACAAACTTCACAGGGAAAAAATGGCATCTCCTTTCACTGCACTACTGCTTTAAAAAAAATGAACTGCAAATAAATGTTTTACTTGGTAACATATTTCCTACTACTGGAACCTTTTGAAGATTCAAAAGAAGACTTACTTGTTTGAACAGGTAAGTTAGAAATCTGTTTACTCCCTCAACAGCATAATTTTTAACTGTCAAAACAGAAAAGAATGTTTTATGTTTATAAAAAAGCAGACGGAAGTTTCAGAGAATATTTCAGGCAGCTGGGCACATTCATGTTGCTATTACCATCTACGAAAATTCCTAAATGCAAAATAAGATTGTTAATATTATTGGTACATTGCCCTGTTTTGCTTTTTCATCTTCAAAGTTTTCACAGCATTAATGACAACAGGCCTCACTTCTTTCTCCATGTATACACATATTTTAATATTGATGACATCTCCAAGACATTTAAAATTGTAAGACACAGCGATTGCTCATGGTCACAGAAGAAAGCAGCAGCAAACTCAGATCAGAAGAAATTCTTTCTTCACTGATGAACTGCACCCTGCTCATGAAGCACATTTTCTACCCATTACAAAGTTCATGAGCTGTTAAAATCTACAGCAGCCTTGAAAATTGCTTCAGAATGACTGTAAAACTCAAAGATAAAATAATTTAATTCCCTTAACAGTGAATGAAAAACATCATGCATTAAAATGAACTTGAAGGGAGCATTTTTCCTGTTTAACTTTAAAATAAATTATTCTAACTATTAAATCAATAGAGGAAATGTGATGCTAAGGCACTGACCTACTCTGAAGTGTGGAAGGGATGTGAAGTACAGAAAAGAGCAAATAATTCCAATTTACCACTACTGACTGCATGGTTCAGTCGATATGTATGGAGTTTTTGAGCTTTATCCCAGCCACATCACTGAAACAGATGCCCATTCACCATTCCACAGATTCAAAACACAAACTCACTCACATACAAACACACTGGGAAAATTACTGACAGTTGGTGCTAGTCTGGTGGCAAACTTCTGAAAGTTCCTGGGCAGAAGGCACATATATGTTTATACAATGCAAGGAAACCGTGGCAAGAGCTCCCCTGCCAGAACAACTTTCAAAAACAAAGGTATAGGAGTCTGGGCAAGATCCACAAAGGCTTTGATATGTGAGCTCTGGACAAAAGTTTCTGTAACAGCTCAAGGTATTATTCCCCCAGCTAGATGCTTCCCCCCAGCTGATGGATGCTCTGCCTCCCCTTTGAAGGGTGCTGTCCCTAGCACAGAGGTCACCAAAAAGAATATGCAAAGGCAAGTCCCTTATTTATGAGTAGTGATTTGACTTAAAGGGCTGATGACAGTGGGTTTGAACTGGAACAACAGAGCAAGAGCTGGAGCAAAGCCACCTTCTGCTGATTCCCAGGGGGGAAGAACCATTAGCAAAGGAAAAACTTGCATGCAGTAACTTCTTAAATTGCTACAAGATCCACCATAGCTCTGTCAAAACCCTGTGTAAGGGTCCAAATCCAATATGCAGAACCACTGAAATCCCTCCCTGCTCAGGTGCTGATTAAGAAGACTTCGTTATTCCAAATTCCATTTGGATACTTAATGCTGCTCAAAATCCTCAAAATTCTCCTTAACTGCTGCTATTCAGAGTCAACTTCATGACTTTATGAGTCTCAGCACAGTTCTTAAACTTGGTATTTTTTTTTTTTGTCCAATATATAGGCTAGTGCCTGGCTAGCATACACAAAAGAGAGCTGAAGATTTACACACAAATGTGTTTCCCTGCAGTGAGCAAACTCTCCTGTGATGTGGGAAGCAATATTAATTGAAGTGAGATCTTGCAGCCTGACTCTACCACATCCCAGGGAAATGCCCTAGCCCTTGGGCATCGAGTTAATCTCTCATTAGCCATCCCTCTGGTCTCTTGAATAAATTATTTATGAAAAGCAGAAAAACTTCAATAGGAAAAAGTGAAAAGAGATTTACCATGGTAAAGAAGCCAGTTCTTCAGGAGGTGATGTATGTTTTTAAAAAAGCCAATTTAGGTAACAAATCAATTTTCACTTTTTGGGGGCAAGTACACATTAAAGCTGGACAGATGCTATCCTCTATGTGAGAAAAATTAATTTTCTTCTCTCAGTACCAAGCAGAACAAAAATATATAGGAACACAGGGTTCCTACTGACAAAATGAAGAGAATATTCCTCAGGCTAAGTGAGGTACCTTGTCCACCTCTCAACCTCAGGCTACCTCACTTCAGACATGGTTGTTTTGACTAAGGGCCCCATCTGGAGCAGGGCTGACAGCTGAAAATCCCAAATAGAAGCTGAGGTCCCTTTTGAAGTTCTGTCAAACACCCATTTTGAATAATATAATCTTAATCTGTTTTACCCCTCCATTTTGGCCCTCACCAAAATCTGACAGCAATTTGCTGAATTCCACAACTCCTTTGCTGCACTTCCATTTCTGCCTTTACACTACACAGAGACAGAACTAATCATTTAAATGAGTGACTGGTACAGTGTCCAGCAAGCCAGGCTACTCTCCATAGCTTGGATGCCCAACACAAAGCTGCAGGGCTCCTCAATCTGCAAGGTTTGAAACCTGGAAGTCTTTCAGAAGGGTATACACCTACTTTTATGTTCTAAGGGAAAAATTCAGAGCTCATTGCTTTCATTTAAAATACAGACGGGAAGGAGGAGAGGATGATGAAACACTTCATATGAAAAGCTCTCATGACCCTCTATGGGAAGAACAGAATCTACCATGGGCATAAATTGCTGTAACTTCAGCAAGTGCCATGATTTCTAATAATCCTCACTTCAGTGGAAGAGGCAGAAACTGCCATTTTTCTCACAGCCTTTCTGTATGTAACCAAATACAGCCTTAAGGATGACTCAAGCTCTTAAAACACAGGGGAACTTGGGACTCAAGCACAAGCATACAAAGACACTGCTGAGGTTCTCTCCAGCATGACGGTAATTGCCTGACAGGATTCTAGGTACAAACAACTCTGTTCTTGTGTTTGTCCACAGCTCCCACTCTGAGCACCTGTACATCCAATTAAAATACTCAGCTGGCCAAAACATTCATGCAGTTCTTGGGCCTGCAAATGTAAATGTGTAAAATGCCTCTGACAGCAGAAAGGCAATGATCTGAGTCTGTGGCTCCACTCTTCATCAAGTGTGACCACAGCCTCCTTCAGATATGTAGCCTGTGTGGGTTTACGGAAGTATTTCCAGAATCACAGAATATTCTGAGCTGGAAGGGACCCACCAGGATCACTGACCCAACTCCTGAGTGAATGGCCCACACAGGGACTGAGCCTGTGACCTTGCATGATCAGCATCATGCTTTGAACAACTGAGCTAATTTACTCAGGATTTTGTTTAGATTTCAGCCCCCAAATGGATCCTCCTCTGATGTCTTAACAGATTTTGAGTGGTCTGTCAGCTGCTGGACAGCAGTGGTTTACAACTCAGTGGGGTGCAGGTTGAATGGATAAAATCAGACTAGCAGGGTACACTGAAATATAAATCATCTATCTAAATTTATCTTTAAAATAATAAAGTTTAGGTTTACGACCTTGCTATATTAGATATAGTAGTAGGATTCAAATTATCTCCACACAAGTAGCATAATTTTCATATGAAATGCCTAGAAAGCGATGCTGTTGCTTAAGTATTCGTGAATGCTTAGAAATAATCTCAAAATCCTACACTGTATGTAAAAATTCTTTCCATTTCCCATTTGCAGAGAAAAGCAGTAGTTGTGAAAGAAAACAAACTACTAAAAAAATCTCTCACTCTCTCTATGTCCTTGGACAGAAGATACATGTTAAGCATCAATGTCTATTTTAGGAATATACCTCTTTGAAAATATATTTCAAATTCTCAGCTTTCAAGGCCACGATTATCCTTCATTAATATTATATAAACACCAAAAAATGCATCAATAAATCTTCTTCAGACTACAGTGAATTATAGGGGCCGTGTCATAGCTTCACAAAATGTACCTATAAGACCACCACAAACTTCTCAATTACAGTATAATGGCAGACATTGCATAATTTAAGTATCCAAACTAATTTCAGTTTTCACAGTGCAACAAATGCCATCATTCATGTTTTCCCCATTAGATTTTTCTGTTATCCAGAAAGACTTTTTTATTATATTTGGGTCTAGTTCAGCAAGCAAGTGCAGGGAATTCATGGAAGGGGGAAATTAATGTTACTGTAAGATACAGCAATTAGGAACTGGGAAGAAGAAAAGTTTCTTTTCTTGCTCCAGCTAGTGAATTAAAATAGTTGGACAAGGGAAGACCTACTCAGCATAAAAGCCTTAAGATCAAGGGCTAGATTTTGGAAACAATTGTCTGTTTTAGAGGAGTGGTGGAATTTTCAAGAATTCTTAAGCAGAACAGGCATCTAACCGTCTTGGATTTTAGACAACTGACTGTTTAATGGGGTTTTCAGCAGACCTAAATGCCTTTGAAATAATTAGTCAAATGAGTGAAAATATTTAGTATTTCCTCTGGTTAGTAAGTCAGTTTTTAAATGCAAAATGTGTTTCAATAAATGCAGGGCCTGTTTCTCAGGTCAGGCACAGACAGTTGTGCTCACATTGAGCTCATGATCTCAGCAGGCTGGACCCAAGCCAGCCTCTGTACAGATGCCGTAGAAACTACATTTTCAAGTTCATTTTAAGACAGTGCTGCAGCCAAGAGAAACAATCTCTGCCCTCACCAGGCCCCAAACACTCATCCCTAACTACCACATTACCACCTCCCCTCCGCCAGCATAATGAACTGAATCACTGATCTTGTTTAGCTTAAAACTGACTTTTTTGGCTAGCTTAGGTTTGACCTGGCCCATCTCACTCAGTTGCTGTACAGACACTTGTGCAAGGAGAGGAAGTAGCAAGGAGAGCAAGTCTACTTCAGTTAGTGGCTATGCTGTTCTCTGTCAATTCACAGCACATGACCAAACATATCCTTATTTCTTCTTTACAATACTCATCACATCTAAGGCACGTTTCTTCAATTAAATGTAATCTTGCAATACTGTTTCGAACATTTTAATTAAACCCTATTTTTCATGTAAATAGAGCATGACTCAGAAATTAAAATTAAATTAAGAAGACCCATCACTTGTAAGCGAAGCTAGCAAAAATTCAGAACATGAAAGAATGTTTTTCAGGTTTACTTCTGATACCTAAAAGGACATAATTCAGTGTAAAGCTGTCAGCTGTTCATGAATCAACAGTTTATTTATCCCAACCAATGAGAAGACAGCTTTCTTTAGGAAAATAAGGTATAAAATGTATTTGTTAAAATGTTAAAAATCAGCTCATCTGCTTTGATGAAACCTATCTGAACCCTTACTTTTAATTTTCTGTACTTTATCTCACTGTTGGACTCAAAACATTCCTCTTCTGCCTTTCCAACTGATGTGTTTAGAAGCAAAGCAAAGAAGGAATGAGAGATGTGTTTTCCACCATCTACTTCTAGGGCTGTCCAAACTCTCCTTCATTTCCCCTTCCACTACTCTGCCTATGTAAAAGCTCACCCTGGACCAGACAACAACCAGGCCCAAGGAAAGCATCCAAGGAACATGCAAGGCTTTGCACTGTGAGAAGCGACTTTCCCTTCAAAGCTGACATTCCTGTTGCTGTTGGAGGTACCAGTTCTCAGTGATCCTGTGAAAGGTGACTCATGTTGATATAAACGTGCTAAGCAAAGGATTTCCTTCCCTGCTTCCCACCTGCAGGCACTGACGCTATTCACAGAACCACCGAATAGGGTGGGAAGGGACCTCTGGAGATCACCCAGTCCAAACCTCCTCTCATGGCAGGGTCACCTGGAGCAGGTAACACAGGAATCAGTCCAGGTGCACTTGGGATGTCTCCAGAGAGGGATAGTCCATGACCTCCCTGGGCAGCCTGCTCCTCAATGTAAAGTTCTTCCTTATGTTGATGTGAAACTTGTGTTTATGGCCACTGCTCCTCATTCTGTCACTGAGTATCACTGAAGAGAGTCCAGCACCAACCTCTTGGCACCCACCTTTGAGATGTTCATATGCATTAATCAGATCTCCTGTCAGTCTCCTCTTCCCTAGACTCAACAGGCCAGCTCCCACAGTCTGTCCTCACAAGAGAGATGCTCCAGACCCCCAAACATTCATGGATGAAAGTGATGGCCTGCTGAGGTCTGCCCAGCAAAGAGCTCGAGATATGAACAATCCACACCACAGCAAGGCCCATATGGAGAGTGAACCCAAACACCAGCACGGGGTGACAGTGACATCCCCAGCCCCGCGTGAGCGGCAGTCACAGGAGACACCCTGGGCGACGCAAGAACCGGCAGCAGCCCGAGGCAGCGACCCCACGGCCTTTCGGGCCACCTGCGCTGCCTCCCCGAGCCCCACCTCAGGGCGGGCCGAGGGGACGGCGGGGACTGCGCGCACGGCCCGGGGGAGCTGCGGGCGGAGCGGGGCGGGCGGCGCCATGAGGCGGCAGCGGCGCTGCTCCAAAATGGCGCAGGAGGGGCTGAGGGGCCCCCGGGGACGGGCACGGCGGGCGGGCCAGCGGCGCCACTCACCTGCCGGTAAGAGAGGCGGAAAGGCCGCAAGTAGAGGGAGGAGGTGCAGGGCTGGACCGCTAGCTCCTCGATGGCCTCCATCCCTGCCGAGGGAGCAGGGGCAGCGGCAGGAGGAGGAGGAGGAAGGGGAGAGGCGCGCGCAGCCGCCGGCGGACGGGCCCGGAGCGGCGCCGATGCTGACGGGACGCGGCTGCGGCGCTCTCCGGCCTCTGCCCTCAGAGGGAGCCGGAATCGCGGAACACTGCGTTTCACCCCCGAAACCGGGACACAGGAGCCTCGCCGCCTGTATTCACAGAATCACCAAGGTTGGAAGAGACGTATAAGATCATCCGGATCCATTTGGCATTGCCGCTGTAACCATTAAACCAGTAAAGCACATCGCCCGGTGCCAGATCCAGATACCTTGTGATCCAGATAACTGGTGATTCCACCATCTCCTTAGGCAGCCTGTTGCAGTGTCTGACCATTATAACAGTGAAAAACTGTTTCTACTATCTATTCCGAATCTCCCCTCTCTCAGGTTAAGGCCATTATTTGTTCTTTACTTCTCACGGCAGGCACGGAAGAAGAGCCAGGCCCCCACCCACCTGACTGCGACCTCTCGTCATGCAGTAGAATTAATCTTCAGAAACACCTATTTGCCATTTAGTTTTCTCAGGAGCATGGCGGATGTTTTCAGAGGGTCAGTTATTCCCACACTGTACACCAAAATGTATGGGGTATGCCGGCACTGAACTGAAACCCGACCCCATCCTCCAAAGCCTTGATGCGATCTGCGACCTAGGTGCTCCGAGGTGCTCCTGTTCCTGGGCATCATCAGGCTTTGCAGGATGAGCACCTTGCTGTGAAAAGCACAGTCCCTTCTGCCTGCCTGCCTGCATGCAAGGTGCTAAATGGAGATTGTATGAGCGGTGTGGAAAAAGCAGGTGCAAATACAGATTCATGGATAACCTGCAATCCATCACTTGATGGATCTCCAACTTTTCAGAGTCAGCTTCCAGTACTGGCCATGCACCCAGTCCATGGCAGAAGAATTAACACAGCTCAGTTAGACTCGCCTGGCTGTTTTCAAGTTACAAAATAGTTATCCCTTTTCCTTTTATATAGTTACTTTTTAAGCAAACCACTATTAGATTTAGCAGTTTCCTGGTTTTCGTAGAAGTTGAATCAGTTACACAACATTAGGTTACATTACGCTGGGTGCTTTAATACCCCTAATAATTATTCGTGAGCAACGGAGATTACAATTTCTGGTGGTTGTTATCTCTCTGATTTGTGATCACTTTTATGCAGATGTGCCTGTGTACAGCAATTTAGGTGCCGTATAAATAAAAAAAAGTCAATGTATTGGCTGCACTGAGAAAAATCTGAAGTTTCTTGTATCTTTTTTGTCTTCCTCTGCACTTCCACTGCATCACTAAGAAAATTTATTGCCATATCATGTGTTAGTAAGAATTTCAGCAGTCTATCTAAAAGGAACAGATCCAGCAATTACAAAACTCACTAAGAAGTAAATGAGGCAGCACTTCCATTGCAGAATGCTTACCATCAGTTCTGATAAGGCAAGTGGCAAAAAAAAATGCTTGGCGAGACTGAAAAGTGTGGTTTTAAAAGTATGTTTGCAGAGCTATCATTAAAAATAGGCAAGGAAATGTATTTTATTAACTGATTTCAAAAATATTTGTGTAACTCTGTTTGCATCACTGTATATGTCTACATATTTCTGTTTTTTTCAGAATGATCTCAAGGTCATTCAGAGCTCCTGGGAACTTAAGTTGTATTTTTCTAGTAAGTTATTTCAGTCTTCCAAGTCCAATTTAAGTATAAACACAGTTTCCATGCACAGCAGGTTTACAGTATCTCTGTTTGCTTATGTTAAAAGTTACCGGCTACCCAGGTTGGTTCAGCCAGTCAGATTGCCCTCTTCAATAAACATTCTGACACCACTTTCAGGTTTTGAGTGTGCGTGTGTTTTGGGGAATGTGTCACACTGTGTGATGGATTACTTATTCCATTCCTAGGCTTAGATGGGAAACTTTTGAGGTCGTGATGTGTCACAGACTTGATCTCGTTAATGTACCTGGAACAGTTGAGCTCAGTGTCACAGGAAAGTGCATTTTGGGATGCTCTGGTGTTGCAATGGAAAGCTGTTGATTCCTTTGTTGGAAAATCTTCTTTGTGAGTATTCCAGCTGAGCTGAGGATTTAACAGGCTAAGATTGAGGAGCTGCCTTAGTGTTCCTGTTTTATGGGTAAAATCTGAGCAAGAAAATAAATAAGAAAAATATGTTCTGCATAGTGGGACTATCATTCAGCTCCTGCAATTTCATTGCAGTTCTTTATTAAGGCTTAGATACCCTCTGCAGCAAGTGGCTTTGCATTTGCTAGTCCAGGAACAATCCCAAGAAGGAAATTTCTCTCAGCTACCATTTATTCAAAGGGACAATAACAAAGGGGAACAACTTTTGTATGGGTGAGACACACTCCTCGTTTCCTGTTCCCTTTCACTGCTTTTGTGGCTGACTGGCACAGTCACACTGACCAGGCTCTAAGTGCACTGAATTCACAGCAAGGATAAGGAGATGATACCGTGCAGAGATGCTGCTCAGTCCCTCAGCTCAGGGGGGTCAGGAGGGCTCTGTTCCCACCTGGGTTCCAAAGGACATGGTGTGTTTGCTCAGTAAACTGCCCCACGTACTTTGTTGTGTGTTCTTTGACATCCCTGTGTGTTTGCTCCTTTTTAAAGCAGAAAAACAGTGGTGGTATGTGTCCAGAAACTTAGGAAAACAGATGTCCATAATTCCAAAATGTTAAAGGACTGTGTTCATGCCTACTACCTTCAGTATTTCCAACACTTAAGTTTAAGCCCATGTTTAACTGCTTTCAGAATCTTTTGGGTTTGATTAGCATTATTCCAGAATCATTTAAGTTTCTATGATCCTGTCCCTGGTTCATCAGTTCCAAACTAATTGCATTCTGGATCACTCTTGGCTATCACAGTTTCTTTGCAGGGTGCTATCCAGGCTTTATCATTGCACTCCTAATCAAAATACCTACCTCTGATGTCCTTTCACAAACCAAGTGCCTTATGCCACCACATCTTCCTTGCCAAGTATGACTGTTAACTTGACTTTGAGAAAACCAAGAATGTGTCAGAATGACAGGTTGCCTTTCACTACATTAAATACAATCCTTTTTCTCCCATAGCAGTGACTTCTGGATTGTTTTCTTGTTATTAAAAAAAAAAAAGAAAAAAAACCCCCAAAAAACCAACATACCAGATACAAGGTTGTGAATTCTGTCATAGGTGGTTTTCTCGTGGGTTCTTCAGTCTCCTGCTGTAAAATAGTAAAATCTAGATGTTTGTCCCTAGGCTGCAATAGCTTCGAGAATGGTTTGTGTAACAGTGTGATAAACAGCCTAATGAAGAAAAGCAGAAAGTGTGAACAAAAATTTGTTTCTTTCCTGGAAAGGTGAGAGCATCAGTAGGCAGAGAGAGAAAAAAGAGAAGTGTCCTGTCTGGAGTGAAGAGTCTTAAGGGAAGATTCACTGGGATTTCTTAAAAAAATGAAATGTTAACATTAGTGTTAAAAAGGAATTCTTTCTGCAGAGTAAGATTCTTTGTTTAACAGACTTCTTCCTTCAAAGCGGTGTTTGCCCTGTGTTATTTCGTGAGTAACTTTTATCACCAGCAAACTACCCAAACTTTTTTTTGGATGCCCTTTTAAAAAATCCCCTTGAGCTTGGAGTTTCTGCTGACAGTCCTTCCCTTCCCCTTACAGCCCCGCGGTCCTTGGGCACGAACTCTGCGAACTCTGCGGAGGGTCAGGTCAAAAAATCATTAGCAGTTTGTTTTATTGCTGTTTGCTTTGGGACACAACTGAAAATGTTTCTGGCGCAAGCCCGGTGCTGCTGCCCTGCTGCTCGCCGTGACTCCGGGAGCCAAGCACACCCTCTCACCTTGGCCTGGGCTTACCGTGAGTGGACACCCAGGAACATCCCTTGCAGTGCTTCCCTCTTCCCACTGGAGCTTAGCAAGGTGCCTGAGCTGTTGGGGTCACTCATGCAGAAGTAGGCAGGACATTTTCCACAGTGATTTTTGTGTGTGTACATGTTTGTGTGTGCTTTTAATCTCCGTCAACCCCTGCCAGGCTCACTTTGTTCTTTGACATGCCATGGCTCATGAACAAAAAAATCATCAGGTCCTGAGCCTTTCATCTCCAGAGGACTCCTTAATATATTGCAGAGTATCATTACTTTTGATACTTGTGAGTACAGTAGTAACTAAGATACTACAAGTATGAAAGCCTCAACAACTAGAGGCATGTTGACTTGCAATTCTCAAATTTCGTTTTTACAAAATATTTCTATCTCTCATGGCTGCAGGGAAAAAAAGACAGAAAATGTAAATGATGAAAATGTAGATGATGGCAAACTTAATAGTTTGTGAGCTGTTAAGCTGAGGTGATGCCACATGTTTGGTAAAAAGGCTTTGTTGTTGGGGTGACAGGCTGAATCCCCAGCTCTGGGCAGCAGAGGCTGCTGGAGCCAAGAGGCACTGGATCCAGCTGTGTGCCCACATCAGCCCTATCCCGCTGGGATGTCATCAAAGCTGTTGTCTTCTGCCTAGAAACTGCTCCCAGAACTTCCTCCTCTGCTTCAGTTCCCTGGGCCACATGCAGTATTTGTTAAAAACTAGGATAATAAATACACATAGTGGTATTAGGAGAGTTGAACACCTTTGCTGTACAGGCTTAGTGAGAGGGATGGATGAAAGTGTCCCAAATGGAGTCTATTTTGTAAACTCACGTTAGGAATCTTTATGGTTGACAGCATGAAACCATACCCTCTCTTCATGTGGGTCACGCTTGCATCACCACAGAGACGTTAGTTTTGAGTGCCTTTCTGGGGATCAGATGCATGTTCTTGCTGTAATGAAGTGGCTGTTGTGAAGTTTGCCTTCTAAAGCTTACCCCTTAGGCTCCTGGGGAAAAACAAGCCTGAAGCTGCCAATATCTAACTTCTAATTATTATTCAGTTCTGGGGCATAACCACCCTGGTTACATTCATGAAAGTCAGGAATCATGCTTATGCATTTCTTTTGGCATTGTAAATAGAGCCCCAGAGAAATTTGTTTTTATTTTAGTAGTACCTTTTCTGAGAGATGACTTTTTTTTAAAATAAATTATTTACATTTCAATTACAAAATATAAAATTAGAGGTCCACACTGCAGTACATAACATTATGTTCCCACAATTTTATTCGCCATCAGTTGTTTCAGGGCTGCTTTAATCCATGAATTGCCTCAGTCTGAAAAACTTGGAGCAATTATACCTGAATTTGGTTTGTGAGGACTGACAGCAATGATCAAGACAGGCACGGTGTGTGGTATTGCTGATGTGCAACACAGTGAGTTAGAGGAATATGTCAGTTTGTTTCCCTTTGATGTTTTGATTAGTTCCACCTTGTTTTCAGAAAAAGTATATCTATTTTAATGAGAACAGCCATCTTGGTCTTTGCAAAGTCAGGAACTATCTCATGGCTGTAGTAGGAAACTCACCTGTGTCTAGTTAGAATAGTGTGGTTTTTCAGAAGAGCTGAAATTTATCCATCTGCCTTGTGAAACAGTCTGATAAACAGCTCTTTTTTTTTGTTGCCTATCATCAGTAAAAGCCTTGAACTAAATATGGTAAGAAAAAAAATTAAACATATTTAATATAAATATAGATACGGATATCATGACGTGTAAAATTGGTCTCTAAAAATAGTGAAGGAGAAAAGCTCTGCAACATAAATGTGTAACTAATATGTCAAATAGTTCTTAAGTTATTCGCAATATAATATGACAAGCTGCAATATGGTATAAAGTAGAGGAGGGGAGGTGAGAACATGGGAAGTAAATTCTCATTTTTAGCTTTTCTGCTGGGGAAATAACAAACACAGTCTGTGAAAAAATAAGAAACAATATGCATGCAAAATTTAGATGCTTTTATATTGTATTAATTGCTATCCAACGAATGTTGCCTACAGCTAGCGGAGTGAAAATGATTAGAGGGAAGGCTTTGATTTTTCAATAAACTTCTCTCTAAGGAGGGAAAAAAGAAAATGATAACACCGTGTTGTTTGTATTACAGAACCATGTAAAGCTAATATCTGGATCTCATTATGCTGGGAACTGTTCAAATGCAGGTAGAAAAACGGTGTCTTTCACAAAAAAGCAGCAAAATTATTTGCACAAAAGAACAAATAAGATGAATGTGGGATAATAAGGAACAGCTGAAGGAGAGCAAAAGATCACGAAGAATCTTCTTTTGTTTGCCACATATGTATGCAATAGAGCTGGAAGGAGAAAAGTATTTTGATTTCTCAGGGAACCTTGATGTTCCAAAGTTTGAAATTGCCTGTAAAAAAGGACTGGAGCTGGAGTTGTTGGATACTGGAGTGCTGGCCATGGCTGTAGCCGTGACCCTGGTATCTCTGAACTCCCTAGTCACCATGACACTGTTCTGTACCTGGTACTCTGCCCTGGACTGGGGACATTGTAAGCCCAAGGGTTCTTAATCTTCAAGCAATTTGTCTAGCATGATTTGTTGAAGCTGTAGGAGCTGGAAGCCCTGGTCCTCAGGAGACTACCAGCTGTGCTGCTCAGAAGCTGGGGCTGGCATAGCTCCAGTGGAAGCTTGCCTGTTTTTCAAAGGAATTTAATTGAATACTTGTCTGGATGAAATGTTTGTGTTTGGTGAATTGAGACATTCCAAAATAAAAATATCGTCAGAGAGGGTTTTTCCGCCAGATGTAGGGAGCAGGTACATGGTTTCTATTTCAACATATTTAAATATATGTATATGTGTTTTATGTGATAGAAGGGTAGAGAGACACAGCTTGCCATTTTCCTGCCTCCTCTTCATTAGGCATATTATATTATTTTTCTGTTTATTTCTATTGCACCAGTGCTTAGGAACCCAGAGCTTTATTGTGCTCATCAGTGTTGAATCGCAGAACAAAACAGCCTGAAAGCTCTAATGACATTCTTGTGGTTGGAAGCAAGCTGGAGAAGAGCTCAGAGGCAGGACGGGGTAAGCGCCCCAAACTTACTTCCAGGAGTTGTAACTTTTCTTCAAAAAACATGGTTGAAGGACAGCACCGAGATTCTGGGAGTGCTGTGGCAGCGTGGGATGTGGGATGTGGGCTGGAGATACGGAGCAGCAGGATTTCATTATCAGAGACTTGAAGTCAGGAAGCAATATAAGGGTTGGACTGGGTGAGTTGAAATGATTTGGCAAGTAACCTGCAGGTAGTTGAGCTGATTTGTTGTTGAGGGCTAGCTGGAAAGTCAGAATTTGGATCTTTAAAAGATTGGGTCCAGAAGACATTGGATCTCCATAAAAATCAAAGGTCTGAAAAACAAAATCCAAGGCATTTTATCCTGGACTCCCAAAACTGTTGGCAATGATTTTTCCTAACTTAGGAAAGTGCCTGACTTTGAAACCTTGACAATTTAGTTTTTTTAATAAATGTTCTGCATACTTTTCAATTCTTTAGTTATAGTTAAAAAAAAATAACCACAAAAATCAACCCTTCCTCCTCTTTCCTATTTGTGATCTATCTTACTAGAATTATTATTTTGCACTGTGTTCTTGGAGGCTGCAGAGAAGGTTTCCAAAGCATTTCAACTGGAGATGTGGGCATCAGGATGCTCACAGTAAAACTGAGCCCAGGGATATCCAAACTTAATCTCTGTCGATCTCCTGGAGCAGCCTATTTTCATTTTACTTTTGCAATGCTGCCTCTCTTAATGCCTCTTCCTTGCCTGCAGCCACTTCATTAGAAAGCCTGTGGAGCAGGAGAGGCGGATGTGTTTAATGTTGTTGACAGGTGTCAAGACCAAAGGAAAGGCACTGTTTGTTTGGCTCCCTGCTCGTGTGTGAGGAGTTTGCACCTCAGCTGAGCACGATGGACAAGGCATGGGGCGTTAGGGTTTGATGTTGGTTTGTGCTGTGCAGGAGAGATCATTGCTTTTAAACTGGTGGGGATCTATTCGCTGTCTTGCCTTTTTGCTGAGACTAGATTTGAGATTCTCATAACAAAGTAACCTGTAGGAAGAAAATGCCCTTCTCCATCAAGATTGGGAATTATATATTGTTTTAACCACAGTGCTCTCCAACAACTACTACAGTTTTCTGCTCATATTTTAGAGATAAGCAGTCCATTTATGCTAATATATCTGCATGAGAAATTGTCAGGACTCAGAGCCAGTCTTTGGCAGAGACAACAGAACAGGCTCACAAACAGGTGGTTTTCATCACTGGATGCATAATGCTGTGAGTACGTTTTAGCCTCTTGCCTGATGCTGCAGAGAAGGCAGTTCTCTCTGAACCTAACTTAGGATGCATTTGCTGAAGAGGATAACAAAGTGCTTCCTTCACTGAGGCATCCTGCCTGGTACCTGTATAAATACCTCTAGGCAAGCAGGTAAACCAACAGCACATAATCTGTCATTGCTAAGGACAGCATTGCTGCTTCTGTGTACACAAGAAAGGAAAATATGTTTAGAATGAGTGTGGATGTTCTGTTCTTCATTCATGTGTGACTGAATTCTAATCTCTTTTAGTGTGCTGTAAATCCAAAATAACATACTGAAGTCAGTGCAGTTCCTGGGGATTTGTGCTACTGTAAATGAGAACAGAATAAAGAATTTTTTTCTCCTTCTGTCTTGTAATGGTGAGAAGAAAAGCTGGTTTGTCAGCCTGGCTATGCTTCTTTGCTTTGCTGACTTTGTCATAAAATGGACATCATTTAAACATTCTTTATGTTTTTTTATATTTAGAATATAGCAGAAGGAGAGCCTTGATGGTTTTTTATTTTACAGAAATATAAACATTCAAGTCATTTTTCTTTTACACGTGACTTAGAAAGCATAATTTACTTGAAAGGACCCGATTATATACTCTGTCCCATATTTGTTTATCTAATTGAATAGAAGAGCATTTACTGCCATTTCAAAGTTAAGCCAATAAACATTTGTCTTTGTATTGCAGCAGTGATGTTTGACAATTGGGTTGGGTAACACCCATTTTAACTTGGGTTTGTTTTATAGTATTGACGAAGCAAAACTCCAAGTACATTTTCACCCCTTTGCTTGCACTATTGCCACAAGTTGGATATTTGGCAAAAGCTTCTGAAAGCCTTTCTTACAAACTGCCTGTGTTATTTACATCATCCTCATTCCCTTCACCATATAAGTCATCTCACAACTTTGCATTTTATTTCACATATCCCTGGATATCCTGGATCCCTTGTGTGTGAAACAAGATATAGAGATATGAGCAGAGGGATTTTAAATGGACCTACCTTTATATTTCCAGTTAAAATCAAGAGAAAAGCAGCAAAACCCAAACTGAACCTTTTTCTCTCATGTGCTGTACTCACACCAAAACATCTGTCCATCCACTCTACCTGCTTCAAATCCAGGAGCACTATAGTTATAGGGATGTTTAATGCTGTTTTCCCTCTCAGTTAGAAGATGCCGTTGGCATACTTAGACATAAAAATACTTAAAGGTTGCTGTATTATTTTATTTTTGCTCTATAAATGGCATTCTGGATTGTGCTGCTTGTATCAAATAGCTCCTAGAACACCCCTCCTAATCAGTTCCTTTTGGGAGCGGGATCGTCAGGCTCGTTCTGAAGTGGGGCCAGTGCCAGCAGTGCATGGGGACTACAGACGAGATCTTTGTTACAGAAGCATGAGATCAATTCACCATTCCAGGCCGTGTAGTAAATGCATTCCTGACTGAATGTTACATCGTTTTTATGTTCCTGGGACAGCATTGTACTGTGTCTCCTCGCTGAAAGAGCCATGTTCATTAGATACAGGAAGTCCTGCTAATCATCCATAACACGACATTAACAGCTGCTGGTAGATCTTTGTATGCCCACTGATCAGGGGAGACTTCGTAGGAGATTTGGTGCTTCTTTGCTGTGATTGTTTTCCTCAGCATGTTCAGAATCTGAAGTTCTGTAAAAGAAAAAAAAAAAGGCAGTTAATTCTTAAGGTTGTGAGGAAAACCTTTAAAACATGCACCAGATGGAAATCAATGCAGTAGTGTCTGCAGGCAGACACACAGGCTGAGAAGCAATCTGAAGGCTGACACTATTTGGATTAAAGGCAGAAGAGCTGCAAAGCAGTTGCACAACTTAGATATCTTCAATACAGTACAGGGGCTTTCAATTCTGCAGTGAGCCCTGTCTTGTTTCACATGGTTGATAGCTTTGTTTTTGCCAGTGGCTCAAGATAAACCCAATTTTCTCTGCTGTTGATTTGTGCTCCCTTTCTTTTGTATAGACAACTTCCATTACTTCCTTTAGCAGTGTACACAGATAGCTGACTCAGGAATGGAGATGACCAGAAAAAAAAAGATTTCCAGGCTATGGACAATAAGTTTCTTATTTCTCTGCTTATTTTCTGCCCTTTTTCTCAAAACAAGAAAAACAAAAAAACTCAAGACAAAACAAAACAAACAAACAAAAACAAAAAAAAAAGAAAAAAAAAAGAGAAAAGAGCATAACTGATGACTGTTGAGATGTTTGTGAAATATTGTTTTGATCTATATGAAACCCTTATGCTGGAGTTGATTAGCCTAGTGGCTGCTTTGTGTCTAGTGAAGTCTTCAGGAATCTATCCTGGGTGCCAGCAGTTACTCCTTAACCCCAGCTTGGGATCTCTGACACCTCTCTGTGGGTGAGATATAGCAGTATTTCTACAGATCCATTGTTCATGGAGTCCTGCATGTCTGGCTCCCATTCAATTTATGGGACAAACTCTCTGGTGATAGTGTTGCTGGTTTTGGTAGAGAAAATATTAATCAAACATCCTCCTGGTAATACTAAAATAAATAGTAAATCCCAAGGTGGTTTACAGTGTCTGGGAAGAAAAGTACATAGCAAATCACATCTTGTACCCTGGAATCCAAGTGGTTCCCCAATATCAGCAGTGAACAAGGGATGTGGAGCTGGATATTCCATGTGACACAGAGGTGATATGGGCCAAAAGCACATGAAAGCACCTTCATTCCTGATCCTTCCAACATGGGAAAGTGCCCATAAACTGCAACAACCTGCTCAGGAGTGAGAGCTCTGCCAAATGAATAGCACAGAGCTGGTAGCAGATGCTACCATCTAAAACAGGAAGGCAGCTGTGGTCTATGGATAGTGCCCAGGGGGGAACTGCCCTAAGAGATGGCAAAGGTGAAGCAGAGCAATAATCAAAGAAATGCCCATCCTCTGGGTGGAGGTGTTTGCATGCATCACCTTGCTACACACCTTAGTGCCAGGCAACTGCAGTTTGTTGATACTCTGCAAGACCATACATGGTACCATTTGCTTTAATAGTAGCAATTAGTGGGCCAGTAGAATAAACAATGATTTCATGAAAATGAGGACTGATCCATTCATGGATTGATCTGGGACAGAGGTTGAATCCCATGCTTGTCATCAGTCAGTGCCCCTCTCAAGGTGTTAGTTGTTCAGCCAGATATCACTGCAAGATCCATACAACTGACCATTATTTTTGTACATTTGCTGCATTGCAGAGTACCCTGGGGATGCCAAGCAGCTCCACTGACTTTGCTGTCAGTAATGCCTGCTGTATGCTCTAGTTCAGGCAGGCAGAAAAGCAGGTTCCAGAACTGTTCACAAAATTAAAAAAACAAAGAAACCAATATCATAGTATGCCCAATTCACCCTTGCAGGGAGATGCTCTGTGGCATTACAATATCCAGAATTTGCAGTAAGAAGCTGTAGTAAGGCAAGTTTAAATGAAAATTAATAAATGTGTTTCCAACAGTGGGCATCACTCACCAGGGGAGCACAAGTGCCAAGAGAAACCACCTCATGGCTGATAATTAGTATGGTATTTTTTGGTAATTTATAGACGAGTTGCTAGATAACACCAAGTTTCATCTGTTACAGACTGTATGCAAGGCAAGTAGGGATTTGTCTGGGGAGAAGTGCATGGCAGAAAATGCATTGGTTCCAGTCCTCCACCTTCTTGTCTCCTCTTACCTGGTGTCCCTCCTGCATTCCCAGGAGCAAGCCTCAGGAGGACAAACTGCAGGGCTGGCACCTTTTGTGCCTGCAGCTCAGTGACAACAGGGCTGCTCCCTTGGTATTCAAGCTGATGTAGGTGAAAGAGGACTTAGGTTTCATGTTTCTGCATCTTCACCCTTCCTTTTGTCCTTCCCTCCCTTGAATTTGGGAGTTCAGTGCTGCTGGGAGAAAAGGGTGGGAGATCTGGCTTTGAAGGAGATAAGTCCTAGAACAGAACAGGAGTCTTTACACTCCAGTTATTTCTACCTGGTCACAGAGAATGAGTTTCTGCTCTTACTGGATGGTACATCCAGACAGAACAAGATGCTTGAAGCCCTCAAATGTTATCTGCTGTCAGCCAGCAGCATAAAAAAATGTAGCACTCTAGTTCCAAATCCTGGGAATTGGCCATGAGGATTCACAATAAATAAGCATTTCAATTTCCCTGCACTAGGAGTCTTTAATAATTTTGTGTTTTTCTTCACAAATGTGGAGACTTGAATTGTTTAGAGGTAAAAGATGGCTCTTTCTTATGATTATGATTTCTTGTCTTTGTCTATTTAGACACCCAGTACCATAGGTTAAAGAAACACATCATAAGATTTGCTTTGATATCCTTAAACCTGGAAACAATAGATTCATACCAGAGAATAAGACTGTTGTGAAACTGAAGATGAAATCTTGGCTTTAGCTGCAGAAATAATTTGAACAGGCATCCACATGTGTTTAATAAAATCAGATTTCCACCTTTCCAACTGGAGCTTCAGTCACAGCAGATTTTGCAGTTCCCACTCAAGCCCAGCAATATGTGATATTAAGGACACAATTGCTGGAGCAGGGAAAGTAGAATCAAACAGTGTGGCAATCCATCTTACACTTCCCAGCCAACAAACTGAGCGGGAAAGTGTTAAATCTCCTCCAGCAATGCTGTATGGGAGAGTCTGCCAGTCATCTTTGCCTTTATTTGCAACTCAAGCAAAGTGGATCCTCCAAATTAGGTCATCTGTTTTCTTCATTCTGAAAGATTTTTATTAAAATTAAAAATGTTGTCTGTTTCTTCTCCCAGAGGGAAAACAAACATTGGCATCTAAAGTGGTGGAAGACAAACACTTGGTGCTGGGCAACTTGATTAAAGTGTATTCCTTGTAATGAGTGGTGCCTCCCTTATCCTGCCATTGTGCTCAGACAAGAAAAAAAAATGAGGGCCTGCCCTTTCCTATTGTACAGTCACATTTTCCAAGTGCAGTGAAAATGGGTTTTATAAAAGGCTCTAAAAAATAGAAAAAAAGAAAAAAAAAAAAAGATGAACTCTGTCTTTTAGTAAACCACTGAAGCAACTCTTCAATGAAGGCAACCTTGTGCACCTCGTATGTAGGAAAACTATTAAAATTGATGCTCTATCTAACCTACCAGAGAAGGAAGATAATAGTGATAAAAATGGTCTGGGATAAATGTTACCTGAGCTCTGCTTAAAAGTTTCCTACTAGAATCAAAGCTGATTTTTACTTGGGAAAAGTAATAAAGGAAAAAGTGATTTGCAGCAGAAGGCTGTGTTTGTACTGTTGTATTTTCATCACTGCCATCACCAATACCAACATCTGCATTTATCTACCCGTGTGTATTAACTAGCAGTCCACTAATACATTAAGAGACATTATTAGCTGTAATAGCCTAGTTCAATCAGATGTAGTGAGAGAATCACAGTCTCTGCATCATGTCTGCCCTTATCCAGAGAGAGTTGCTTGTGGGCATTCACCTGTGTGCAAACTGGGCAGAAAAAAATGAAAACTGTGCATTGTATGCTTACATTTTGGAAGCATTATAAAGAAGCTGTAGTCAGTAGAAATATATACCTATCCTCAAAAATAGAAACCCCAACAAAGAGAAACTGGGACTTAGGCTAAACAATGTCCTAAGCTCTGTTTTGTGGCACTTCTATTTCTTTTAAAGATTCAGCATGGGTTTTCCTTGGTATCTTTGTGTGCTGAGTTTTACTGTACTGGTTCCACCACCAGCAACTCAGTAGACAAGGATGTGCCCAGGGAAAACAGACATGGTTAAAAAGATTTGTGTTGCCAGCCAAAATCTGGTGAGGTTAGTTTGGGCTTCTAGCAGCCAAAACAGTTGTGCAGGGCCAAGAATTTTGAGATACAGAGGGCTGGAGGAATTCTAAATATGCTACAGAAGTGGAAGCAACAGGACTTGGCAAAATCCTTGGTCAAGATAGAGAAACAACATGTCTCTCTAGCCAAACAACAGGGTGGTGTTGAGAGAGAGAGAGTGAGATGGCAAAACCCTTGGGCAGAGAGAGGATATCCAGGAAGGAGTGTTTGAAACTTGAGCCTTGATGGAGATTAAAAGTTAGCTCTAATGAAACACCCATTTGTTCAGATATTTGGTTCACTGTAAATATAAATTCTTGACCTAAAATTCTTCTTTAGTATGATTAAGGGATCTGAGCTGACCAAATAGGTCTGAGATCCAACAATAACACAGCACTCCTGAAGTATAGTTAGATAAATATAAATATATAAACCCCATCCATACTTACAAATATGTGTGTTAAATGGACTTGGTTTTGACATAATAGTTGAAATAATAGAGAGAAATATTTTATGCTAGAATAGTATTAAAGAATTACAGTAAAGATTCTAATTTCCTTGTGCTCAGCTTTAGTTCTGTATCGACACATTTGCCTTTAAGTTTTCTTCTTTTCCTTCCTAACTTTAGAGATAACTACATTCCCTGTAGCGGCTTCACTAATAGAAAAAAATTTACCTATGGAGCCTGCATCAGAGAAGCTTAATATATAAATGCTTGTAAATAAATGTTTGGCAAGAGAATTAGCAAAGAGATTCTAATTGACACTGAACGCCTTGAGGGGGGATATTTTTTTAATCACCAATCACACACTAATGTGTATTGATTAAGAGGGAGTCACTAAACACATCAGTTCCTCAGCGAAATGAAAGAAAAATGCACTCAGCCAGCATGGCATTCTTTGCTGTATGATTTTCTTTGTTTTTAGCACCAAGTCCAATATAAAAGGCAGGTAACTTTCAGTTAATTAAAATTACACATTTTATCCAGGAACACATCAACAGATAGGCACGTAAAAGGTAGAGATGTTATCTCACTCAAAGGGAACATGGGTTTGGTTCACTCTTACTCTTTGAATTTGTGTTTGTGGCTTATTACCATTGTAATCAACAAAAAATAAATCTCCTTCTAAGTGCCTGCTTTACCCTGACAGCTCTGAGGGAGCGTTTCATAGCAGAACCCTTCCATGCGGACCCCTGGACTGCTCAGGGTCTTTTTTAGTTCGTGTGTTGGAGCTGTCAGAGCTCACAGAGGTAGTGTTTGGGTTAGTCAGCAAAATCCAGCCCTGTGTTGCTCTGCTGGTGTCTGGCATCCAGAGCCTGGGCTGCAGGAGCAGAAGGGATGCACGTGCCCTGCAGGGCCTGGAGCTCGCCGAGGGCGGAGACACAGCTCGTGCCAAAATATGCAAAGAATTGAAATGAATATTCTCCTAACCCAATAGAACATGCATTAAAAAAAAATATGCCTAGATCTCTCATCAAAGTAAAATGTAATTAGGGATATTATTGCATGCCTTCTTAATTGGAACAGCTTGTGACAGAGAAGTATTTAGGAGCATAACAAAGTGCAGACGTTGTGTGTGCACGGCTCTGATGGAAACGCTGCCCAGCACATCCGTGTCCAGGCAGAGCAGATGAATGGTGAGGGTCAGAGGGACTGCCCACGTGCCCAGAGTGGTTCATGGGCAGAAAAGTTGGCTCACAGCTTATGCTGCAATCACAGTAAGACACTGTTAAGATTTCTCTGGGCTAAGCAGGCGTGTGTCACTCCCCTGTGAGCAGTAGGGAGTATTTTTACAAGGTATGTGTTACTGTGACACCTTTCTCCAGAAGTATGAAGGAATTATCAGCCTTCTGCCCTTTCTTGAAGTTACTGTCCCAAAAGCAAAACTGGCGATGTCAACGAGAGGATGAACAATTGTGCAGCCAGTTCAGAAAACTATTCCTGTGAAACTCAGCCATGAGAGTGAGACAGCAGCAAAAGGATGGGAAAAATTCCCACAGACAGGGCAGTGGAGAGAGACCATAGATGGGATTCGGGCAGAGTTAGGGAGGGGTTGACACTGAGGGGTGAAAGATGCCTTCAATCTTCTTGTGTGGTTGTGTCTGCACTGCCACGGCCAGAGGAATAATACCCCAGGGGACTGCTCTCCCAGACAGTCTGGCCACGAGCCAGGTATTAATTTCTCTGGGTTCCTGTGTGGAAGCAGGGAAAGTGAAGAAAAGTGTTAGAAATGAAAATAAGATGAGAATATTAACGATGTTTGCCATGGGGTTTCTTCTTAGGCAGTGTGCTGCTTGCACACCCTCAGAGTAAATGTAGAAACAAGTTTGTTATTTTCACACGATTAATAAGGTATTTTTTTGTTTAATGCATTTATTGGTGGAAGGGAAGTATAGCTGGAAAGATTTCTTTGAATGTGGTACATTGAGAAGAGCTGCTGCCTGATATTCAATAGTTAAGTTGAAGTATCGGACACTGGAGTAATAAAAACCTACTTGCTTTGATCTTGTAGTTAAAAAATTATTAAAGTATAGAATTGCATGTGCTGACATTAGACCTCCACCCACAGAGAGATTTAAAACTGTCAGGGGAAAAAGGAAAGTTGAAAGACAGCTTAAATATAATAATTCAGAAATTGAACTGCTTTGTTGTTTCAAAGATGGTCAGAGTAAAGGGGATTTTTCATGCTCTATTTGTTGTACTAGATCTAAGAACCTTATCCCAGGACATTTCCTCTTGCACACAACCAAAAATATTAAAATTGCTAAGAAGAGGTAGCATAGGAGAGACCTACATTTCCTTATTTTCTGTTGAACTGAACTCAGTAAATTTACAGCCTTGGGGATTCCCTCTTCCTCTTCTGATACCTTCACCCTGTGCAGGGTGACCTCTGCCCTCCCTTCTCCTGTGTGCTGCAAATAGAAAAGATTGCAGAATTCAGAATTGCAGTTTGCAGGGATGAAAACCTTTCTTCTTTTAATTGTATGCATACTGTCATCTCCCAGGCACATGAAATTACCTTGAGGAATTGTAATTATGAACTCATTACTGGTTTAGCTAATCGTTAAAGAATACAGAGTTGGGTTTCTGGCCTCTGACATCTGAACTGCTCCAGTAAAGGCACGCCCTTTACACCCACACACAATCCTGATTTAAGTCAGTAGGAAGCCTCTGGTTTTGCATAAGTATTTTGTAGCCAGCATAGAGACTTACAAAAATGTATTGGCTGATGCTTGCATGATTACATCTGCCCAGCCATTCTTTTGTAGCAACAGCTTTGCTTATGCAAAGTCAATATTTGATCTTGCAGTGTCTTTGATTATACAGATAAATTTGATTCTCTGGCAAATTAGAGACCCTTAGCATTTTGTCAAACATTCTTCAATAAAAGGACTTCTGTGATAAAAAACCATGGTAGCACTCATTGCAAATGACCTTGGAGATCAGACAGAGCATTAGATCAGTGAGTTGAGCTTCACTAAAACTACTTCATTCCTATTAGCATGATGATTCTGATCAGAAATTGTGGTGTGACTGAGGTTAATGTTGCTGTTCTCTGAGAAGAAAGACCCAGAAATCATACCATGTCATCTCTGAGACATGAGATATGCTAGGACAAGAAGATTCCAAGACAACTTTCTGGAATCAGCTTCATTTACATAGTATGCAGCATTTTTGCTTTTGAATTGCCTGGCATGTTGGCAATGCCCTGCTGTTCTTCTGCTGTATTCTTTACCAGATGTTCATTGCTGAAGCACACACTTCAGAAAACATTTTGGGTTTTGGGATTAGTAAGATTCTTGCATCTCACTGGTTTGTTATGCATTGCCCTTCTCAATATCAAAATTTAAGTACTGTGTTTCTGGCTGCTGGGGTGGACAAGAAGGTAATTTTGTTCTTCCAGCCAGCAGGGATCCAATTACCAATTGAAGAGGTCTGGGACTCCTGCAGGACAAAATCCTGAGGCACGAGACTTGTCTTTTCAGGAAGCCATTCTCATCGTGCTTGTGTGGATAAGGCAACCTTCCAACCATGTAGAGTTTCCCCTGTATTGTTTGCTGAAGGGATCATTCCTTTCCTGATCATCTGCAAGCACACTGAAATCCACAATGAGAGATCTCTTCAGGTGAGAAAAATAGTGTTAAACTCTCAGATTCTTCTGTCTGAAGGTTTGTTTCCTGGTTAATTTTGAATTTTCATTGTTCCATTACATGGAAAGACAACGACCTGGTATGATGAGGCAGGAAGTGCAGGTGAATTCTCCAGCATCTCAGTCCCTTGGGGGCATTGAAGACCTGGTTTAGGATCTTGCTTATCCTTAAGTCAATCTTAACAACATTTGGAAGTAGAATTTTAAGATCATGATGTTAATAGGGCATGTAGTAGTAGCATGTACCACATGGATTAAGTATAAATGGGAAAAATAAGATAGTTCCACAGAAAATCATAGCGAAGTGGATCTCCATGTTTGGCCAACTTCATCTGCACTGGCTCTGGCTATAAGGAAATATCCACTGGGACACGGGCTCTCTCAGGCAGAGCTGTCAAAGAGAGATACCCAGACAGACTTGCAGAGAACAGGACGTCATGTGCCTTTGGGCTCCTCTGAAAAGTGAAAGAATTTGGTGTTTACAGACAATTTCAGACTACAAAAGTTTGTCTTGGGGTTCCACTACAGCATGGCAGAAATGGACATATTTTAAATGGTCACATCCTCTATGCAAAATGCAAATAAATAACGCTTTCAAGTTAAAATAGCAAAGAACATCTTGAAGCTTATATCTGTGGAAATAAACCTTCCAAACTAATAGTAAATGACTATTTATAATTGCCTGTTGTGATGCCTGACATCAGATGGTTGTACTACTAACATGAGAACGGTATCTGACAGGTTGGGAAAAACACATGGCAGAAGATGGGAATATTGATTTGTAGGCAAAATTTGGAGGGAGGGGGAGGGAGACAACGGCCAAGAATGTGCTTTACTTTTTAAGAAAGTGACATTCCTACCACCAAAACAAAAACCTGAGAAAGAAAGCACATTCCAAAATGATATAATCACATTCCTTCTATACAGACAAACATGCTACACTGTAGCTGCTGTTTCCTGCGTTTGTAATTTCCCTCAAAGAGTGTTTCAGCGAGCGATATTTTCAAATAGGAAAAGAAATTCAGTTTCAATGTCCTTAAGAGCCTCTTAGCAAAGTTAGACTGTCTCTCTGAGGCCAAGACTGGCTTAAGCAACATCTGTGTTGGCTAATATATCCACTTGTGAGTTTGTGATGGAGGTAGAAAATAGGTTTTCCTGTCTTCAGTGACACTTTTTAGAGAATATCCACATATTCTGGTGGATGCTTTAGTCTGAAAAATAGACCTAACTTGAGATTTGAATTTGTTTTGTACTGAAACAGAATCTGCAAATTGTCTTGATTTCCAGGTTTGCAAGTGGATAGGAGTCCTGTGAGGCTTGAGAGGATTTGTGTTAAATTGACTGACTGAGTGTAGCAAACCACAGCAATACCTGACCAGGGATGTGGTGATTCTCCATCATCAGGAGGCTGGAGCAAGCCATATTTTTTTAAACCACCAGCAACCACAAATTAAGACCACAGAGTTGAGCAGGAGCTTCTTCATGAATCTCTTCACCTTGGGTTACTCCAAAGGTCAGACTGAATGATCATGATATCATGAGCTGTGAGTGCATGGGCTGCCACAGCCAGAGATCAGCGTGGGGCTTTGCCTGTACTGTCCCATTCAAGGTGGGGAGAAATGGATGAGGAGATTCAGGTTGCCATAGTTTACAGGCTGGCAAATGTCTTAGAGCAGCAAAGCAGGCAGAGTCTTACTGCAACTGCATGGCTGGGCACTTGCTGTTGGTCTGCTCTCTTCTGAGTTCTCTTCTGGTGTAACTCAGTGGCTTCCCACAAAGTAAACCCCAATGAAGGGAGAACAAATTAATGATCAATTAAAAAAAAAAAGTCTGAGATTCCTCTGCTTTTTGGAGTACAGACTGCAAAATCATGGCTCTATCTATTTTATTGTTCAGTGTGTAATTCTGGATTCTGCTATTATGAATAACACAAGAGTGTTATTCAGAAACCCTGAATTTCATCATCAGCTATGAATACCTGGGGGATTTCTGTAACTGTTTCCTCATACTCCTACCTTCTATCATTAGCATCCTAAAATCAGCATTCAGGCACAGACATAATCCTCTTGTGTGATTTATGACAACCTAATCCTTTCCATTTCTGTTAGCTTTGCCATGCAACATCTCTCTTACTGCTTTCAAATGCAAGTTTTGAGGGGAAGGGTCTGCCTCTGTAAGTATGAAGAGGTCTTGTTCACATGCATTGCAAACCTGCAATGTTATTATAAGAAATATTATTTATTTTTGAAAGGACAAACATTTGGCCAATCTTTGACTAAGGTCAGTAGCTCAATCCTTATCCCAAAAAGCTGCATTTTGCACAAGTGGTGCCAAGTTATGGTGTCTTCACAAACACCAGGGTCATTGTAAAATCTCTTTGGCCTCAAGATTACTTTTTTGGGCAATTAACCACCTATCACAGCAGAAGCCTGATGGTCCAGCAAAGAGAATTGCCATGACAAAATTGTGCCCCTCACAGCCTTTTCAAAACCATTCCCCTGCTGATTGCAGTTTCTCTCCAAATGCTATTCTGCTTTTATAGAGTGTGTGAACCTCCTCCATCCTGCTGCCCCCAGAATGGCAGCTGCTCCTTCTATCCTTGAAGCACTGAGGGAAGCTGTGACTGGCATGTAGATCTTCCTCCCCTCCAAGTAAATGATGAGGTTATATGGCAGATTCATGTTTCCTTTGTTATCTTTTTGTTTGAAGAAACAGGAGTCGAGCCTGAGTAGGTCTGCAGAGGTATTCAATTAAACAAAGACATTTTATTTTAGCCCCTGTTTAATGAAGAGAAAACCAATAGGCAATCTTCTCTTCTGGATGAGGAAGGCATTGACAAGTGCTATATTTAGTTGTGAACTAATGCAACCTGCAAAAAGATTTTATCCAACTTACCAGGAAATGAATCCCCCTCATTTCTAACAGCTTGAACTTCAGGGAATGTGAGCAGCTCACACCACACTGGAAACTCATGTTCCTAAATGCATTTGAGTTTTAAAGCAAAGAAAAATCCAAACCAAAAGCAGATGAAAAAAGCAGAATTTTTAGGCAAGCAATTCTTTTATCTCAGTCATAATTTGGGATACACTTGCTGGCACTGGAAGGCAAGGTAACTTTTTTCTTGTTGCTCTCAGTGCTGATAGCCTAGGGGAAGGGATGGCTGAACTGGACTGGATGAGGAGCTGTGGGCATGGCAGGGCACTGGAGCTCCATCTCCAGGGATAAGCATTGGCCTTGGTTATGCCAGACAACAGTCCTGAGCTACAGGACTTTGATGTATTTATTGCTGCTGCTTCTGATTCATAAGACCTTTGTGAAGACAACTAGTTCCTCATATCCCAAAACAAGTTTCCAAGTCTGGGTACTGTAGCTGTAAGCTGAGCTAATTACAGATAATTTTTTGTATATGACAGGAAAATGCTGATAACATCAAACCCTAATGGAGGGAGATGGGAGAATTTCCCTGAGCTACGTGCTTTGCTGCTGAGAACGTAGAGCTTGGCAGATGGAGGAAGATGGAACTGATTTCCAATTTAGCCTTCTATTAATGTTTTATGAATTTAAATTTAGCATAGTAATTCACTCTTCTGTAATCTTTGCAGGACTCCTATTTCCTTTCTATGGGCTACTAAAATGAATTCTGTAAAAATATCTGTGTATACACATATTAAAAGTTTCTCCTGTCCAAAGGAGGAGCAAGGGAATCTCAGTACAAATTCCACAGCAACTGCCCTTCCTTCCATATTCTGTCAAAACTTCCTTTGCACACTGTGGCTTAGATCCAGGTTTGTCTGGGTCCAGGTTCTCAGGTATAGATTGGTAAGAGTGAGCAGAGGACACACATTGTTTTTATTCTCTTAATCTCTCTGAGCAATTAGGCTTTGGCAGAGAAAGGGTGAGAGATGCAGTGAGAGTCCTTTCCTCCCCACCCTGCGTGGGCTTGAGCTACAGGCTGTGAGATTTTATCCAGTGCATTCTTATGGCACTTGGGGAGTGCTCTGGCAGCAGGCCATCAAGGCATACTGATGGCATCCCAGGAAATCTCTTCAGAGAAATGCAGGAAAGTGAAATATATATCCACCCACCAGGGCACTAGGGACTATCTGAGAGATGGATGCTGATTCATTCTAAAAAAAAAAAAGAAAAAAGAAAAAAAGTAGACAGAATGGCCAGCATGAATTATCTTCTGCCTTTCTTTTCATTGATTACAATTTAATCATGCAGTGAGCTGGCTTGGACTCAGCAACCTGAGATTTAGGCAGATGAACCTGGACAAAAAGCATTCAGCCTCAACAACCAAGATGGGAACAAAAATTTTTTCTCTCACAGGGCATGCTTATCCAATGATTGATAAATGTGTCAGTGTTTCAGGCTTAATCCCTGGGAGCATCCCCATGGCTTTCTTGCTGCCAGGCCCTCTACAGGCTGAGGGGCCAGTGGATGCAGGATCAGCACATGCTGGCAAGTTAATTGGGGTTTTGGCTATACTGGCATCTAGAGCAGCTCTCCCAGAGCCAACAGCAGCTGCTCTCTGTGCCACTGACACTTGGAAACCAGAGAGCAAAACACTGTGAATTTGGGAGCTTCAATCAGCAGTTCCAAAACGATGGAATCCTATGCAGTAGTGCGTCAGCCAAAAGCAAGCAGAGGGATTCCCAAAATATAAGCATGATTCTGTAGAAAATCAGTAGAGAAAAAAGGACTGGGGAGGGAATTTTGCCCAGCAGGGTCTTCCCAGCAGGAAGGGAATCTTTATTTGGAGAAACATGACTTCATTGTGTCGATTGTAGCACTTTTTCTTATCATGTGCTGTCGCACAAAGAGAAAAGAGGCGCCTGCAAGAAGGCCTAATATGCTGATGCTGATTTAGGTGTGACTGGGTATAAAAACAGTCATTGCAGAGCTGGAATAGCTACTGCTGGTGTTTTAGCGCTGCATATCTCAGGGTCTGTCTGCTCTGACCGGCTTCCTGCCACTATCCACTATTATGTATCAGCAGGAAATTACACTTTTATGAGTGATTTACCTTTAAACAAACACTACTACACAAACAATATGGTATTGAATTTGGTGGTTTGCCTTTTAAGTATTATAGTGAAAGACTGTAACAGCTGTCTAAGCTGATAACTACTACCTAGAGTAAGAATAATGTTGACTGTGTTATTAGTCAATTGTTTAACTAAATCTAGCTGCATCTCTCTCTTTTAACTGTGGCATTTACGGTTTCTTTAAACAATATAGTCCCTTGAAGCATGTAACTGGTTCCTTGGGTGGGAACTTTATGGATAAAGAATTGCTTTGGAAATCATATCACATATTTAATTTAAATTTTTGTAATTCTGTGTTTATTCCTTTATTTTTCATTGCCAATGCCTGGAAGGAATAGTCTCCTAGAAGTGAATTTCCATGTGGCTTGCTAAATTTAGCAGATGAGTTGCAACCACAGCTTGTGATTAAAGGTGACTAGACTGCCCAGCTGGATGAATTTTGGCAGGGATGTGTGAATGAGACAATGTAATGAAACTACTGCATATCTACTGCAGTGGCTTCTGTGAAGTTTATCCTAAGAGAGGGGATCATTTTGTAAGGTGCTGAATGCCTGGAACCTTCAAGAAGACTCTCAAGCCATTGCAAAATAGGGCACAGCCTGTGTGGAGGAGGTTGACCTAGCAAAATTCTTTTTCCCTTTTTGAACAATCAGGGTTAACTTCAAGCCCAGTTGAGACTTCCAGACTTTGAGGCTCCACAGTTTGGACCAGATCCAAGGTCCAGTTAAGTCACCTGGAGATTTTCCACTGACTTCACTATGCTTTGGACTAGGAACTTTGAAAGGCTATTCCCATGAATTCAAATGCCTAAACTCAAACATGGCTTTACACAATTGAAAATCACCTGCTTTGTATGTTTTCAAAGGCAGCTCCACCACTCTAACAATGTAGAATTGGGTTGAAAGGGTGAAAATAGAGGTGGATGTGAAGTGACTCTTCAAAAGTCCATGGCAATGGTCCAGCCCTGCCACACTGAAAATGAGCACTTTTAATGAAGAATTTTTATGGTCATTCCTGCACCAGATTTAAAGATAAAAAAATCTTGTTGCTATTGCAGAGCAAGCACTCTCCTCGTGTTTTATAGATTTGAACGATTCTCGCTGCATTCTTTGAAAAGAGAAATACTTCAGTGCTTCAAGGCATTCCTTTTGTTGTATCACTTCTACTACCATTTTAAAGCCAATTTTTTTATATGAGCTCTGGTGATACTCTGGAGTTGGTCTCCACCAATAACCCATTTTCATCAAATCACGCCTGGAGTTGTTTGCCCATTGCAGGAAGAGTCCGTGCTATGCCTCAGAGACAAACTGTTCTCTGCAGCTTTGCACCTTGCAACAACCTAGTTCCAAAGAGCCAGACTCACCCCTGAATTCCCTGAATGTACAATCACCCCTGAATGTACAATCTACAAATAAAGGCAATCTCATGTCTTTTGTCCTACCATTAGTTGAAAGTACAGTTCCCCTTTGCCTATAAGTAATAAAAATCCTGACTTTTTAAGTCAAGCTTATATCACTGTCTTTATGGTTTTCTGCTTTTAAAAAAGGACAGTTTTGAAAATTCTTGTACATATGTGCATTAATTATGTATGTAAGTGCCCAAAAGTTTAGAGGACTAGGCCCTTCTGTGTGTTGCTACATGGATGAAAAGGAAGAAAAGAAAGGTGACAGAGGATTTATAAAGCCACATGATCTACTTGTATTGCTTATTTTCTGCTCATATCTAAGCTTTTAAAGAGCCCTTTCTTCATTAGAGGGCTAATTATTTTGTCTAATTAGCCAAAGCATAGATGAATATTGGATTAACAATGCCCAGTGACTCTTCCTCAGCAGGTGGAACTTTTGATTCTGATCTGCTTGGTGGTGGTGTAAAGGAAGAGTCATGACCTGGAACCAATCTTTAATTAAAGGTGTAATAGGATGATGAGATCAGAAGGAATTTCTATTACTGTCTGGGCAGCTCCCTGCTGATGTAGCTATCCTTGAAAGAATAATAAACTCTTACAGTTGACTTTTCAAGTCCTTGTGTATTTTGGGGCACAAGAGCTATTGATCACAGAGAAAATAAATTATCTATTTTCAAGCTATTTTCCTTTTTTGTTGTTGTTTTGTTTTGTTTTGTGTGCCTACCAAACTGGGAAGAATAGCAGATGATGATGAGTATGATGCTCTTAAATGCACAAAAATGGCAGAACAGCCTTGAACATGAATAAAAAGGGGCATTTCTCTGTAAAACAAGCTGTCAAAAGCACTGCCTCTTAATGCTGAACAATAAAATAATCTTTTCAAACAGTTTAATGGCCAGGATGAATGAAAGAATCTGTGTATGCTTTACAAATGACCTGATTACTGCCAGCTCACATGCTTGCTCTGCAGTTGTAGTACATTAGAATTTGAAGTAGGATGTTGTTAGCAACTCTTTGCGTGGGGTGGAATTTGAATCAAAAGCTATAAATGACCTGTGACAGCAAAAATGAAAGTGCAATTGCTTTCTCACATGACCTGTTTCTTTTAGTGTCATTAAACTCAATCAATTATTAACCTTTGGTTTAACAGTGCTTGTCATTTCATAGCAAATCAAGTAGAAAAAATGTTGTCGACCTGAATAATTCCCTAGAAAACGTCTCTGAGGTACATTAATAGTTTGAGAGGTGAGAGGCTGGCCTAAATTTGAAGTGCAAAATCACTGAGTGCAATTGAGGGAATGAGAAACATCTGAGTATCCGTTTGGCTTGCAGAAATCCTGCGTGCAAACCCAGACTATAGGAAGGCCTGGTGTCTTCTTGCATGAGCAGGACGATGTTTGACTCACAAATAACACATAAGAAACAGCATTGAATGATTTCACAGAGCCTTCATCTCACTAAGATTGTTTTTTGCATAATAACTTTATGTAGTAAATATATACAAACAATGTGTTGTAATCCAAGATTGTCTGGATATGGTTGTGTTTTTTTGATCTTCATTGAGATCAAAGAAGTTATGTTACTTTACACTGAATTAAGTTCTAGTTGGAATGAATTTCCTTTTGGCAACCAATTAGGATGTTTAAAGAATTTACATTTATTTCTTGATCTCAAAAGTATTTGTGGACATTTCACATGGACGATGTATTACTGTGCCTAACTGCTATCAGCCTGTATAATTATGTCATTTGCATACGCTAACAAGCTACATTATAGGTATGGTGTTTTCACATGCCTTTTATCCAATTAGCTCATTGTACCCAGCAGTGTTGTGTTCTGCCTCTCTGTCACCAAATTATTAAGACTTGTGAATTGAAAATGGTTCCATTCATATGGTGTGTCTGTGCAGACAGACCTTACTCAGAAGAAATGTGGCTTCTGCTGTTCACAATCGTGATTTATTCATTACACATGAGGGGAGGGTCTGCAGGGCCCCCAGATAAGCTGGGGAGCTTGATGTGGGAGATGAGAATTGATTGAGAATTTCACAAAAAGTTATGCTCTGAAAAATACAGAATTCCCAGGATGACTTCTTGTGCTCATCAAGCACACCTTTCATCTGAAGGCACATGGAATAATTAACCTTTGCTTGCTTTCATTCATTTTGTTCTCAAAAGGCAAAGTTGCACACAGTGGGATTTCTTTCCTCTTTTTTTTTCCTATATCTGAGTGTTCCAATGCACTTTGTGTAGCATTTTTAGTTCATTCCCATTGAAGTGGGATTTTTTCAGGTCATTCAGCCATGCTCATGTGCCTTCATGTACAGAATTATACCCAGCTACATTTCTTTTAAAAGAGGATTTGCATGTCGATTTGCACCAGGGGGATAAAAATTTTCTGTAAATTTCCTTCCTAAAATTTTGGTACAAAATATGTATGGTCCTGCACAAGGATGCTGGTGAAATCATCACCAGGTTAATAGTGTTGCAGCATGATAGTACTGATCATGGTCACTGAAGTCAGAGCAGTGTTGGGAAAGTATAAGGGACAAGAAGGTTGTTATCCCCAGTACTCTTTTCTATCTTATGCTTTTTTAAAATGAGAATATTTCCAAAGAAAACTGCAGTGTCACTTTAGGAACATCTCCTATTTTATTGTCAAATTATTAAAACCTCATTGACTCAATAACAGCCTAATTAATCAATGGAAAAATGAAGAGAAAAATTGGGGCAAAAATTTGTAAGCAGTACGCAGGCAAGAAGGAAACGGGTTAAAAGAATTATGGAGAATTCTCCTTTCCCCTTCTTTCTCTCCCGTCCATGTCACTCCAAGAAAAGCAGCTGGCATCTGTAGCCTGTTGTGCAGATGGGTTGAGAGGAGCACATATTCCACGATGTGTCTGGCACACTTCAAAAGTGGCTGGTGACTGATTGTGTATTTGCCAGCAGCCAGTGATTAGGGAGGCTTGCTGTAACCATGGATGTCTGGCAGCACACGGAGTCCAAGAGACTGAGGGCATAAGGAAACATCACATTAATGTCTCTCAAAGCACTGGCCACATATGCAGCCACTTGGTAGATACAGCCTGCAGGGTGAGCATGTCCTTTATCCAGACTTGTCCGCCTCACAGGAATCCCAGGTTTTTTGTTTTATTCCTAGATGTATGGAATATGTGCTGGAATATGTTGCTGTGTGTACACCTTGTGAGAAATGATGCTTGGCCTGAACAACTTGCAGTTTAAATAGGCAGGAGCAGCAAAGGGCTGGAGATAGATTACCCCATTCCACAGGGAAGGATCTGAAACACGGAGAAATAACGCTGGGTGATATGTGGGAGTTGCGACAGTGGTGAGAGCTAAATCCTGTTCTTACAAGCCTTTACTGAGAATTTCAGCTTCAAAATGGTATTTTGCCTGAATGTACAAGGCACAGCTTTGACTTGAAGCCACTTGACTCTTTTCTCCAGCAAGGCAGGGCTCTGGTAACCTTGACTATGGTTGGGTCAGATGCCAACTTTACCAGGGTTCTGTGGCTCTGCTCAGTTTCCACTGTGGCCTCCCTGTCATCACCACTCTGCAGCACATCTGGGACACAGTTCTTGCTTTTTGGAGGAAGCACAGCAGCCACTAATCCCTTTCACTGCCTGCTCCCTGCCCACCCAGCTTGGTGTTGGACCAGGAGAGGCAAAAAAGGCACAGGCAGGCAGATGGAAAATGACCCTGGGAGGATGCTGACATGGCTGGAGCAACATTCCTGCAAAGAGCCAGCCACTGGCAGGCAGCCTTGCCACGGACTTTGCCATGCAGGCAGGACATGGCATTGCTCAGGAACTCTCTGGAGCCTCTCACTCATTTTTCTGGAATGGTACCAGCACAAAGCTGCAGCAACACGCTGGTGATTCAGGCCCAGCATGAATGGCAGGGCTGGACTGGTAACTTTGCTGCATGCCAAGAGGGACTGTGCCAGAAAATTCACCGCCAGCAGCATACTTGCACCACATTCAGCTTTACAGACACCTTTCCAAAACAAATATATCTGCTTAGAATGAGATTCAGTTCTTTGTGAAGTGGCGTCAGGCTCGGCTGATTGAGGTTGTTTATGGAAAGTCACCAGCTCCCCAGTGGTGAGTTCTCCAGCATCAAATCCAATCTCTGCATTCCTCATTGCAAAATTAAGAGCTCTCTTCCAACCTAGACTCAGGATTCAAGCTCGTGGTGATCTTCAGGAGAGGATAAGGCAGAATATCTTCCTTTTTTCCCCTATCATTGGATGATCTTTCTTATATAAGACTTATGCACTTCCAGTTCTGTGCTCCTGGTGAACTGGTCTGTTTGATGGTCACTAAACCCACCTCTGGCCTCAGTTTCCATTTAGATAATCCCAGTGGTGTCTCCTGCCCAAACATTTGGCTGTGATAGAAGCCCCATCGGCTCTGGCAGGACTTCAGCCAGCATCCAAAACCAAAAAACCCTTCATTTGCACCCCCTCTCACACCTCCTCTGCACTGATACTCTCCCAGATGACCCAGAAACTGAAGGAGGATTGGGATACCACTGACAAATGGGTGTCTGTGCTCCTCAAACAGAAGTGTCCAGGTGGCAAGGAATGGCTCTGCCCTAGGCACAGACAAGGCCGCTGCTGTGGCAGTACACCCTCCTGAGCAAGGGCCAGGAGCAACCTCTTTCCCCAGAGAAACAAACTCAAATGCTTGCATGAACAGGTGACAGAGAATTGGGAGGATCAGGATTGCTGAGTGTAGACCACCTTTCACTGCAATGGGAGAACCTCTGCATCCAGCATGGAACCTCAATCTTTGGTCAGTCTTTATACATTGTTCATTGTTATAAATTGCTATTGTATACCCTGATATCGCAACCTGTTGGCTGGCACTGGCATGCCCAGTGATTTCATCAGGTGTAAGGGCTACCACCAGCCTGAGGCCTAGCCCAGAAGCCTAGGAAAACTAGGATATCCACCAGGTCCTTTTAGGAGAGAAAGCTTCCCGCAGACAAAGCTTGAGTTAGTGTACGAGGAAAGAAGAGGAAATGCAAAGCTGGCATAGCCTCAGCTTGGAAAAACTGACAGTCAGACAGCAGTTCCCAGGGAAAATATCCTAATTTGGGAGAGCAGGAGGAATAGCTGAGGACTGTTTGGAGCAGGGGCTGGGAATGTAGCCAGGACAGTTCCAGGGCCATGGTGGGAGTATCTGGGCAGGTCCCTGGCTGGGGAAGGACAGGCAGTGCAGGGCCAGGGGTCCACGTGGACATTGGAGCCCTGTGGGGCTTGGTGTCCTGGAAGAGCCACTCTGGTTGATCCAAGCAGTAACACAGAGGGCAGCAGTGCAGAGGATTTGCCTCAGATTTGCTTTCTCCCTCGCAGAGTAAACTATTCAACCCTCTGCACCCCAGCCCCTCGGGGGACTTGCCACCCAGTTCGAGAGCAGGCGTATTAATAAACCAACAATATCTGCGTCTGCATCTAGATATAATCTGTGGCTGCTAAGTGAGATTTGCTGCTTCCCACCCCCAGAAGCATCTTGTCAGTAGTTCTGGAGCTCAGTTCTCCACCTGCAGTTTGAACATCCCGTAGAGTGGTGTTAATTTAGAGCCCATTCCTCTGCTGTTCTCTTCACCATTGTTAAGGAAGTCCAGGTGATGTCCATCCCTTCAGGGAAGTGATGCCTTCCCTGCTTTCAGTGGCTGGTTTGGCACATGATTCTGGCTTGCTGGATTTTGTCAGCTGAGCTGCAGCCCTTACCTACTTTACTGGAAGTTCTCCAGTGGCCATTAATTTGGCATCAGTGTTTCCACCTGCGGTTGCTGTCAGGTTTGTCATGGTCTCACAGTCTGATCTCTGTGGAATCTCTCAGAAAGATCTTGATGGCACACAGGGCCAAGCAAGGTCTCTGTTTCCCCAAGTTGCCTTCCTGCCGCCTCTCTTCCTCTGTTTCATCTGAACTTCACACAACAGTGTTTAGTACCTTCAAATTCATTATTTAGCTACATTTTGGGCAAAACACTCTAAATATTAATGCAAACAAGGCCTGTTTCTTTTAACTGTTTCCCTCTGCTTGCTGATAGAAACAAGAGGAGAGCTATTCCCTGGGGACAGCCTGCCCATCTGGAGTACTCAGGCTTTGTGGGTCTGCTTTTCATCCTCTTCCCTGGCACTTGCTTCTTGCAGGGCTGGGCTGCACATTCCCAGGTATATGACATTACTGCTAATACTGCAACAAGCTGGCATTCATCAAGCATCTGGGATGAAAGCTGTCTTTAAAAAGGCAGGTAGGGGCCTGTGCCATGGGAAAAATGACCAGGTTTTCTAATCACTCATATGGAGTTATCTGGACACATGGCTACCTTTCATCACTTATGCTGACGCCAAATAAAAAGGGATTATAAAGCCAACATGCCTGTTGAAATGTCTGTGTGTACTAAGCTGTCATGGGCTTGTTTGGGGTCAAAATAACACGTGTACTTGATTTCTTTGTTTTTAATTTATTTTTTTTTTTACTGTTCTGATTTTCTTCTGAGAATGTGAATAAAGAAGACAAAACTTACTCACAGAAAATATATGTAACAGTGCCATTAACCAACATTAATTCTTGAAAGCCATGCATAACCCAAAGCATACTGTAATGGTAGAAGTAAATACAAATATCCAAGTAATTTTTCTTTTAAAAACTAAATATTTCAGTAAATGTGTTTGTGTGACCTGGTCTAGTGGGAGATGTTCCTGCCCATGGCAGGGTGGCTGGAACGAGATGATCCTTAAGACCCTTCCCAACCCAAGACCATTCTCTGATTCCATGAGCTACAGCTTCCTTATCACCAGTGTCTGGACCACAAACATCAAACCAGGAGAGCAGCTGTACCAGGTCACATCAAGGTCCATCTTGACTGGCATCCACTCTGGACTGAAATCATAAACAGATGTCTTGGGAAGAAGAAGGAAATGGAAAACCTGTAAGATACATTCTCTTTCCAGCATCAGCTGTTCTAAGGTCAGGGACTCCCTGAGCAAGGTGTGGTTTGTCTGTTTGGTAACCTCAGTGCATTTCTCTGCTGTGAACTTGTCCAGTCACTGGTTGAACCCTTATAAACTTTTATCATCCACAACATCCTGCGGCAAGCAATTCCATAGATCTACTGTCTATTGCATGCAAAACTTCCACTTCTTGTTTGGAACCCAGTTCATGCACAGCAAAAACCAACTGACAGTCCGTCCCTATCCAACTTTCCTGTGATGATAGTAAGCAGCCATGCAAATTAACACCAATGGCACTATTCAGATTTGGCTTTTCATCATCCATGAAGCTATTCTGTCATATTACAGACTAGCAAATGCTCATCTTCTCCAGAACTTGCTTGGAAAAGGTACAAACCCCCTAATAGCTGATAAAAGAATGCATTCAAAATATTTTCTGGCCTATTCAAATACCTGAACAATTTGTACAATCTGTAGGGCTTGGTTTTCCATTGCATGGCAGTTATGGTGTAATACTTGGAGAAACTGTATAAAGCTCTATGGGTTGGAAAGGAAGTAATTTCCATTAAAATCCTATGAAGAAAAGAAAGGGTTATGGTGCAGCACTGGACAATGTGATTCTCAAAAATATGCTGCAAGAGACATAAAAAAAGAATATATTCATTTTCAAAGTGTCATTGTTCAAAGGTATAATGTTAGTCTTTCCAGGTTTTCCTGATGGCAGTGAGTGATAGGGCTCTGCTTTGCTCCCCAGTGAGTCAGTGGTGTGCACCACCCCACAACAGTTATGGCTTTTCATTTATCATTGTGCAGCATTTTGTCCCCATTCTTGTGTGTTTTCCTCTGCTACTGCCATTTGTGTCATTCCAATGGAGGCAATTTTAACTGGGATGTCAATAAGCAGCAGCAAAGCTGCAGTGAGGCCCTGTGAGGAGGGAGCCAGCATCTCCAGTGTCTTCAAGGAGAGATCTGCAAAGAATGGCAAGGAGGATGCCCAGCCAGAGAGTCACTCAAAGCCAGAGCTGGGAGAGTCACTGTGGCAAGGGAGGAACAAGAAAGGGAGGAGAAGAGGAGGGAGCTTGCCACCTTTCCCTGCAGGACTCATGCAAAGTACTGATAATGTGTGTTTTATTCATTCCTTGCCTTTGTTCTCTAACCATCTCTTGAGAGACATTTCAAAGAAAGGGAGGTGAAGAATAGACTAAAAGTCTCCTTTTAGACTGAGGAATGCAGGCTCCACCCTTGCTCCCAGCTCCATCCTTTTTGTGTTGCTGCAGCTGGGGAGTCTCCCTTGAGGCTCTAACTTAAACCTGGGGTTGGTCCTAAGCCAAATGGTCCAAGGATCAGGGGAACCATTTTCTTCCCCAAGCTCAGGGCTGGCCTTTCATTACGGTGCTGGGAGGTCAAAGATCACTTGGAAAAGGACTCCATCCCTTGCACCACAGGGGAGCTGGAAAGATGTAGAGGTGACAGTGAACAACCAGGTGAATGTCATCTCCTCGTGTGATGCTGCTGTGCAGAATGTCCTGAACATGCACAGGAGGAGCCATGACCTGGATTTATTTCTGTGCACAACAGCATGGGGCAACCATGGGAACATTCTGTCCCATTTTCAAGTCCACACTTCAAAAGAGATGTTGACAGGTTGGAAAGGCATCAGGGAAAGGTGCATGAGCAGCCTGAGATCTGAAAAACTTTATGGTAGGAGACTGAGAAATCAGTGGAAGTGTTCTGTTTGAAGGAAGGCTGATGGATGACTTGCTTGTGGTCTACAAGTATGAGCATGGGGAAAATACAACAGATGTTCCAAGCAGAAAATAAACCCATAATAAAATCTAATGGTTGGTTGTTGATGCTAGATACATCCAGAACAGAAGGCAAGTAAAAAAATGGAAGGTAATTAGCCACTACTTACTAGAGTAAAGTTGGATTCTCAGTTTCTCTTTTACATCTAGAGTGGATGATTTCCTGAAATCTCTTCTGCAACATCTGAAGATGGAGAAGAGCTCATGGGAGATGATTTTGTATCAGGGTCATACAGCAGTTCAGATGACCATCATGAAAGCTCCCATGGCAAAACTGATTGTATAGGAGACCTTCCATGCCAAGTGCCTTTAGTCCTTAATCTGACAACCCTTGTGTGACCCTGGGTGCACTGGGAAATCTGTATGGTCCATAGTCACAGTGTGTTTATATACTCCAGAGAGGTGAATGGGAGAAATGTTTCCATGCTGGGTAATCAGGATTAAATCTCACTGAGATTACAGCATTCAATGTCAGCACCTCCAAAACTGAGATAAAGAACAAGTAAAAAAACCCAGTCCCCTTTTCTTTCACACAATAGATCTGCTATCAACAGTAGCCAGTCTGCTAGCAAGGATATTAAAATGTATTGCTATGTTCAGAAAATGTACCATTTTGAGGTGTAGGGGGTGCCCTCACCTAAAACCAGTGTGATCTGGCCAGCTGGGAGAAGTGAGTGTTGGAAAATCTTCGTGTCTGGTCACTTGAGCTTGGGGAGATCCACTGGGCTACCTGGAGGCTTTGGCACTGTTTGAATTCAGATCTCCACAAGACTAAATTTTATTTTTAACAAATACCTAATGCGTGTGGGTTATGATGTGCGTGCCTTGGAATAGAGAAAGTCACTTTTAGGCATTTGGCTTGAAATTGGTCCCGGGTGAGTGTTCACACTCCCATTCTGCAGTGACCTCTGCTGGCAAGGGCAGGACCCGGGATCTCCCTTCCTCCCTCCCACTCTGCCTCTGCAAACGGGTTTTTTATTAGCACCTTCATCTGGAGGTGTTCAATTACCCTCCGTGTCAGTGCGGGGCAACGCGGGTAAGGTGATGGAGCTGTCATACAAAGGCAGAAGAATGCCATGGGGCATATGAAGGTGGTAGTTAAACAGAGATAGTAAAATCTGATTAACAGCAATGATAGAGGAGTGTCAACATACACCAGTCTTGATGATTAAAAGAGAAAGTAGCTGGAAATTAGCAATTGTTATAGGTAGCTTAAGGATATTGTTATTTTTTTCACCTTTTGAAACTTCCCTTCGGGCATGTGTCTGCCAGTGAAATCATTGAGATATTTTTTCAGTGTGTAAGGAGTTGCTGTCATGCAGCAACTCATCAGAGATGCCCCTTGCTCTTCTGGAGGGATCTGTGCTTTTAGTGGCAGAGTCTCTGTTGCTGTAAATCACATTAGTGCAATTTCCTTCACTGCTTTCTTACCCTGAGACAGAGAATCTGGCTCCAGATCTTTACATTACAGCTGTCCAAGAGCACCTACGAACACTGGGTTAGTTCTTGGCCCTTGTACAAGTCCCCAGTGTTCACTGTTGCAACTTGCCTTCTTATAGCTGACTCCTTTTTTTATGTAACTTGTTTTTCTTTCTGCAATCACCATTTATTTGCCACTTCAGGCACACTGCATTTGCACTTCTGTGCTCAATAAAGTCGTATTTCCATGCAGAATGCAGAGAGGAGCAGTGTTTCTAGGTAATATTCTCAACTCAGTGCAGGTGGAAATGTTCAAGTCCCTGCTGCCTGTCTGTCCTGAGCTCTGCCCTCCTCACCGTCACTGTCTAAATATGCACGGCTAGTGCTGACTGTGAGCAGCAGCTCGGAGCCAGAGCACGAACAGAGCCAAGAGAGGAAAATTAGCTTACAAATTAACATGCAATGTGTAACCTGAGTTTAGGCTGTGTGCTGGTGCTCTCAGAGAGCAGCCAGGGCCGGGTGTCTGAGGAAGAGGATAACAGCAGGGCAGCACAGAGCAGATAGTCCCCAGTGACTAATCTGACCCAGGTGCTGCAATAGGTAATGTATAAGGTGTTGATGAAAAATTACCCACTTCCCATCATCTGTCTTTATAATGCAAGTAGCTCCAGCTCTAGGAGACATCCTGATCTAGAAGAGGGAGGCTACAAGAGTTTGTCTTCAGAGGGCTTCCCCTCCCTGGGTCAGTTTGTCCCCATCTCCATGGGGTTGCGGTGGCAAACAGAGGGATGTATTCTCTCCCCTGCAGAGGGAGAGGCTCTTGAATAATAGTGCTCCCTGAGGAAACTCCCCAGGGCCAAGTGCTGGAAGGCAAAGTAAAAAGAGAGGGAAGCTTTATGACTCCAGCACAGCCAGAATGGTTGTAAGCACCAGCAGACAACTAACTTCATGTCTGCTGAAATTCTTCTCATGGTGAAGCCCTTCAGCAAAACTCACTTTTACCCCTCCATGGCAGAATGCCCTGCCACCTCCAAACTGCTCCATGAGGGCCACCAGGAGGAAGGGAGCACCACGATTTCTTCATGTGCCCCCTGTTAGACAATTCCCTGGACATTCTGGTCAGGGCCAAACAACCACACCCCTCGTGCTGGGAACAGACCACCAGCCCAGCAGCACTGCTGCCTTCTACCCATCCTAGCTGACTCCCAGTATTTTATCTGGATCACTGGCAGTCCTGGTTAGTTAATGTAGGTCTCCAGGAGCTTGCAGGAGACTCAGCTCTTCAGGTCTCTTCCTGTGAACTCCTAGGATTTGATGAACTTTGTTGCAGCCAAGGTGCAGGGGAATCTCATAAATCTCCTCCTGTTCTATTGTGTGTTGATAGTGTGCATCTTATCATGTTCGACATCTCTAGTTATAGTAATCACTTTTAAAAATGTACTTCTGCTATGTCAGTAATTAATCAAATGCCTTTGTTTCATTAGCCATAATATTACCTTTCGTTTCATGTTCTTAGGTGTTCCTCTTTATAAACCCCTCTTGATGAGTCTCTCCTCCTAAGCAGCCCGTCAGTCCAGATGCTTTAACATTGCTGATAAGGTGTTTAATGGAAAAACTATGAAAATTTCTTTTCTCATATCAGACTGGGATCTGAAAGAGTTGGGATCAGCATCAGGTCTACTTTGCAGCTGCAAATACTGGCTCTGCACTTTGATCCTTGTAGCTTCTGACTGACTCCATAGAACTTCCCCTGCAGCTCCCAGCCTAGCCCCTGGCCCTGGCCCACCCCTCCTGCAAGGTATCAAGTTGGTTTGAGAAGAATTGGATCAGTCCCTAGTGGCAAGGTAAACTCCTAACAGTCCATAGAGGAAAAGGTTATGAGTGAACAGACTGTGGATTTTGGTAGAAGTGGAAGAAAATGAAAAAGGTGTCCAAACCCAACACCGAGTCTGCATTGATAAGAGAGTAACAAAGGTGAAGTCATTGCTCATGTCCCCCACTGAGATCTGGTGTGTGGGGATCTCACCTGTCACAGCAATGTGCCCTGAAGCAGTGCACACCAAGCTGACTGGTGAAGCCTGGTTATTCAGTATCTCTAACTTTGAAACTTGTGCCACTGCAGGACACTTCAGGGTTGTGCTGTACAACAAGGACTTTCTTCTCTTCACATTTACTTTTTCCCTCTGGGATCTTTCCTTTTATTTTTTCCTTTTACTTTTTAAATCAAAGAAAAAATTAATTCTGGCATACTTCTGTGAGTAAAATGGTTGATAAAGTCACTGGCAAACAATCTTTGCCCAAACACGCATGCAGAAAGTGAGTTCTCACAATTATGGTTAATGCAAAATGAAGTCAGATTATAGAGGCCTCCAGCGTGATTTCTAGCATGATAATGATGAGAAGATTAGGCTTATCACAGACAAAGATTGTGTGCTGAGATTTTTAGTAATTCAAAAACAGCTGCCCTACTACAATACACTTAAACTACTTATCTGCAGCACGGTGTTCACAAACTGTAGCTTTGCAAAGTGAGGCAAAGAAGGGATTTGCTGCACTATTTAACACCTCAATACAGCAAAATGCTCAAGTGCAGCATCACACCCATCTGCAGCACGAGGAGCAGCTCAGTGAGCTTGGCTGGGAAGCACCGTGTGCCTTGAGGTGCACAGGTGCTGCTCATTGCCTGGGTGCTCAAGCAGTTTGGGTTTTTTGGTGGGTTTTTGTGTTTTGGCTTTTTGGCTTTTTTAAAAATTTTTATTTTGGAGTGAGGCCTTATCTGAACCTCCTGCAGCTCTGTGCATCTGCCATGGGAAGGTTGGAAAGTATCAGAAGCCTGGTGTGAGCCTGGAGCAACACTCACCCCCTCTTTTGTTTAGTGAGGAGCTCCAGAGCAAAACCCAGAGCTGCTATAGCCCAGTAGAACACTAAGTCAGCAGAAACTGTTTAAGTGCTGGGCATGGCATGGATCCAAAATTCCTTACACGTCCATATTCCCACCACTCCATATGGCACTGATTTGTGATGGGGACTGTCTCAGAAGAAATAAGTCTAAGTGCAGTTTCCTATGGCCTGATGAGTCCTGCCAGAGTACTGGTCAGGTCATGGCAGGCCTGTTTTAGCTCTTTGTCACTGCTTTTCTTTTTCAGCTCCATAAGGACTCTTGACCTCACAGTACCAAATTTCTCAGCTCTGATCATTGTGTCTGAAAACTTGTGTCCCTTTGCCTTGATCCCAGTGAGGGTCTGTCTTGGCTGGCAGAGAAAATCCTGTGTTCTGGATAACCCAAATTGCACAAGACAGCAGGACATGAAGAAATACATCTCCTGAGTAGCCATCATGTGAATTAGCCCAGCTGGAAAGGAGCCAGGCTGCAGGAAGGGCAGTGCTGAGTCAGGCTGAGGGGTCACCTAGACTGCATCCTGTCTCTGATCAGCCTATAGCAAATTCTCAGCAAAAGAGCACAGGAGCAGGATAAGTACAGAGATATTTCCTCCATTTCATCCTTCCAGCTTCTGGCAGTCTGGAGTTTAGGGACTTCCTCATCCAGAGCTGCATCTTCATCTCTGCAGTGTAGGGGCCTTTGATAGATTTTTCTTTCAAGAATTTTCTAATTGTATTTGGAACTCATTTATATCTTTGATCTCCACAACATCCTGTGGCAATGGGTGTCCCAAAGTGTTTATGTGTTGGGTGTGTTTGCTTTAAACTTGGCACTTAATCATGTAAAGTCTCCCCAGTCCTCAGACTATGGGAGACACACTTTTATCACATTCTCCAGGCCATTCCTGATTTCACATACCTCTCTCATCTGCTGCCCCAGTGGTCTCTTCTCCAGCTGAGCAGTCCCAGCCCATATGATGCTTCGTTATTTTGAAGACTTTCCATGGCTTTGATCATCCCTGTTGATCTCCTGTGAACATTTCTGGCCCTGCTGTTTCTCCTGGGCACAGAGAGCAGCCCTGCCTGCAGGGGTACACACCATCAATGTACACAGCAACAAAGGAATGAGAACAGGTGTATTTTTTTTCTCTTTCTTTCCTAATTGTTTCTGATGCTTAGTTTTGCTTCCTGAGTGCTGCTAGACCGTGAATTATCTACTTACAAGCACTATCCACACTGACTGCAGTGTCTTTCCTGAGAGGAAGTAAATAATGAAATCTCCATTACTTTATAGACATTATTAGGATGTGCTTTTTGCCCTGTAAGAGTCAGTTTGCATTTGTTATCATGAAACTTTTATTTGCTATTTCATTTCTTGCTAATGTCAGATTGTAGTCACTGGTAGAGCGGGATTTTCTGTGACTCTTCACAACCAGCATTAACTCTTTGTTCAAAGTCAGCCTTCACTTTTTAGCAACTGAGCAAGATTAATGCAGGGATAATAATTTGACTCTCATCCTTAAGGCAATTAATGGAAAAACCACCAAGCTTTGGGGTTTGTGCCTATAGAATGCTCTTCACAGGACCAAAGGTATGTTGGACATCTCAGAAGTAGAGATGACACAAACATCTTATTTCTTGAATTACAGACACGAATTCTTGCCTCATCCTGCTCCAGGGAGTACAGAGTTGAAATGCCTGATTAGTGAGCTGGGTGTAATGCAGATGCTTTGGGGCTATTCCAGGCACTGGAGTTGATCCAGGCTGTGGGGTACAGAGATGGGCCCAGAGCTATGCGGGCTGCAGATTGGATTCCACTTTGAAATTAATTTATTGATTGTCTTTCTGAAGATTTAAATATCCCAAGATGCTTTTTTTTCAAAGATATGACTCTTCTGAATCTGGTCTTTGACAGTAGCAAAGAATGTGTAGTTTGAATCCCTCAGGTCACTTGTTGTCTCTGTCCATTTCAGGAGATGGGGTCTTCTTTCTTTTATACAATTTGACTCTGTAAATCCTAGGGGAGCTCAGGAGGAGCCATTGATCGACTGCTGCCTTGGGAAGCAAGGAAAAAGTGAGGCTGAGTGATGATTTTTGAGGCTTTAATTTGATCATAATTGGCTGTTGCAGGGTGGGAAGAAGAAATTTGCTTTCCTTGTGACAGATGCTGGGAAGGCAGAGCCAGAATAGGTCGTTTCCGATGGGAGCTCCTGGTATGAAATAAATAAGGGGAAAGTGAGAGTGAAAGACACATTGTGTAAGATGTGCAACTGGGAAGGTGCCAGCATAAATATTCATTGAGTATGTTAATTAGCAACTATTGCTGTTACTCATTAACTAATTTATTCAACAAATAGCATTCAGGCCACTCTAGAACACTGCATACTGTTACTGCTAAGAGGGGTATCAGTATCCCTGGCTGTCACCTGGACACATTGATATTCCCCCATCTTTGCAAGTACTTTGATGTGTGGAGGTGAAAACTGCTGCAGAGGGCAGATGGAGAACAGTGTGTCAGTTATGGAGCAGGAGAAGTCCAGTCCCATTCCCAGCAATCTACTAAGAGATTCAATTCATTAATTTAACCTCAACTGGAGAAGAATGGCAACATTAACACTTCTGTTTGGACACAACAGCAATTGCATGTAGGTTGGGAGAGAGTCTGCAAAGAAATGGATGGGCTCCTCTGTGAATTGATTGGGTTTTTTATTACATCTTTAATTAAAGGTGTAATAAAGAGTCAGCTTTGGTTAAATATGGTAGGTCTTGCCTGTCAAAACTGCTGACAGCAAAGAAGTGCAGAAGAGGTTGGTGTTACTGAGTGGTCAGATGATGAAACAGAAACAGAATTCAGTGTTGGAAAGTGCAAAGTAATGCACTGCAGAGAAAAACAATCTGAATATTACATAGGCAATGAGGGCTTCTAATATACCAATTACCAAGCAGGAAAGGGAAACTGGGGTCACTGGGGACAGTACTATGAGATTATCACACCACCAGTGAGAGCTCAGTAGTGATCAGAAAGGCAAATGGGATGTTGGTAATTACAACCATGCAAATGGGATGTTGGAAGAAAAAAAGAATATATTATGAAGCCATTACTCCAATCCAGGTACATTCAAATAGTCTGGCCCCCCCATTTCAAAAGCACAGAGCAGAACTGTAATACATGTAACTGTGACAGAATATGGTGTGATATTTATGGAGAAATAACTTCGATGCAAAGGCTGAACAAGTAGAAAGGAATCTACCTTATGGGGAAAAAAGTAAGGATGAAAGGCAACATCTGAGAAAAAAATGTTTTCCCTCCCAAATGGCACAGAAAAGGTAAATAAAGACAGCTGTTCTTACAATAGAAGAACTGAGACACATGCAAAGAAATGATCAAGCAACAAAATCAAATAAGAAGAAATACTCTTTCATACCACATCTAATGGGCTGGTGGAACTCCTTGCCCAGGGTGTTATGGAGGCCAAGAATATAACTGGTTTCAGAAAATGAACAGAAACATTCATGATGAAAAATTCCTTTGGAGTCAACTAATACAGAAGTTGAAGGAGTTTTTGATTGCCAGAAGCTGTGAGGAGGCCATGCCCACAGCAGGATTACTGCATTGTGCCCTGCTTTGGACTCCACAAAGCTGCTGCAGGTTACTGTCAGAGAGAAGGTCCTGGGGCACCTGGACTCCTGGGTGGCCTTGTGTAAGGGTTTTATGTCAATGCTCTGCACTGAGGACTGAGACCCCTTTGAGGTCCCTTCCACATCATCTTCTCTAACTGGACTTTGGAGAAGAGCCAGAGGATGAGGAATCCTAATCTATCAATCTATCTAGCTATCTACATACCTGTCTACCTATGCACCCAAGTGATATGTGTCACTTAGCAATGCCTTTAGCTTCATCCTGTATCTTACAATACCTAGGACAAATACACCTTCAATGCAGTTGAGACACCAGTGGTGTGCTGTAATACCCAGCAGATGTGATTTGCACCACAATACTACCACTAACTCAGATAAAGTAGTGAGCTGGTCCTCATGGGCTGCTCCCACAGGGTGGGCTTTGTAACAAGGGACACAGGCAGCAGCACTTGTAAATTCAGGTATGGCAGTAGCATCCCCAGGTGCTGGGCTGTGCCTGCACTAGCAGACTTTTAGAGTATCCCAACATGAATTTCATGGGACCTTAGAACCCTAGAGTGGTTTGAGTTGGAAGGGACCTTAAAGATCATCTCATTCCAACCCCCTTGCCATGAGCAGGAACACCTTCCCCAGACCAGGTTGCTCAAAACTCCATCCAGCCTGGCCTTGAACTCTCCCAGGGAAGGGGCAGCCACGACTTCTCAGGGCATTTGCCCATTCTAACTCTGTTCTCAGGCACAGCACTTAGACCAGTCCAGAGTCCATTTGCAGCAAGTGGTTGCCATGTGAACAGCTTTAACCAGGCAGTTCACTAGCACAGGAACTGCCTTTTCCAACTGATTGCAGTGCCCAGGAGCGCTACTGCCCATGTTTAATTTACCAGTGTACATGTAGCTTCTGTGTCTGGATCCAATTACAAGATTAGGTCCACAAAGACAGGAGAGAAGAATTTGTGAATCAAAGTGGTGCAAATTTATTTCCTATGAAGGGCAGCATTTTCATGTGAGGCCAAAGGAAAACCCCAGTGATTCTTATCTCAGCTGTAAGGAATGTATGCATTTTGGAACTACACCATTAATGATAGTAGGATCCTGAGCTGGAAGTAAAGAAGCTGAAACAGAGGTTTGAGGGCTATGAACCTCAAGAAGGCATGGCCTGGAGGAAGATCCTAACTTAAAAAAAATAAAATAAAAATAAAGGAGCAAATGAATGAAAACATAGCTGACATTTATGCAGTACCTGAGACAATGACCTCCTAGCAGAATTTCTTAGAACTGCTGTATTTTAAATGAAATATAAAGTGAAGCAGCAATTAACTAAAAAGGCAATCCAAGTCCAGCCCCTACAACAAGTTGCAATACGTAGAGAAATATGTATGAAATTCTTTGATGGTGGTTTAAAGTGTGAGATAAAAGTGGTGTTGAGAAAACAGTATTCTCTCTCTCTCCTATCTGGTCCATCATCACCAGTGACTGTAGGTTGGTCGTGGTAACTGCCTAGCATTTGGAACTGCTGCTTTTTAGGGTGGTTGAGACTGAAGGGAAAAAATGTAGATGCATGCTGTTCCCAAAGTGTTAGATGCATTTTATTAAAGCATGTAAAATATCAGTAAGCTGACATTACTCATGTTCCAGCTGACAAAAAGCACTGCATAAAGTTAATAAATAGCTGGCCATCTCCCTTCAGTTGCAGCTTGTGATGACACAGAATTTCAGAGGAGTGTGGAGCTTTTCTTCCTAATCTGTGCTATGCTCTAACTTTGGAGCAGGGTAAATCCACACCAAGATTTATGCACAGAACCACCATTTCCTAGTGTGGGGGCAATGGGATGGATCTGGCGCACCAGTTCATGTGGCAAAGGAGTCCCTGTGTGATGGGGAAGAACCAGGAGATGTGGGAGGACTCTACAGCATGGGAGTAGGAGTGGAGGGGCAGAAGCCAGCAATGCTCAGGCTTTGCCCTAAGAAATTCTTGTGGATGCACTTCAGGAAAGCTCTCCCTTGCTTTCCTATTTTAATATGCTCACAGAGTGTTTTCTCACACCATACAAGCTTGTTCTAGTTCTTGTTCTTGTTCTTGTTCTTGCTCTTGTTCTTCTTCTTCTTCTTCTTCTTCTTCTTCTTCTTATTCTTATTCTTATTCTTATTCTTATTCTAATTCTTGCCAACATTTTCCAGGTTTATTTTTAATTTGGTGCAATGGCTTAAAAAGAGCCCTTCATACCCAGAAGGGCTCTTTTTAATAAAATGAGGAATCTTTTATCTTCAGATGAAGTCTTCATAGGAGAAGGTTTTAAAGTAGCCCAGGGAGGGAGGAGGAAAAAAAAAAGGCAATTGCTTTCTTTTAAGGAAGAGCAACATGTATCTATGAATCAAAAAGATTTCTGCAGCTTACACCTAAAAACCCTGGAGAGTTCCTTGCAGGGAGGATTCACCTCAGGGAGTCCATCCTCCCTCCTTCCAACCCCACCACATGCTGGCTCTGGGTACTAAGTTTACCCTTGTGTTGGAATAGCTGCAATCCCTGGCTTCAAACCCAGCCAGACTCTCTCTGCTCCTGTGGGAAGTTGGACAGAACAGCCCACATGGGCTGGACAATGCATGCCTCCTGCTCCCCAGCAGACACAGATGTGTTGGGGCTCCAGTCTTTTCTAGATAAGCTTTGGGAGGCTGCCAGGGACAGACCCACTCAGCCCATCCAGCCTGACATCCCTCAGGAGCACCAGCTGCAGGCAGTGTCTTCACTAAGGTCCAGAAGGAAACAGCTGAGCAGTGTGGGATCACATTTTCTACTCCTCCTTGTCCCTTCAAGGCATTATTTTGGATGAACGCAGGCCAAATAATTCTGTAACTGTGTTTGCAGCAGAGGTGAGGGAAATGAATGGTCCTGAAGGAAAGGTATTTCAAAAACTGGCAAATACTGTGATTTCTAGGTGATGTCTAGCTCTATTGCACAGCCTTCCTTTGTCTAGTTACCAAAATAAAGAGTATTCTTTAGTAGCTGGTTATAAAAAGCACACAAAAAAAAAAAGCTGATTTTTCACTCAGAGCAAAGACAGTGCTGTGGGTGTTTTGTCTAGTGTCATGCATAAAGACTTTTTAGTGTCCCCCAAGGAACATCTCTTAAAAGCAGCCTGTCAGCTTTATGCTTTAATCCATTAGGCTACAAAATACAGATAAATGAACAGAAAAATACCTACCTTTAACTACTGTTGCTTAATCTGCTTCAGTATTTACATATTTAGCAGCAGACAAATAATGGGCTTGCTCATTAGCAAGAGTTTGTTTTGTGCCACTTTTATTTTCTTTGCAGCTTTGTTGGAACCTGATTACCCAACCAACAATGCACTGGGGGAGATAATGTCATTTCATATGATTTAGCTGCAAGGCACATCTTGGATTTCCAAATGCTTGCATGCATTGTTCCATTCACACTATATGTTGTCCCACTCCCTTTTGAATAAGGACAAATATTTTTACATATGCAGGTCATCAGCCAGCTCAGGCCCATTCTGTTTTGACTGGGTGCTGAAGGGCTGCACTCAGAAACTCAGTCACATGGGTTCCTGCTCCTGCCTCATTGTCCACACTTCCCGACAATCAGTCAGTTGTCCTTCTTGGCTTTTTTTGCCTGGAGCAGCTGAGTAAAGCCACATGCTCTCTGGATAATCAAACAGCTGATCCTCGGGGCGTGCGTTGCCAATCATGACTCAGTAGATATGGAGACAGTCGCTAGCTGGCCTTATGATTTGCCCCTCGTGGCTCCTGAATAGGCCATAGCACAAAGGGATGAGAACAGACATTCAGGTCACATGCACAACCAAAACCATGGCATGGCAAAGCTCATCTTTGTCTATAAGTCTTCAGGCAGGCCTTCCTTTGCTGCACCTGGATGTCACATCCTTGAATACAGCAGCTCTGCGCCTACCCACTGCACCCACAGATCCAGCTCTTCCCCGTCCTCTCTTTCAAAGACTTATCTTTTGCAGAGGAAACTTGCTGGGGATCTGCTGCCCAGTCTAAGGATGGAACACATGCACAGAGACCCCATTCTTCCCTTTAATGAGATGCCATCTCCATTTAACTACTTTCTGGCAGAATTTTCAAGCGTTGCAGATCTCACATTCCAATTACATCAGTCGGTATTCTGCTCCTTGGCAAAGGCCACCGGCTTCAGCAGCTTGCTGCATTCACCACCAGTAGCAGTGATTACCTACAAAACAGGGCCACAGGCCTAAATAAGCAAGTTACACGCAAGGAGCCAGATACTTGGCCCAGCTGGGGCCGCTTTGCCCAGCTCTGGCAGCACAAAGCTGTCACCAAGCCAGCCCAAACAGCTGTTGGAGGATTCCCTTGGCGCAAAAGAATTCCTGAATGGCAAAGAGCCACTAAAGCAACTCCTACACAATCTCACTCACTGGTCCCCAGAAATCCCTGACAGCTGGGACAGCACAATGGGGCCAGAAGCACCTGTTACCATTCAGAGCGGCCTAAAGGCTGCTCTATAGGGCAATGAATGGCAAAAGGAGCACCCAGTTTCTTTGGGAGCCCTTTTGGGAGCGCACAGAGACATGCCTTCATCACCTCGCATCCACAGCCGGAGGTGCAGCGTGGGAATGTTTGCTGGAGGCACTGCCATGGCAGAGTCAGAAACTCAGGGCACTCCATGTGTGGCTGTGCTTTCTGACCTTTGTGTGTGTGTGGAGATGTGGGGAGAGGGAAGGAGGAAGCCTGGAGGCTTGCAGGGGGAAGGATCCTGGAAGCAGAGCCAGGTTTCTCAGCCCCCACAGTATGGGCCCACTGGAGGCTCCTCAGATGTGAGCCTCCTTCTGGAAATTTGTAGCCATCTATTATGAAAGCCAATATTGTAGCTGGACACCTTATTTAATTTGGTGTTTCAGGTGAAACACAGAGTTTTCTCTCTTAACTGGGAATACCAGAACCTTCTCCTTCATCTTGATTGCTCTCACACTCAATTCACCCTTGACAGTCCCCTGTTGTCACTGGCCCCAAAGGGTCACCTTGCTCCCAGTTCATCTCAGACCAGTACAATCCTGTCTGCCACAATGTTCCTCCTGGTCACAGAGTCATGGAATGGTTTGAGTTAGCAGATCATCCACTCCCAACTCCACTGCCATGGGAAGGGATGTCATTTAGTAGGTTGCTATTCACTAGATCATTGATGCTCTTAGATATTTTGTTCTACTCAGGTTTTGGGTATAATGTCTGAACTTCACTAATCCTTTGGCACATGAGAACTGATGAGTCCCTTAGAAACACAGAGCAATCCCAGGAGAGGATGCATATTTCTCCAAATGACCATAACAGTCTCTGTTGTGTGTTCTGTGTTTCTAGAGAAGCTGTAATGCAGATGAAGCCCCAGGTTCAGAGGCTAATGTTTAGGCCAATTTTTCTTTTTTTTTACCCAGGATCAATTTGTGTCTGAATTTCTGAAATCTGTATAAATGGTACATAGTGAAAAACAAAAAAAGAAGTTATTTTTACTTTATTTTACACACACACCCCCACACCAAATTCTAAATAAATAAATAAAATATGTCCAGCTCTGTTAACAATATTTTCCTAGTGCTTATCATGGGTTTCTTCCCAGCCTTAGACAGATTCCATTCAGTGACAGTATCAGCATCAAGATTTCATGCAGTATCTGAATGGAGCATTGTCTCTGTGCTGTGCTCTTAACACTGTCTTGCTCTTATTAATTGGGTACTTAATAAGAATTTCTGAGGAATCCACCTTTCATATACTGCCAATGTGAAAGGGATTAATATAGAAGAGGTCTAACAAAGGAAACAAAGACAAGCCCTGACCCAGAGACCTCCTAATCAAGGATTTAGACAGTACACAACAGGTGAATACCCCGATAGGATAAATGGAAACAGGAAGGAGGAATGGAAGACAAGTGCATTTGCCTAAGCTAATAATCACAGTGATCTCAAGAGTCACAGGTGGTCACTAGCTGAACCCATGACTCAACAGCCAAAAAAGTTCAGTCCAAAAGCTCACAAGATGAATGTGCTCTATGTAAGCACAATTCAAAGCATTTAAAAGCCACTGGAAAGACTCCCATTAATGAGGTCTGAGGAGCTGAAATATTTACCTCCTGGCTTTAATCATTATTGGATGCAAAATTTGTGGATGCAATAAAGACAGTGGTTTTATGGCATGTTCTATAATCCCTCAGTAACTATTCTCAGCAAATACCTCTGTGCTCCTGAGGTGATAAATTACCTGTCTCTTTCCCTCTGAACCACATGGGCCAATGCCCTTTGGGACTCCACTTTTAGTAGCAGTCCCTTCTGACACCAAGCCACAGGCATCAGCTACCTTTCATCTCAAGTGATATCTCTTCCTGCTGTATTAACAGATTTCAAAGCAACACTTTTCAACCTCTACCCGTTTTTGAAGACTGGAACTTTCTGAAATTCAGTGGTGTCCTTAAAAACTTGTCTAACCCTTCCAAGCACAGTAGGTGATCTTAGAAAAGCTATTCCTACTCCTGACAAATTTTGACATTCCTAGCTATTCATTGGAAAACTGTAGATTTTTGCCTTTTCTGGAAAACTTGTTCCACATGCAAAGCAAGCTTAGCATTTTAATCCATCAAGTGAATGATTTTCCATTGCAGCTCAGAATCATGCAGGTGAGATCAGGTAAGCATACAAGGAGGGAGAGATTAAAATTGCTGTAAATTGCTGATGAAAGACCACTCATTCCTACAAGGATATGTCACCAAGCATCTTTTGTTTGCACAGGTTATATGTACTCCCTCAATATATGCCAGAGGAACGTTTCTGCCACAGAGCAGAACTCTGAGAACAAAGTCCTCAGCAGTTTTGTGAAATAGTGTACTGGACATGGCAAAAGTAGCCCTCAAATTCAAAGCCAGTGGGAACAGACTCAGCTCGTCTGTGCTGCAGTGTCACTGGTGCAGCCATGTCAGGCAGTGCACAGAGACACCCCTTCTTCACACAGGTCTTTACAAACAAAACCCCTTGCTTTACTGTTCTGGGATAACACATTTGCCCCTGGGCTGCGGGTGGAGGTGAAACAAATCACACTGCCAAAAGCGCAGTTCCCCCGATGGGAGCTACATTCACAATGAGGCATTTTGCTGGTGGAGAATACTGTTAAAGCTGTATTGGCAGAGTAGAGGGATGTGGACCTGATCCGAGAGAAGCTGGCAGGTTTGCATACTGTGTATTATTCCCTTCCAACCTTCTCTTCTGAATAAAAAATGGTGTGGAGTCTAATTTCCTCCCTGAATAAAACATGAATATAGATAAGACAAAGTAAGGACCCAAAGACCACAGCAGCATACTTTCTTGTTCTTCTTACTATTCAACATCATGGCAGCTCACATATAGAGCAGCTCTAGAAACCATCTGTCATTGAGCAGTTCTTTATTCAAATGAAATCAACTGTGAAGTAATCATGGTTCTCATTTTTATTATCTCTCCTTACAGTGAACTTGATTAAAATCCAGCGCACGGTATGCAAACAGGCTGTTGTAAATTTGTACTCTGACAAAAGGGGAAAGTAAGTGATCTGCCCACATGCCTAGAACTTTGTCATTATACATGGGGACAAAAAAAGGAAGGGGCATACTGGGTTGCATAAACAAGTTTGTCCGGACACAAACTGTCCTAGCCCTATACAAAGGCCACGTCTGCTGCATGACACCATCAGAGGGGCCGAGGAGAAACTAATTTTACTAGCACATATAAAAGGCTAAGGCATGTTCTGAATAAACCAGATAGCCTGGCTTCAGCAGCACGTGCTTTAAAGTCTTTTGCCCAGGAGGATGATCTGAGTTTCTGAGGAATGAACTCAAAACAGACATGATTCTCCTTTCACTTCTGGCGGTGTAAATGGGGAGTGATTCCATTGTATGGCTGCTATGAATGAGACTGGGAAACAGTCCCAATCAGTCAATCATTCCCTGCTTTGTCTATTCATTAAACCCCTCTTCTCCTCTGCACAGATGGCCAATGTACTATTGTACTCTAAGAACTGGCCAAGTTAAAAAAACAACAAAAAGGAATATGCCTGACAAGTCAGCAATAAATGTTTGTTTTTCAAAAAAACCGGGGGCATATTAGCCTGTTCTAAAGATAAGGCTTAACCTGTGCATGGACACATATGTGTAAGTTGATACAGATCCATATATATGTAGATATGCAGAGTCTCTATAACATGCATGCACACACTCTGAGTGTATGTGTATATATACCTCACCCCAACGCCCACGGATTTCCCAGCACAAGGCAAACGGTGTGATTTTTTAAAATCATAGTAGCTGGTGCTGTGTGAACAAACTTTCCTTTGTGCTTTGGAAATGGCACTGCCAGAAAGTGAGGCTGCAAGAGGCATTAATTCAGTACAGCAGCATTTTGCAGCCCCTAAAAGCAGAAGCGTGTCCAGGAGTGCAGCCACAAAGAATGAAAGCTGTGCCCCAGCTCCTGGAATTGCCAACTGCAGGCAGCAAGCACTGGGCTGGGAAGGCAGAGGATGGAGGAGAAGGATGAGGGGAAGGGCAGGCAGGAGATGCCATGTCATTCCTGCCAGACTCCTGGGGTACAACCAGGGAAGAGATGGTGCCATTCAGCAGACCCCAGCACATCTTTGGAACCAGTGAGTCAGGGTCTGTGGAAGACTGGACATTTAGCTCTCCTTAGCCCTAGAGTGGTCAAGTATGAAATCTCTGTACCTTCTAGCAAAATCCTATAGAATAATGACCTGGGATTAATACTTACACAGGTCTCAGTTCCCCTCAAAGTCTTAGGAATTATAGGAAGGATGCCTTTCCCACATGCCCCTTGGAGACACTACAAAATTAAATGCCTACTAAAATCTTAGAGCTCTGGTTAGTCACAGGGACCCACAACAAATTTGGTGACTGTGACATTCACACAGTGCACACTTGTATTTGCCAAAGGATTTTATGGGGCTTCCATCATAGCACACTGCTGAAAGGCTGATCCAAGCCATCCTGAGTGCTGTGGTCTGAGCAAATGCACCCACCCCCTGCACCCAACCTGTGGCTTCTCATTAGCTGGTATGCAGAGATTAATTGGCAAACTTCTTGGACAGCTTGAGTCATGACAATGGTGGGCACAAGCCCATGTGGGGATGGACTGCACCATGGCTGTGCAGGAGTCATTGGCCTCACAGATGGATCTGAGTTTTTTAAAGCATTGTCTGGGACACAACTTGCTTGTGATAAGAAATACCAGAGTTTATTGCTCAAGTAAATCTCTCCAATCAATGGTGTTTTGTGTTGAGCCTTATTCAAGCCAGCTTGGCACCTAGGAACAGATTCTCTGTCTGTAATGCCCTCAAGTAATTTAATTTGCCACTGCCAGGGCTGAGGGGATCTGTGTCTAGGACATGAACAATCTTCCTAGCCTAAGCGTTCCTTGCCTTGGCACCCAAGAACCAACAGTCACAAGCTAGGCACAAATCTTGTGTCAGTTGGGATGCTGCTTCTCATCCCATACTGAAGAGACCATGTTCTTAAAGATTTGTAGTCTGTGGAGGGGACAAAAAGGTGTTCTCCATCAGCTGATTCTTTGCAGAAAATGTGCTGAAGCTGGTGCATCACTGGAATATGTGATAGATGTACACAGGGAATGGTTTGTGCTACTGACTGCTCTCCTCAGGCAGGGCACCTGGCACTGGTGTCACTGCCTGAATGATGAGCTGAGAGTTATAGGGAGCTTTCATCCCTCCCTACAGGGCCTTTGATATCCTGCAGACATAATTCACTGAGAATGGATTTCATAGGCTTATACTCAGAGAAAAATCAGGCCTGATAAAACTGGACAGCTTTATGCAAACTAATGAGTTTTCAAGCCATTTTGGTCGAAAAATTTGGAAGTATTCTTAGTGAAAAATAATCATAGGGAGCATTGCTCAAAGATAGCGGGATGTTCATGGTAGCTCTGGCATATGCCATTGTTTCCTGTGCTAAAAATACATTGCTGTAGTTCTTCAGTGAAGGAAATTATGACAGTAAAGAGAAAATAAAGGAAAATCTGAGACAGAAAAGGGCACTTCTGAGTATACAGAGTGCAGCTGCAAGAACAAAATGCCTGTTTTGTCTATGATAGGTAGGAACACAAATATGCAGCACTGAAGAAATAAAGGGTTTTACCCAGGCAATAAACAGAAGATGATTACTTTGGAGCTGCACATAAACGCTGAAATTCCTTGGCAATGATTTCATACCTTTTCCTGAGGCACACTCTGCTGGTACATAAAACCTGTATCTTCCCATGTCCCACAGGGATTTATGTTTTTGTTACTCACTCGAGGTAGGACTGTGGGCAGGGTCAAGCAATCCACCTAGAGGTGAAAATGTGGGAGCAGCTCTCCCTCCAGCTTCTTCTCTGGGGGCTTCATTTGCTGCGTTTTTAATAATGAAAACCAAACCAAAACAAGAACACAGCATCTGAAGTGTTTAGAAAACACAGGGCCCCGCTTAGATGAAAGTGAACTGTGCTCCCTCATCAGGTGCATGGAAGTCTGCACCCTCCTGTGTTTATCTGCTCCCTGCTAACCTCAGTTCACCTTTGTGGCATCCAGGGAATCTTTGCTACAGGGCTCAGGTATCAAAGTGTTCAGGTTCTGAGTGCCTCATTGCGCCGTGCTTCATCAGATTAGGGCGTGCACATCCTCCCATTGATCCGCTGGGCTTTGCATGTGGGTCCTTTGTGCCTTTTCCAACCAGCACATCTCAGCTTTTCTCAGAATGCCTGCCTTATTTTGGACATATGTAGCCCACCCCTCCTATAGTCTTGGATTCTTTAAAAGTACCAACACTTGGAAACGAGGCCCAAGAGGCCCCCCAGGAACTTGCAGAGATCAGCTTCACCCTCAGCTGATGCACATAGAATGAGAGGCAGCAAAAACGGGTGCTGAGCTGCATGGAACATGGGGAAAGGAAGCTTTGGGGATCTCCTCAAACTCTAAACAAGTAATTTATTCTGCTGCTGAATGGCAGGGACTTTTTCACAAATAATCTAGAGGGTAATCTAAGGGCAAACTATGGGAGGTTTGGATCTATCTGAACTACAAAACCTGCCCTGACTGGGTCAGACAGCCCTCTGAATTCAGGACATACACAGCTGCCACACAGCACTGGAGAGATGTCTTCATGTAGAACAGCTGAGGAAATAAGACATCTTTAAAAAAACAAGATATAAGGGCTGGCTTCTTGCATTAAATATATATAATCTGGATAAATTTAATATTTGTGTAAAAGAGTGACTCATAGGGCAGATAGGAGGCAAGTGCATCTCTCTGGAGCTCTTTGAAGGCCATCACTGCTAGCACAGAAGTTCTTAGTTCTGACCTAAAATGTTCTCCCTCTGCGGTCCAAGAGATTCTCTGCACCAGACACCATCATTTCCAGTGAACTGAACTGTAGGTTTTGCAGTCTGTGCAAACTGGAGTATCCCAAATAAATGAAAATTTAAATTAATTTTGAAAGTAAATCAAAAATCCAACTTGTAGAATTTCCCTTTATGTTGTATTTTATTTCAACACAAACTCAAATTTCTTTGTTTTGTCAGTCTGTACATCTCCTAAATGCACATTTTAAAGCCTTATCTCACATTCTTCGTTTTCTCAACTAATTATATGCATAAAGTCACCATGTCTCCACAGTTTTGCACTGCAATAATTATGATTACTTACAAGATCAACTGAAGATGACCTGACATGAAAAAAAGCAGACCTGAAGAATCTTACATTCCCCAAGCCTTATCTTTGTTTTTCCACCGTTATCAGCCAGCTAAATAAGGAGATGCTATCTCCCCTTCCCAACAGCTGTCTTGTTTATGTCGTTAGATCATCTTTACTTCAGCAACTCTCACATCTTGCCTTCACCCTTGGAAAGAGAGGCACTACTCATGTTGCTGGCTACAAGTTCTGTGCTAAAGCATTGCCACTGTCTGGCTTTGTGTCACTCTGGCTGCACAGGGAGCTAATTTGAGCAGCTTTAGGGAGAATCTCAGAACATCTTGGAGTGGTGGGGACCTCTCAGTGTCCCCTGGTCACACGCCCACTCACAGCACAGCCAACTTTAAAGCCAAATACAACTTCAAAGTCAGATCAGGTTGCTCAGGGTCATAGCTGGCTGAGTTGGCTGAGCCTCCAAGGATGGCAGCTCCACAACAATCGCTCTCTGAAGCACTCATTGCTCTCCTGATGCTGTGGGATACCTGGATGCATCCCACCATGCAGCTGTTCAGCAGTGAGCTAGTAGGAGTTTGTGTACTGGGCAACACAGTGCTAGTCCTTGGTCCTTCAGAGGGTTTGCATTCCATCTTGCTCCTCATGAAAAAGGTTGCCCTCAGAGCTGGAGTGACTAGTAAGGACAAGGTGAATTGCTGGTACTTTCAGTACTTTAATCTTCATCTTTGTTCCTCTTGGTTTCAGAAAATATTTCCTGCCAGTTTGGCTGAGCATTTATCCTGTTTTGATATTCTTTTTACCCAGTAAAAAGAAAAAAAAGAAACCCCCAAATTCCAATAAACCCTCAAACACTGGAGCTATAATTAAAAAAAATAAAAACTTAAAAACTTCAAAATGAACCTGAGGCAAAATCATAGAGCAAAAAACCCTTGTGCTTAATCTAAAAACTGTTTGCCTGCCTTTGCTTGCCTCTAATTTTACCTGATCTTCATTGACCTAAAAAAAGTTTTCAGTTATTTTGCTATCTTGCTGCACCGTTGTATTTAGAACATTATCTGTGGTCTTGTGGACTCAGAGCTTTTTTGACTCTTCCACAGTGGCTTGGTTTTGGTCTGAGACACCACTAGGACATTCCTAACCTCTGGACACTGTGGAATCAACTGAGTGGATAAGAAGCAGAAATAGTGGAAGTGATCAGGAGAAGTTATGCAGTCAGTTTTGGCCAGGGGAAGGAGTTTAGGCATGATTTATAGGGGGAAAAGTGTGAAGCATTACAGGGTGTGTCCTGTTCTAGAAGAACACTATTAAAGCAAATCCATATTTGTAAATGGAAGTAATCAGATATATATAAAAGAGCTCAGTTTGCTCTTTCTAACATTAATGCCACTAATAGTAAAATGAAAGCATATGTGTTGTTGCTGATACTTGCCAGTGTTTCAGTGTATTGATTTAGGACTGTACAATATATTTCAGTGATAAGAAATACAAAAAGTCTACATCAAGTCAGATTAAGAAATCTTCTGGAATTTCTGATTGATTGTTGATTTCACCTAAATTAATTTGTACTTTGCCTCAACAATTTCTCTGCTAAAACCTTCCAGGTTTTAAGGACAGCAGCCCATATTTTCAAATGAAGCACTGACATTTTCCACTGCACATTGTGCTAAAAGCAATTTCTTTTCCACTTTTGTCAAGCATTTCCAACAATATATTTCCAGTTTTCTGCTGACTTTGTGAAAGCCAAAGGCCATTATAAGGGATTTGGATAAAAGTCCAATACACTTACAATTGCTTTGCTCCCTCTCAGCTGTTCCTGTAGTCCAGATTTCTGGCCCTTCCTGATGAGTTGAATGTAACATGACTCATCTCCTTCTTGACCTACCCAGCTGTTCTTATTTCATTTTCCTCCACTAGGTCAGAGACAATCAGGTCATTTATTTCAACCTTTCCAAAATGAAGGGAAAACAACATTTTTAAAGGACAACAAATGATGACCAGTGATTCAATTACATAGTCTCATACATATATTTGTTGCCCTGGTTTTGAGCAGGACTCAGTTTTTTGATGTTGATTGATAATATTTGTAGGTATTTGGATACCAGAATATCAGAATAAGCATGACATATCTTGCTGATTTGTGAGGTCAAATTAAAATTCCTGTCTATACCAATACAGCAGAGCTCAGTGTAATACAGAGACTTTTCATTCTCCTTTGAAAGACTGATTAGCAGCCACATCTAAAAACAAGTAACTGGCCCTAGTGAGCCAAAGGCCTAGGCTTTTACTGCAGTCTCTATATGTCACTACAGAAATATCAAAATAGCTTAAGGCAAGCCATTCAGGTTTCTATCTGCCTGCAGATTCTTGTCATGTTCTCTTTTTGCCAGGTCTCTCAGAGGAATTTGCTATGGTAGGCATCAGCCTTGTCTTGGGTGAAACATCACAAAGAGAAGATAACAGGATGGGAGAGTTTAGCTGGGCAGGAAAGAAGGATTAATGAGGGGAATGGAAACAAACTGGAAAGAGATGATTTCTTTCAATAGTTTGGCCAAGGCAGGCAACATTTTTTTCTGTTTTTCTGTGGCTCAGTGTCAAAAACTCCATTATCTATGAGCAGACAGGAGAAGAAACAATTTGCAAAACATGAACACCTCAGCTTTATGTGTCTGGCATGGACCTTCCTGATTTTTTTTCCCCATCTATGTTATTTTCCTCTACAATAATAAAAAAACAACCTAATGAAAGAGAAGTAGACCAGGATAGCAAGATCAGTGTGTTGTATCCACCAGTCCTTCCTTTGAAAGTAGAAACTTCTGCTTACTTCTGGCACTCAATAAAAACCTATAAAAAAGAAAAGACAGGCCTTGCTCATATATGAGGTCGAGTAAGAGGCCAGCTCTTTCTTGCCTTACTATCATGAAAAAGCCAGCTGAACTTGCATATTTGGTGTGAACTTAAAGTGAGTGAAGCTCTGGAATGTACTCCTGATTTGCAAAGGGAAGTCATCTCCGAAAGGAATTTCACTTGGATCCAGGTGCCCCTCATGTGAAAATACAGATGCAAAGTGGTGGTAAGCAAGTCTCTTCTATTGTGTAAATTAGCGAGTTCTAAGGTGGGGATTTAAGGGGAACTTTGTCCTGCAATGGATAAAAGTGAGGGAACTCTTCGGTACAGAAAAGGAGCCAAGGGAAGAATGTGCAGCTAATCCAGATGAAAGAGCTACAGGCAGTCTTTAAAAACATGTCAGTACAACTGCCTGGGAGGTTTTCAAATGGGTGCCACATCTTGAACATCTTTCACAGCTTTATATCTGCCTTCGGTATGGAAATGAGAGAAGGGAAGTGCTGATAGGAGGGCTGAGGGGAGTAAGTGAGGTTATTCAAAATGCAGTTGTTAATCTCTGGTGTTCATTCCCTCCTCCCCTTAAGCCCCCCACAACAGTTTCTCATTTTTACAGAGACGAATCTGCCCTGCCAATTGTCTGGCTCCGGAGGGCAGGACTAGTGACAGGTTTGCAGCCCTAGATCTCTTTTGAGATGGGAGTTCTCAGCATCAAGGTCAAAAGCAGGGGTCATGATCCCTCGCCTGCTTGTCTTTCACAGTGCTCCTGGCTACATGTACTTCTTTTTAGACATGGCAGATGGTGAAATACTAAAAGTACAAAGGATTACCCAAACCTATTCAATAGCTGAACTATTTGTGTGTTATTGTTATTTTGGAGCGAGGGCAGCCTCGGGACAACCTCACTGTGTGTTTCTCTTTAAGCTGCCCTTAGACATGTGAGTTTGGAAGGCTAATGGGAAAAAGTGTTCTTTGCCCTGTTTCAGAAGATTGCAAAGCACCCCCAAATGCTTTTTCTGCGAATTTTTACATAAAATCTATGACTGCTCATCACAACAGCTAATTTGAAATGAGCTGTGGCTGTCCATATCATTACTAATAATTTAGCAGCCCATCTTTTCTTTAGGCCAAAACTCTGAAATCTGAATGAAGCCCTAAAACTACTTGAGACTAAAATTTTAGTGGAGTTCTTCACAAACTCAAATTGGTCAAAATATTCTGTGCAGCTTTCCTGCTGTGCATCATATGTGAGCAGAGGAGATTAGAAAGTGGAAGGAGAAGGCTGCCTGCCTCATTCTGTTAGAATGCTGATAATTTTTTTCTATATTTTAACATTTCCCAGTGATACCCAAACACTGAGTTTGTTACTGAATTCTGACTTTAAGAACACAAAATTTTTTTAAATCAAACCAGAAAATGCCTTCACTAATTCCATGCATTTTCTAGAAGCCTTTAACAATTACTGCAGGGCACACACTGAGCTGCTGCTGTGTTGATATCAGTTGTGATGGAGAATGGTTCTGAGACTTCTAAATCTTTCCAAACCACTCACAAGTGTCAACATACTCTCCATTTCCTTCAGAACTGCCAAAGCTAGGATGGAGGTGTGTGCATGAGGATGTGGCAAGAGAAGGCCACATTCATCCTATCATTAAAAGAAAAGGAAAAATAGGGGAAAAGGATTTGGGCTAAAATTTTATGGTGTGTCAGCCATGCTGCTCACAGGCTGTCATGCCTTCAGAGGAAAAGGAAGTACTCTGGTGTCACCAGAAAAATGAGACCAGTGTCTCAGCAGCCACGTGACAAGGAAGCCACTGCTCCCAGGTGTTTGGTGGAACTTTCAGAGCTGCCAGCAGTGCTGGAGCTCAGCACACAGTTCTGTTGTCTGGCTGACAAAGATACACAGTTGGCAGCTGATGTAAAGGGAGGGAACACTTGGAAAACCCACAGCCAAACCTGGTTCTCACAGACATCAGGGCAGATCTGACATGGTTCCACTGCTGACTGAAAGTTTGACAGTGTGGACAGTTCTTTGGTCCCTGTTAGCAACCACTCAGTGCAAGGATGTACCTTGAGCAACATCCAGCACCTAAACACAGGCAAATCTGAGAGGGTTTTGCTTTCTTTTCCTACCACATGAACAGAAAACTTCTGACTAGCATCACTGTTGTTCCATGAAATGACAGTAACACCAGCAAAGTGAAAGGAGGAAATTTTGGGGGCAATGGAAGTGTCACCAGGAGTGTAATGTTTTGTGGATAATTATTCCATGGTACAGACCACACAAAAGGCTCTGGGGCTACCTTCAGTTGTCAAATTATGTTTGCTGTTAGCAGAAAGCCGCAGCAAGTGTAAGACCATTATTTCGTGCTCGTGCGGCGTTGTGAAAGCTCTCACCTGAGCAATCAAAAATTTCCTCCTGAATACCCACAGTATTATGCAATGCAGGCAACTTTTAGCATGCAAAGCCAGGCATATTGAGCTGGATGCTGTGGTGTTCCACCTTAGGGGCATAAACAGGGCTTGTTCTGTCAAACCCAGCAGAAGATACTGAAGATACTGAAGATACTCGGCCCATCCTACAACCTCTTGGGATTTTTGCCTCCATCATACAGAAAATGAAAGAACTGAATCCCCTCAGACCAATGTTTTTCAAACCAAAGTCATTCATGTGCACAGTCTGTGCTGCATTGACTGAATGCAAACCATGTATCCACACACAAATTCTAGAACCACAATCAGGCTTGATGCATTTAAATAACCCTGGCTTTAACTTAAAGGTCAAATGAAAAATGAGTAATGAACTAATTCTTAAACAATGCAAAATTGAGAAATGTTTCTGGTGTGCAATGTATGTGGCTGTTATCCTTCTTGTGCACTGGAGTTCATAAATACAATGTAAAGGAAATGTCCTTTCATCTAATATTAACAATCAGAATCTGAAAAAAAGAGCATTGACCTTAACATGAACAGAATTCAAATGAGTAATAATTTCCTCCTATTTTAAAAAAGTTTTCAATAAATTTATTGTTTTTAGTTTTCATAGGGCTTGGCTGGTGTGCTGGGAACACTGCTATTTGCTTATCAAGCTTCTGCCCATATATATTCTGAATTAATGAAAAGCTCTCTAGCCTGGTGCTGGTTGTGATAGGGCTGTGCTCATACATGCTCTGCTGAAGGGTAGGTGGAATATTCTGTATTTTCTCATGGACTATATTTCATTGTGGATTTTTTCTGTGTGGGTGAGGGGGGAAGTGGATTACAAAATTAGGACTTTATTTTAGTTGCAGTGTAATTGCTTCAGCCTCCTTTAGATGTTTTGAATAACTTGAGAAGTAACAATGCACAAAAGCACAGGAAGCAATATGAGAAGCAAGCCCTTACCCAGCCTAGTTAAAATGCTCTGGCCACAGTTTACAGAGTTGGGTGCACAACATTAAGCACCAACACTTGCACTTGGCTCCCGAGAGAGCCTTGCTCCCTGCACGCCCGCAGGCCCCACTGCCTTAGCTCCGGCATCAGATTCTCAGGGATGCCCCCAGAGGACTGAACTCATAGAGAGAAGTGTTCCATGGGGTTGGTTTCTGTCTGGCACATGCTCATGGACTGATGTGTCTGGGTCTGTCCCCTGGCAGCACCCACAACCCAGTCTGCTCCTGCAGGTGAGCAGGACACGTGCACATAAACAATTCCAACCTAGCTCATGACATGCCTCAGGCAAAACAGCATCAGAGATTTCCCCATCGTGAGAGGGAAGCAGGGCCTCTAATTTATCCTTTTCCTTCGAGGAAATGATTTCAAGGGCAGAAATTGTGTATCCGTGGGCACAAAACAAATCTCGCTCTTGTTCTTTCCGGGGCTGTGGGCAAGTCACTGCCTATCCCAGGGACAGGGTTTTGTTCCAGTTTAACCTCACTAGTTGACTCACTGGTGTGCTGTGGAGAGGCTTTGCATAACTGATGAATTTGGGTTATTTTAATGAAATTGCTGCATTATTGAATGTTATGTTTGAGCCTGTTGCAGCCTTGGAAGTATCCTTGAGATATTTCTACTCTTCCTATCCGTATCACTGCAAAATGCTATGCAGCAAGGAAAAGAGGCTCTCATTCCAGGCTCTGCTTGAATGCCAGAGATTTAGAGGATGAATCTGGCCTGGGATCTGAAGAGAAAGGGAGAATGATCCTATGGGGAAAAAAAGAAACGAGGGTGTTCTCACTTTGAGAAAATGTAAAGGGGGAGAAGAAACTGTGGCAGAAGAGAGAAACAGAAGGGTAAGCTTTTATAGCAAAGGAGCTATTCTCACAGCAGAGGATCAGAGCAACTGGCTGCATTGGATGGAGAAGCTGAGATCCCTTGATCCATGGGGAAAGCCAGCAGCTGCAGTGAAGGCCCTCTTGGAACACTGACCAAAACCTACAGAAGTCTCAAGAGTGGTGAAATTCAGCATGGAGCTCCATCCTGCTCTTCTACTACTTCACCTCAGTCTTCGTAGTTCTTGCACTGGTGAGGATGAAGGATCACTGCTTTTAGCACACTTCGTAAAGTCTGGACTAACTTTGTTACTTCCCTGAAGGAATAAGTTGAAACCCACAGCACCTGCAAGGCTGGAGGTAGGGAAGTTTTTGATCAAGCAGCTGGACATCTGTGGGGCTGCCCACACAAGGGACAGGACAGCTGAACTCCAATGTCCCATTCCTAGGAAGGAGTTAAGTACCAAAAAACGTGGTAGATGAATAGCTTGGGAATGATTAGGACACTTAAATTTAACATTTTTTGGAATAAATGAAAAAAACAAACAAAAAAAACAAACCAGCAGCCTCTTTCACGGGGAGACACGAGAGTTTTATGACCCTTGCTTAGTGTAATTGTGATGGACTCGGCGCTTTTGTGCCCGTGAATCTGACATGCAGGGCAGCCTGAGCAAGGACTGGGTTCCACACATAAGGACCAAGCTGAACCCTGCTGTATTTATTTGTGCTGCAGCGGCACCTAAAGGCAGCTGAGAGCCTGAGCCAGGCTGTGATAGGCACCAGCATCTACCTGAAGATAAAATCCCTTGCCTCTAGATGCAGTAGATGAAGGATAAAATGCTGTCGTGGGGGCAAGTGGTGGCTGAGCAAGCTGACTCCTAGGAAGTGGAAATGCATGTTTATTTACTTACTTCAGTAATTAGGGATTTTTCTGCCTTGCACTTTTTGCACTTGTACTCCTTCCAAAGCTGGCCATGGGTACCAGGCTCTTTTGGTTTGTTTTGCAGACTATGAATAAGATGCTACTTGGGTACTAACACAGAAAAAATAATTCTCCTATCATGAAATAATTAATTGGGTAATCCAGCCTTCCAGAGGTTGCACCAGGCCAGCATCTCCTCTGGGTGATTCAAAAATGCCAACAAAACAGCAGATATTTACTGCATAGAATGCAATCAGGTTGGAAAGTGAGCTCATTTCTGACCTATGAGAAACATCCAGCTGGACAATAAAATGTTTCCCCACCACGTTCTGTTGCTGTCACCCATTCTTCCCACAAGAGACATGTGAGCTGGGACTAGTTCAGATGTACTCAATGCAGTTCCCCAAATCCCAGTTGAATGGCTCTGATTAGAACCAGCCAAATATCTGGGCCACAGACTTTCAGGGGAGCCTTCTTGTCTCCCAGCTATTGTTAATGCTTCCTGTTTATTGCAGTTCAGAACAAAGCCTTACAGCCCGTCCACAGAGCAAAACAGCCAGAGGAGCTGAAACACTCTTTAGTAAAAGTCTCTTGCCAGCTTTTGCATGTTTCTCATATCAAAGAACTGAAACCTCTGCAATGTGCTTAGTGCCAGTGTCCCCTCCTTCCAGGTACTTAAGCATTAGTTTGGGCACTTCACAGAGGGATTTTGGAGTAACCATATTTCTCTGGATAGGTTTTTTTACCATGAAAAAGATTTGATGTGGGGACTTGAATATTTCACTTGCTAAAGGCAGATCTAAGATAGTGAGTTGGTAATTTTTCAATACACTATACAAAGAAATCCAGAGGGCCTGAGGTAGGAAAGATGCATGTTTCCCAAAGAACACAACCACAGCCAGGAGAAGAGTCAGGCACAAACCTGGAGAGGAGGAGGAACAAGTAAAGCCAGAGGAGTGAGAAGGACAGAGTGCAGGGAACAGGGCTCTGATGGACAGGCAGACTTAATCATTCTTGAATTTGTGATGTGTCAGGCTCCACAGGGAACACTCTTCCTTCCTCCCCCATGTTGCTATTAGTGAGACATTTCCAAAGGTACAAAGTACCTGGTGTCCATGATTATTCATCAGGAACTACCATTAAAACTGCCTTTAATGACACTGAATGTCATTTTGGCCTAACAAGAAACACAGCCTAAGACCTAGTTCCAGTTTGTGGTAAGAATTGCTCTTGCTCATGGGCTGAAATAAAATTGAACTGGTGCTCAAGGCAGAAAATGGAGGGGAAAACCATTATTAGGGCTAGAGTGCAGTGGTGCTGGCAGCAAAGGTGTATAAGCCACATCATGAACTGTACCACAGTTCACCTCAGTCTCTTGGCACAGCTGTAGAATATCCTGATTTCTGAGCTGTGGGAGTTGAGCAAGGCACACAGAGATGTAAATTACCTGGCCAGAGTGTATCTCCAGCCCTAATACTGGGCCTATGATGGGCAGAAAGTACACAGACTGAACAAAATGCAGCACAAATCTCTTAGATGGGGAACTACATAGTGAAGGGAAGCAGAGCCTGTCTGTTCACTCAGTCTTCTAATCCAGGAGCTAGGGATGGCATATGAAGATGGCAGGGAAAGGCTCTGAACAAATGAAAAGAGGCACACTACAGATGGTGTAGATGAACTTCTTGGAATGGGATGTTGTTGGTGGAAAAGCCTTAAATGGGGGCAATAGGAAGCTGCACAAGGTCACGCAAGAAAAATCTGTTGAAGGTTATTGAATAGATAAAGATGATTCCAATTTAGAATATCCGTGGAGCAGGAATGGCTGAGGGTTGCAATTACTCAGGGGATCTCATAGTTCCTTGACATGTTCCTACAGCTCTCCTTAAGCATTCACTGTTGGTTGCTGTTGGAAACAGTATGTTGGACAACATGGGTAATTAATCTAATCCAGTATAGCCATTCTTATAGATAAGTGCAATTAAAAATTATATTGTGCAACAAAGATCAGTGTCTCTAGTGTGACACTAAAGGGTTGTGACCTCTCTGAGCACCTTCCATCTCTACGCAGCATCATCAAGGACAAACTGAGGGAAGATGGAGGTAATTAATTTTGTCATTCTGATGGCTTAATACTCAGGGATGTCACAGCACTTTCCCTTAACATTTGACTGAGAAGTACCTGAGGTATATGGGGATTGTCATGTTTTGACATATTTGATTTGCTTTGGGTTTGATGAGCTCTGTTCTTTGGACAGTTTACCTAGAGCGGACACAATGCAGAGGAGAGATGGATTTGAATATGAAGCCACTTTGAAAAAAAGAAATATGCAAGACTAAAACACCATCCCACACAGATACACACAGACCTAAAAACTGTTGCAATGTCTTGTAACAGAGCCATCTACTGACTCACGCTGATACTGCTTGTCTCTGCTCCTGGGAAGGATCCTCAGGACCAGGCTGCATCCTGCCTGTGCTCACGATCGGGATAATGATTCACTGGAGAAAGCAGGCTTTTAATAGCAAAGTACCTGAGAGTAACACAGTCATGGGAATGGAAGCAGAGATGCTTCCTTGGCCTGGAACAGCAGGCTGGCTATCGTGGGGGCCAGATAGTGTGATAGCTCTGAACACTAGATGAAGAGCACGGCCACAAGAATGGTGTTATTTGATGAGAGCTTGGAGCAGATGGGCAGTGTGGTTAATTAAAGGGCTAGAGATAATGTTTCCTAAATTAAAAAAAAAAAAAAAAGAGTAGTTGGAAAGCATTTTAAGAAACCATAATCTGCATGTACAGGATGTCTCAGGGAAAACTGAGATAGGGGAAATTTATAAAATGAAATTTAAAAAAAACAAACTAGTTTGTTTGAAGTATTGGAACATTCTTACAAATGAGATAAGTGCTCTTAAAACAGACTGTGTAGGTGATTGGATGACACGGTTAGCAGCAATGGCAAGGGAATGGAATAAGTAACCTAGGAAGTTTGATTATTCCTACGTGCCTAATCTCCATCAATGTGAAGAAAGCTGATCCACACAACACCACTACAGATCTGGTCTGGGGAATTTGCTATCTGGGAGATCTGAAGAGAGTATTGAAGATCTATGCAGACTCTGAAAAGGGCAGTAGACCATATCTGATCTGGAATTTTTGCTGCTGAGCATTCACACTGTGGTGGTCCCTGGGGGTTTTGGTGGTTCAGAGGTGTTCAGTGTTGTCCTAACAGCTCTCCTGCTTGTTCCTGCTGCTGCAGCTTAATTTGCTCTTCAGTCAGATGCAAGCAGAGGTGGAGAGAATGTTTGTTAAGGGAGCTTCTTTGATGCCATATTTTTATATATATAACCTATGATTCAGATAACCCATATCTATCCTTTTTCAAGTATCGTATCTTAAAGATTAATTTTCCCTCAGATACTTCTAGGCTGACTCACTTTCTCCTCCATGGGGTGGTTGCAAAGCCCACAAATTGCCCAGGTCGTGGTGGAAACTACCTGCTGAGGGAGTCTGGGGTGGGGAACAGGTCAGACATGGGTAATGTTGGGATAACAGGAGAGAAGTTCATGTGAAAAGCGGAGGCTGGTGGGATGTCAAGAAAGAAATCTCTAGGTTAAATTTTCTCTGGTAGTATTCACTGCTTAACCCTCACTGTTCCTGAACTAATTATGGTTTTGGCAGCTAAAACCCAGATTGTACATGTGAAAACGTTGTAGATTAAAGTAAAGCAAAGCAGACAAAAAGAAGTACCAGAGACTTAGTTTTTCAATGTGTAAGATCAAGATAATATCTATCCAACTATGAAAAGAGCCAAAAATTAATACTGTCCACAGAGTTTTAGGTAATAGTTAGGGTAAACTGAATTACACTTTTAGGGCTCCTTTGAACAAAAGCATTGCAAAGAGTGTTTAAGAGATCTGAAGACTAACAACGAATTAATAGAGTTGTTAGAAGAAATGGAAAAGAAATTAAAGTATGAGTAATGCAAAAAATTTCTATGAAATGACCATTCTTCTTTGCCCACTTTGGCAGATAATATGCCACTATGTAGACTGTCAACATTTTTTTTAATTAGCAAAGAGGGTATTTTATAAGCAAAATTTCATTTGATCTGAAGTTTCAGGTCACTAAAAATAGCTCTCATGTACTGTAGGGTTGGCCTGTGGTACTTACTGTACCAGACGTTCTTGAATCAGGAACTTGGCACGATTAGGGCAATCAGTCATGTTTGAGTTAGAGAGCGGCCCAGCTTATATAAGACACTTAGACTGGACCATAAACAAATGAAAAAAATTATGGTTAAAATGAGAGTTTTGTTTTAAGGATCAAAGTGTCAGAGTTTTTAACTGGAATTTTGGCTCCATTGACAGTGATTGAAGTTTTTCATTTCACTTATGGTCCATGTGTCTAATTAGACTCCATCCAAGGCTTTCTATTGGCCTAAAATTTGGAGTTAAAACTGTGCACATGGCATTATCTATGTGATCTTTTAAATCTTCATTTTAACAGGTCTTGGAAGAATAATCTGTAATAATTTCTGAACTATAATGATGGTTAATTTAAAATTTGATAAGACTGACTTAGCCCATTGGGAAGTGCTTTACACCTTTCTAATTCATGGGAATGATATGACATTTCTCTCTCTCATTAAACCACAAATTTAATTGCACATCGTTGAGCTCTTGGAGAGAAATTAACTTATGTACCCCAGAAGAAATTACTTATTATGCCAGCTGCAGCTGCAGTAGATAGCAAAGCTATTATCAGGATATAACTGTCTTGCATTTTTCCTTAGTCTTCAAGGCAAACACCAAGAAATGGTGTAGCTGTGAAAAAAAATTAAATTGCAAATTGCAAAGAGTGTAAAGAGCCTTTCCAGAAGAAACAGAAGTCAGGAGATCCCAGCAAGCTTCTGCAATGAACTCTGTGACACAAAGTGAACACAAAACATATTAAAATCTGTGTTTATGTATTTTTTTTATTTTCCCTGAAATGAGAAAAAAGAAAGTAAAAGAGATAAAATTCAGTTTTAAGCACAAAGACCACTTGAGATAGGAGATTTTTAATAACTCTTTATTCTTGCGTGTTGTGAATTTATTGGCTTCTCCAAGTTCACACAACTTTGTTTGGAGCAACTGGCTTCTCATTCCATAACCCAGAGCAAGAAACTTGAAGTGATAGGAGATCTATCACTGCTTAAGTCCTGATACAAACATGAAACAAATATCAGATTCCCCAGCAATCCTTATTTTGGCTGCCGCCCAGAAGATGTTGTTCTTTTTGGAATTTATGAAAGATGATAGGCTGACCCATGGAGCAAATCAGACACTCTGTAGTAAAATCATGAAGTGTAGTTTGTGTGCACGTCCTAAGTGGAGATGGGTCAAGTGGTCTCCCTGTAATGTGAGCATTGGCAATCTCAGCCTGGGGCAAGAATGGGAACAATGTGTCTTACACCACTTCACGTCATTCACTTCAGCAGGGAGAGAAAGTGTGCAGCCAACAGAGGCTTCTCCCTCCTCGAAACACTTATCTGCATAAACACACACACCAGCTACAGTTGTGTGAACACTGACACCTAAATTAATGCAAAAAAAATCCTCATTTTACAAGGACCAGTTCAGCATATTCTTACAGAGCTGAAGAAGGGGGCTTACTTAATTATAGGAGAGACAGAACACTATGAAAAGCACCCATGAATATTCTCCCAGGCTTAAGACCTGTTTAAAAGAAACATAATATTGCAAACATTACAAAAAAAAAACCAAAACCACAAACAATCCCTAAAGACTCCTGTCGCTATCAGCCAAAGCAGACTTAGTGGCCATAACTACAAACTGAGCATTTGCTGGGGTTCTAATTCATACAGCATCCTTTGCACAGATGAAGAAGAGAAAAACATCTCAAAACATTCTTCCCCATGGAACTGCATAATCACCTCTTTCTTTCCTTCTGGTTCGGTGAGAGCCACATCCGACAAGTCACAGAAATATTTGTTTATCTTGAAGTGTGTAAGTGGTACAAATGAGGTGAATGGGATTACTTGCATGCTGAGAGATAAATATGTGCTTTGCTGGATCAGAGCCACAGATCTCAGCAACTTGGGCTGAGCTGTAAACATGGGCTGCACAAAGATCTCAATTCTTTGACCAGATATTGCACTACTGGATTCCTTCTATAGTAACCATGTCTGGCTGCCAGTTTCTGTGTATGATTTCACCTTGTGATTGAGAGTTTTGCTCTGTTATCTGTGGCAGGTAAGACCAAATTATCTCCTAACATGCATAACATGATACACCTTCAGAAAAAAAAAGATAATAAAAATCCTTTGAAAGAGTATTTCACTGTATTTTTAACCTCTTTCCTTGCTTTTTCACAGCCTTAGCAAATAAGTGAAGATCCCTGGCAGTTGAGTCCTACCACAAAGATGCCACTTCTGGCTCAGGAACTTCCTGAGCCATCACAAGCAAGAGGAGGAGTCTCCAAGGAGGGATCTCTGCATGCTTGAGATATCATTCAGATCAGCCTGGAGTATAGTAATGAATGGTTGCTTTAGCTCAGGCAGAGAAACTCACCTTGAGAACACTACCTGTGGAACATCTCCAGCTTCCTGTTTCCTGACCCATGCTGAGGCTAGAGCATAATTTGAGGTTCACACTTTTGTTCATGTCTGTCATGGCCTGAACTGTCATGAATGAAGAGGTGAAGGAACAAAAAGCAGATTAACAGGCAAAGAAGTAAAAGCTAGAAGATAACATGGGGCTGCTGTGAAGGGAAAGGATCAACAGGAATGCCTGGTAGGGTGGAGGGGATGGTTAGGTGTAAAAGGTGAATAAAAGAAAGAGGATTTATGGAGCATGGATAATCCCAATTTGTCTCATATCTAGTTTTGCTAGGGTGTATAAACCCTCTTTTGTGGCACCCATGTGGGTTGCTGTGTGGTCTCTTACACCTTTAACACTATGGAGCAATGTGTGGAGCACTTTTCCATGGACTTGGCACACACCCTTGGAAGGGATGTTCTCCAGCCCTCTTGCCCCTCACCAAAGGTGGTTCTGTTTGAATGCTTTTGGGAAAGCTCTCTGCTCGCTGACTGAAAACATCCCACTCCAACACTGGCGGCTCCAGCTGGCAAATCCTTGCCTTCTTTCCAGGGCTGATGTCCCAGCAGGAGCTCTGGGCCCCCATGGGTGATGATTTGACACCATCAGACCCCGCATGCCCCCAAGAGCCCTGGGAGAAGTGGGGCCTGTCAGGGTGTGCTCTCCTTTGCATAAGAAAGTGAAATTAAGGGCAATTACCTGTGGCATACACAGGAGGCAATGTTTAATTAATGTCTAAGGAAGGCATTTGCTGCTTCTGGAGAGAGCAACCCTCCCTCCTGTCAGGTCATCAGGGCTGTTCTCCTGGAGACATCCAGGCCTTCCTCCCCTCAGGTCACCAGGGCTGTTCTCCCTCACCTCCCAGTGCAGAGATGGGCATGGTGCCATGGGATAATCCTGCAGAGATGGGGGTTTGTGCAGTGTTTGTCCCAGAGGGCAGGGCAGGAAGGGCTGCAGAGGTCAGGAGAAGCAGAATCAGGATGGTGGACAGGCAGGAGTAGAGGCCCTGGCTCTGCTCAGAGGGGGACAGAAGCTTCCAACACCAGTCCTGGCCATGTGTGCAGAGCAAAAGCTGAGAAATGCTGTCCCTTCTCTCCTGCAGACTTGCTGGGCAGCAATTTTGATCTGAAAAACAGCACTGACTCACCAGCTGCAGTGAGGGCTGGGCATCCAAGGTACCAAAAGCATCCTGATGTGTCCCAGAACTTCCACTGCTCCTTCCAGATGACTGCTCACTGCAGGGCAGTCTCACACATCAGCTTTTCCAGGCCTGGTTCTGCATGCTGTTGTAAACTTTTTTGCATTCCAGGCTTCCAATAAATTTTGTGAGGATGGACGTATTCCCCCACTCCTCTGCTTTGTCCTTCCCAGGGCTATATGCAGTGTGACAGGACCTGGGGTCTCAGGGGTTTGATCTCCTCACCTGGAAAACCCCACAAAACTCTTCCTGGGATGAGCACTCCTGTCACACCAACTCAGAGACAGTGCTGAGTAAGGATCCATCACACACAGGTTTGCTTTCAGAAATGTGGTACTGTGTGACAGTTCTCTTTATTTGTAATTATTTTCTTCACCAAATGGTTGATGGAGTATTTAACAGAAGAATAGCAGGACACTTTATAAGAAAAAATATCATAAATATATGGAAAGGATGTAGAAAATGGATGCTCAGATTGCAGAGACTTTTAGGTTCTGGTGTAATATGACAATGTTGAACAATTGGCAACTGGCCTGTTAATAAGCTGCTGGCAGCATTGCTGCAGACGCTGGCAGGCCCTAACATCAACCTACATTGAAAAACATTTGCAAATGCAAAACAGAGACAGCTGGTTTCGAGTTGTGTTAGTAGCTCAAAAATGGACCTTCCATCCTCTCCTGAGGTGTGTGGTTGAGGGGATATGTATCAGCACTGCAGCCTTGGCAGCTCCTCTCCATTTGGAACAATTAACTGAAGAAAACATGACAAAAAAATCAATACTGCTGAGGATTAATGAGCTGAAGCATGCACTTGAAGTGAAAATGTTTGCTGTTTTTCTTTAACACAAAGCCTCGTGTAAGATAATGACCAAAGGGATGAGTGGCAGAAAGACACTTGTTCTGTGCTATCCCCACTATCAGGGCAAAAGGTGGCACCCCTGGTGTGTGAGCCTCTGCTGAAAACCAGTCAGCTCCAGACACCGCCTGGTGAAGTTGATGTGGATAGGAACTGAGCTGGGCTTATGCACTCCCCTTTCCTTTCCTTTCCTTTCCTTTCCTTTCCTTTCCTTTCCTTTCCTTTCCTTTCCTTTCCTTTCCTTTCCTTTCCTTTCCTTTCCTTTCCTTTCCTTTCCTTTCCTTTCCTTTCCTTTCCTTTCCTTTCCTTTCCTTTCCTTTCCTTTCCTTTCCTTTCCTTTCCTTTCCTTTCCTTTCCTTTCCTTTCCTTTCCTTTCCTTTCCTTTCCTTTCCTTTCCTTTCCTTTCCTTTCCTTTCCTTTCCTTTCCTTTCCTTTCCTTTCCTTTCCTTTCCTTTCCTTTCCTTTCCTTTCCTTTCCTTTCCTTTCCTTTCCTTTCCTTTCCTTTCCTTTCCTTTCCTTTCCTTTCCTTTCCTTTCCTTTCCTTTCCTTTCCTTTCCTTTCCTTTCCTTTCCTTTCCTTTCCTTTCCTTTCCTTTCCTTTCCTTTCCTTTCCTTTCCTTTCCTTTCCTTTCCTTTCCTTTCCTTTCCTTTCCTTTCCTTTCCTTTCCTTTCCTTTCCTTTCCTTTCCTTTCCTTTCCTTTCCTTTCCTTTCCTTTCCTTTCCTTTCCTTTCCTTTCCTTTCCTTTCCTTTCCTTTCCTTTCCTTTCCTTTCCTTTCCTTTCCTTTCCTTTCCTTTCCTTTCCTTTCCTTTCCTTTCCTTTCCTTTCCTTTCCTTTCCTTTCCTTTCCTTTCCTTTCCTTTCCTTTCCTTTCCTTTCCTTTCCTTTCCTTTCCTTTCCTTTCCTTTCCTTTCCTTTCCTTTCCTTTCCTTTCCTTTCCTTTCCTTTCCTTTCCTTTCCTTTCCTTTCCTTTCCTTTCCTTTCCTTTCCTTTCCTTTCCTTTCCTTTCCTTTCCTTTCCTTTCCTTTCCTTTCCTTTCCTTTCCCTTTCCTTTCCTTTCCCTTTCCGAACCTCTCCGAACCTCTCCTCTCCCCATTCCTTTTTCCTTTTCTCTTTTTTTTTCCCTTGCAGAGGTTGTGGGTATTTTGCTGTTATTTCTCTTTCCTGATTTCATTCAGAACATGACGCTGTGAGCAGAGGCCAGCTGAAAGAATCTCTCTTGTGCTGTGCCTCTGTCCCCTCTGCGTGTCCTCCTGGGACAGCTGCACATCCAGCTGCGCTTCCAGGTGAGAGTCAGGACCTGCTGCCCTGCTTTGGTCTAAAACACAGCTCACACGGATTGTTTATTAACCTGTGGCGTAAAGAGTCCGGTCTGACCCTGGCAGCACCGATCCTGCTCCCGAGATCCCGGCAATGCTGAAAAGGGACAGACGATGGCACTCCAGCATCGCCTTTCCTCTCTGCTGCCATGGACGCATCGGCGGGCTCCGCTCATTCCCAGAGCTCTGCCCCCTGACTTCCAGCTTCACTTTCCTACGGGTTTTGCAGCCGCTCTCTCTTGCAATGACATTGGGCGTGGACCTAAATAGGTGCTGTCCGTCGCTGGTGTGGGTTATGGGCAGATAGAGCCGCATTCCCGTCATTGCACCAGGCTCTGAGCGGGAAGATGCTCAGAGCCTCCCTTTAGACCGCGCTTCCCTCGTCCTCGATCTCCCCCAGCGCAGTTCATCTGTCTTCATCAGGGTCTGTTGCATACCACGGGGGTGACGTTTTACTGTCAGCTTGTACAACAGTCAGGGGCTCTCTTGACACCGCTTAAGACCACATTTTCTTTTTACACAGCTACATCACATTGGCAGCATGTAATCATCCCATAATAACCTCATATGCACAGGTCTTTATCTGCTTCACTCAATTCTAGCAGATGAGTTCACAGCTTTTAGAAAAGGTTTTGTCATCAGTTCTTCATTGTGAGACCCTGAACATTGTACTGTGAACTTCATAGTACTTTTTTATTAATACTCCTTAAACTCACTGTTTTTCTCATACTACATCCTTAATTCTCCATGGATGATGCCTCCTACCTTTGTGTCATCAGAAGATGCCATTAACAATGCCCATAATATTTATTTCAGCTCACTAATGCAAATATTACTCATTATCACCTCTGATGATCTCCATTAACAGCTGATATATTTCCCACCTTAACGTATTTCTGATATATTTTTCACCTTAACGTCAGCCACTGCCACATCCCCTTAGCCAACATATTCTCCATCAAACTCTTTCCATAGCAGTAGAGTTTCTTACTTGGCTTGCTCCCAAATGAAACAAAACCCAAACAGAGGTGACTTTTCACCCACCTTTTGAACAGGGCAGTGTCAGGTGAATTTGGCACAACACAGCAAATCCAGCCTCCACTTTAGTGTCTGTTCATTATCTATTTTGTTGCACAGAGCAGAACTCTGAAGGCTTTGCCAGGGAAGTGGTGGTGGAGTGCTCAGCCCTTCCCTTGCAGCTCCCTCCTTCCCTCCAGAGAGCCAGGGAATGCTACAACCAGTAACTGTGGTTACCCTTGCTGCCCTTGCTGGCAGAGAAACTTCTTTGCTCTTAGAGCAGCCAGCTCACAGTCAGAGCTCCAGGAGTGATCATGGAATTGTGCTCAACTAACAGCGTTCAAATCCTGCTTTGGCTACAGGGAAGGGCAAGGCGAGGTGTGGTGACTTGCTCAAGGTCACCAAGCAAAGCTAAAGCCAACGCCCCCCACGGGAATGGCATAATTCTTTCTTCACCTTCCCACTGCAACGTGAGGCCACCCAAGGGCTGCTGCTGGCTGGTGGCTGGGCTGGCTGCAACTGAGAGCTGGGCTCTGATGCACACAGACATCCTCATGTGCTGCAGGAGCACACAGAAAGGGCTTGGTTTACATTTTAAACCGTTACTTGTATTTTAGACCAATGTGCTTGTATCAAACTGGCAGGCTCCACTGACAGCTTTTCCAGACAGTAGGGAGCACACTTCCTTTATTTTTCAGCAGCTCAGCTGGAGCCACCCAGAAAAATCCTCTGCATTTCAAAAGAGGCTATAAATGAAGTGCTTGTGATGTGGCTGCACCAGCTAGACAGGGAGCTCACTATGTGAAAGAAACTTTATAGCTGCACTGCTGATGGGGACTGGCTTGTGTGGGTTTGTGGCAAACCCTGCTCCATGGCCCAGGGGCATGATTCTGCTCCCCAAACTTTGGGGCCACCATTTAATTAAACATTGCACAGCTTAAAATCTTTGTATGATCTCATTTTTAGAATATGTAGAAATTTCTAGCCTAATGTACTTATGATTCAAATATATGCAGTTAATTGATGTTTCCTGTGGATTCCAGATGGTCTAAAAGGAACATTTTATATTGTCCTGATTACTAGTACAATAAAGAGATTTTAGGAAGGAAATGGAGCACTTCAACCTGAGGCAAGTATTTGCAGTACAGCAAGAAGGGAGGTCACAGAGAAAAGGAAAGGACTGGGTGTTCTCCTCTGCAATCAGGGTGTCATTCTTGCTTTGGTTTCATTCTTGAATGATTTTCAGCATGGGGTTATATAACTAATTTTATGTCTTCTCACCTGATAGAAGAGGAAAACAACTGCTGCAATGACTGAACTGCCTACACAGAAATTATGGGCAACTTGGGCACCTATTTCTCCATAAAGGAAAGGAATGTGCTGGGTGTGGCATTGTTCCTGCTGGTGTCTCTCACAGAGGCAGACAGAGCCTGCTCGATGCCTCTTGAATACAGTGTGATCAGGAGGAAGTGAAGAATTTGCTCAGGATCATCTCTGGGACCCCAAAATTCTGCCCCTTGGGCTGATACAGGTAAGGCCATTTTAGGAGAAGGGTCCATCCACAAATTGAATGTCTCCAGGGTGCTGTGCTGTGTTTTTAGGACATTGCAGGGGGTACAGATAGGTGAGTGTATGTGAGTTTAGGGGTATATTTCTCACTCAAGGGGGTTTAGGGGTATATAGATCTCAGTCAAGCCCCTGGGCTTGCCCCTAGTGTTTTTTAGGATGGGGTAGTGTTACTTACTAATCCCTGATGTGTCCTTTCCTATTACAGGTGGCAGGAAGCAGAGGTGTCACTTATGCAGAAGCCATTGTAACGAGGGCAGTCACACACTAAGCAAACCTTTCCTTTGTTTTTTTTTTCACATCAAAGCCTGAAATTATCAGTGACATAAAAAGTCCTCGGTGGACAGGTACCACCCCTCATCACCAACATCTTGTCCTACTTACATCCAGCCTACTTTCCTCATCTTGTCTTCTGAGATATTATGATGGCAGGGAAACATAATCACATCTTCCTTCTCATGCATGTTTCCCCACACATACTCCACACACTCACTCTTCTTCCTTTCTAAAGCCTATGATGGGCCATGTGGTTTTTCCTAAGGTACCAGGGTATTGCAGGAGGAGGTGTTTGGATGCTCATATCATTAATAAATTCTAGAGCAGGGGAAGCTGAGCTGTTTGTGATTGACTTGGGTGCATATTGGCCTACAAAAGGGGATAAAATGCTGCTGGAGACTGGGTCAACAGGGTCAACTGGTCTTGTAAGGTTGCAGGCAGATTTGGCATGGATTCCCTTCCTCTCACTTCTTCCCCCACCCCATATACAGCTCAGTAAAAGCACAAAGGTCTGATCAAACAGAGAGATAAAATCCTAAAGTAGCTCCATAGGTGCTTTGTAACTGTGAATTCTGCAAGGCCAAAGACGGCAAACGTGGTTTTTCTAGCTAAATCTGCTTATATTATAACCCTTTAGACCTGGACTGCTGACCAAATGGGAGACCTAAGGGCACCAAGCTGCACTGACACTGGGAAGTTCAGGCAGCAAGGAGGTCTCACGGAAGAGCATGATTCAACAGGAAACCCCATGACCTGATTATATGACAATCCACTGTAACAGATGATAGAGTTGTTATTTAGATACTGTAGTAGCAATAAATCTAATCATAATCATCCACATAATCACTGTGTTCTGGTTCTCACAACTGGCTGAGGTCCTTCCCTCAACTACTCGCTACAGATATTTTTTCTTTCCTCCTCCTTCCAGCCAGCCTGTCAGCTCCTGGGCAGACTCCATAGCCCCAACCAAAGGGGTAAAGCACCAGTGACTCCTCAACCTCTGTAAATTCCTTATGGACAACACACAGTGTGGGGACATCCTCTCAAACTGATGTATGCATCACTCACAGGCATTGCCTTACATGGCTGGCTGTGATAACCTGGTTTTCTCCAACCTCTGATAACCTTTCCTAGATCAGCTTTGTAAAAATCAGGACCTTGGAAATACCTTCCTTTCCATTATATTTTTTGCCTATTTTTCTTCAAATTTGCTCCTTTCTATTTTCCTTTCCCCTCCCTCCTGGTAATTCCTACCCATGCTCAGTTCTTCAGACATGTTTTAGAATCAGCTCTAAAGTGCACACAGCTCTCTTGGAAAGGGTCTTGTTGCCATGTTCAGTAGAGGACTGAAAGGCTAACTCTGGAACTAGTGCCAGTAAGATCAAAATTGTATCTTGAAAATCCTTCCTTCTGGCTGCTGTTCTCTGGAATTACCTGTTGTATTAAAACCAAACACTGTTATGTTTGACACTAAGATTTCAGAGGTGCATAAAGCTCATTCTGATGGCATACTCAGAGGCACCTTAGCCTTGACAAGACTGGTCAGATTGCTGTCTACCCCTTACCTGGGCCTTCTGTCTTTAAACTGAACTGATAACAATGAAAATTAATTGATATGCTGACTTAGTGATCAAATAATCACTGACTTTTTAAGCAATAAAATGACTGACTTTAGCCCTGAGTGAATACAGTAGATTTGGTGCAAGTTCTGTCTGTCAGAGAAGAAGTACAGTCAACTCAGTTTGAAATCCTTCTGAAGACACAACAAAGGGAAACATTTTCATATTCTCAAAAATTTATTTGAAAATTCATCCTCATAAATGAATGCTCTCAATGTTGCCCAGAGAAGCTGTGGCAGCCCCATCCCTAGGAGTGCTCAGAGCCAGGTTGGATGGGGCTTTGAGCAATGTGGTCTAGTGGGAGGTGTCCCTGCCCATTGCAGAGGGGTGCAATGAGATGACTTTAAAGGCCCCTTCCAACTCAAACCATTTTATGGTTCCATTATTCTGTGTACTCAATGTCCTAGAAGTACTTGACTGCGTAGCTGAGGAACAGAAATAGCTCTGCCTGACCTGTCTTCAGTTTAAAGGTTGGGGCATTAGGCAGTCTCATAGTACACACCCTTCTAAAAGGTAAAAATGTGTTTGGGAAACAGAGTCATGAAGCATAATTCAACCCTAGGAAATGCCATCTAGATCAGAGTCATGAAGCATAATTCAACCCTAGGAAATACCATCTAGATCAGAGACTTTCTGTCTTAGCTGCCCTGACACAGAAAGAGGCCCAGTTCTTTCCCAGCTAAACAGTTTGCTGTGAATATTTCACACTGAGCTGCGTACAATGAATCACACAGCTCCTACACTCATCTGCACCCCGGGTCACCCAGTGGGGATTCCTCTGCTGCTGCCAATCAAGCCAAGATGCTATAATAAACCTTACTAATAATACTGCAACTTTCTCTGCAAGCACTGTACAGATTACAAGGAAGCCATTTGCCTGGAAAAGGATGAAAAATGTTTAGACAAGACAGTTTCCTCAGCTCTTGCTTGTCTTTGCTTTCTATTAAACCACCTTAAGCTGTTTAGTGTTTGTTTTGTTCTTTTGATTTTGGTTTTGCTGTTATTGTTTTTTTTGGGGGGATTGGGGGGTTTCGGGTGTTTTTTGTTTGGTGTTTTGTTTTTTTGATTTGGTTTTTTTGATTATTTGGTTTTTTGAGATTTTTTAGTTTGTTGTGGTTTTTTGTTTGGTTGGGTTTTTTTTGTTGCTGTTGTTTTTAATATTAAGGCCTAAGATCTTTTGGTAAACACACAAGAATATATTCAAAATGCAAAAATAACCCATTTCTCCAAGGCATCTTCATCTTGACTGGAGTATCTCTATAGGGCTTTAAGCAGAGAAAAGCATACATTCTCCAGAGCTTGCAAACATGTATGTATTTCTCTGCTGATGCACGCAGGGGCAGGAGAAGTTAGCATCTAAAAGCAGGGGCATTTTTGCTGCTTTATCTGTCAGGACTCTGATCATCTCCTGATATTTCAATTAGTTCTGTTAGAACTAATTCAGAGTAGAATTGGGGTTAGAAGGTGTGCCAGGTCGGAGCAAAGGTTTGCCATCTCTCCAGATGAGTTATTGAGCCTGCCCTTTGTTTTGTATTTATTTCTTGCTTTTGCCTGAACAACTGCAGGGGACCAGGGTGAAGACCCCTGACTTGTCATGTGGCAGCAAGTCCTGTATGTCCTTTAGTCCTGCCTGGCTGAGTGGGAGCTATGAAACAAGTCTCCATCAAGGTGTTTCTAATTGAATTGCTCTTTAAGAGGAAGGCAACTCCTTCACGGAAGCCTTTGGCCTCAGTCCCATTTGCTCCTTGCCCTCCATTCCCCAGTTCCCTGATCAGGAAAAGAGAGGCAGAAAATGGGGTCAAGAGCTGCCCACAGCCCTTGCCCTGCTGCCCTGCACTCCCCCATCCCTGCAGCTCCTAACTGGAACAGCCTCCTTCTCCTCCAGCTCATAGCTCCAGAGAAGGGGGAAGCTGGCAGAGCAGCTGAGGACAAGAGAGGGGGATGTTTTCTCCTCTGATTTTCACACACTGCTCAAGATGCTGCATCTGCCCAGCTGGGCAGAGTTGTGGAGAGCCAAGTGCTTTGCCCCAGCATTACTGGATCTTGCCTGGCATGGGATTTCTTTCCACTAAATTGCTCAGATTAAATTGTTTTGTGGAGCACCTTGCTTTCCCTTTGTTTTTACCCATCTCATGCGAGTGTGAATCTGGAGCCAGTTCACTGGCTTCAAAGGAACAACAGGTTTGCTTGAGAGCAGAACCAGACCTCACCACAGAGCATGAAAAATTTGGGATGTGTGAGGTTCCTGCACATTTAAAAGTTGCATCACACAGGCTGGGCCAGATTATCTGTCCTTTCCTTCCAGCTCCAGAGGAAATAGGGAACAGCTTGATCCTTTAGGGCTGACAAACCCTCTCAGCACGAGGCTGACCACAGAGACTGAGAAGTGGGTAGAGCCAGCTATTATGACAGGCTCCAAAATAGCATCTGAGAGGAAGACATGTGGCCAAGCACTGCTGAGCACTGCCTGGGCTGGGCTGAGAGGGCAGCAACCTCTTGCTTTGGCCCAGAATAGAGCAAACAAAATGGGGCTGATTGGGAAGGAAAAATGCTTTCCTTCCTGCCCTTACCAGGAAAAGGGGGACACTGTGGGTACAGCTTTGTATTTACAGAAAGGATCACAAAGCTCAGAGAGTCCAACAGAGATTAACAAGCCAAAGGTTTTGAAACTGGACACAACAAGGCCCCTCCTATTGGAAAGGAAGCTTTATTGTTTTCATTGTTATAATGAAGCATTAATTTCACTTGGTACCAGCCTGTCATCCCTCCCAGCACAAAACTGGGTACTTTCCTGAGCAGCTGGAAGCCACATGGATCTGTGTGTTTGCTTTAGCAAAACACTTTCATATCTTACCTCTGCACCCTTCCTAGGCAGGTGGTAACACTGATGTGGGTCAGTCAGTTATATCATGCCTCATTTGCATCCTTCAATAAACAGCACTTTCCTTCCCCTTCAGTGTTGTTGGGTTTTCTTGGTTTTGTTATGGTTTTTTTGTTTGGTTGGTTTTTTCAGGTTTTTTTTGTGTTTGTTGTGGGTTTTTTTTTTAAATTTTTGTGGAGTTTTGTTGTTGTTGTTGGGGTTTTTTTGGGGGGTTTTTTTGCAAATAAAAGCATGAAGAGACTCAAACATGCCCTAGACTGCCTGGTCTAGGACACAGCACACCCTTGTGTTTTCTTAAAGGAACTTATCACCCCTTCCCGTGGCTCTGCCTTGTCTTTATCCTTAGCCCTTTTTCAAGTAAGGTCACTTTGTCTGTGAGGCTTCATTTGTCCTTAGAATAATGCTATATTATTGTTATCACACTAATTTTTCTTCCTAACAGAGCAGTGTGGTGTGTCACTGATCTCTGACCCTCTCTGAATACATCATTTTAAAAATCAAATTAGAATGGACTTCCCCAGCAGCCACATGTACCACTGAGGTGAACTGCTTCAACAAACAATCCCAGTGTGGGGCAACTTTTCCAAAGAAGCTCTTCCTGGCTTGAAACAGATGTGCAGTTGAACTTGGTCCAGTCAAGGCAGTCACAACCCTATGGGTCCAGCTTGACTTGTACAAGCAGATCCCAGCTGGAATTGGGGTCCTTGCATAACACAGCAGCAGCTGCTGCTGGTCTCCAGCACCTCATCCCACTGCTTGCCATGGACACTGTTCCCACTGGCAAACCTTGCTGCACAAGGTCAAGCACGGTCTCTCTGGTGGGTTGTTGGATCAGGGAAGAGCAGGGATTGTTATTGCCTTGTCTCTGGATTCTGGAAGTGAGAGCTGCTGGTACATGATGAGACAAAGGTCTGGAGAGTGAACACAAGAGTGGTTTGGGATGAAATCCATCTTTCTGTGAGCTGGATGGGATTATCACTCCTGTTACTGAGTTTCAGCAAATGGCATGCATTTCTTCAGCAATATATGCTAATTGGAGCTTTTAAGTCATTAGCAGCTCAGTTTTATTACAGCTAGACACGGTGGGCACCGAACTGACTGTCTGACTCTGCAAGTCAGTCCCAGACATGATGACTCTGTATATGAAGACCTAAAACATGGCTGCAGCTGAAATCTCTTTGGTGGTTTTTCTCTTTTTCCTTTTTTTTTTCATTCCTGTTTAAATGAATTAGGGCTGAGGCAACAGCATTTGTATTTAGTCCTGGTTATTAGCCTGCAAAGTTTCCTTTAATTAAAGCCAGATCCTGATGCTGTTACTTCTGTTGAATCAACCCAAACTCAGAGGGGTGACACAGAGAGTAAAGAGTGACACAGCTTGGATCTGGACTGTGTAGATTATGAATTCCTTGGGTGTTGAGATTCTCATATCACTTGCCTGTGAAGTGCTGTGGTGCTGTGTAAGTAATAAGTAAATAAATACAATTTTTTATCATCCCTTTTAATGTTTATTGTCTTACAGACTTGGATAAAGCAGCATTTCCCTGTGCTGTAAGAGCAGCAATGTCCTGGACTCTCAAGGAGTTACACAGGCAATATTATGCACCTGACTTAGTTAATTAACAAAGGAGAAGCCACATTGCAAACGCTGCAAATGCTTCCCACTGGCTTCTTACATGCTGTGCCTATCAAAAGAGAACAGCAAACATGTGTAGAGAAATGAAAGAAGCCTCTTTGACTGTGTGGACTTCCTAATAAGTGGCACTTTGCATTTTGTAGATCAAGGTCTGGAAATAACACTGGCAGTAATTATGCACATGTGGCATGTCACCTTGATGCACTGGTGTGGAATTGAAGGGGAGAACAAATTTACATAACTAATCACTGACAAACAAGATAAAGTGATTGCTATTAGCAAGTTAACTTTTCTCTACAATTACCACCCTGTGCTATGTGAGATACCCCACCTAGTTATCTCTGTGAAGAACAAGGAGGGCCTGCTGTGCTTCAGATATCAGCACACTGCCTTTTTTGTGGCAAATCATAGAATATCCTGTTAATTTACTTTTCATCCTTGGCTGTGAAACTTAGAATCATCCCCTGGGAAGAAGCAGATAGAACAGAGAACAAGGCTCTTTCCCTCTGGCATATAAATAAATGGAGATTGTGCACAAATATTTTATACATATATATATATATAGTTGTTGATGTTTTCAAACTGGGCTCATTCAGAACATATGGGGGGCCTCAAACAACAGGTTTTACATGGGGTTTGAAACTGGATTATTTAATTATTTTCAGGTTTTGAGAGGACACATTTCCATGCTTCTATTTTCTGCTACTAAGGCTGGAAACAATGTCTTTAGCTCTGAGATTTTTCAGTCAGTGACTGGGATCCCAGATGTTGATGTGTTGGCATTAAACACTGTGGATCTCATCATTAAAACAGGGATTCCTTGCAGGATGTGCTTCTCTTTGTCCCCTGAATGATTCCAGTCTCTGGCAAACACACTTCTCTTTGAAAAGAAGGTGACATATGTTGCTGTGTCTGGATGTGGAGGTGTGCAGCTCTGTAGATCACGGATGTGGTTGCTGAGATGTTCTTCTGTCAACACTGACCTTCCTTTCCCCTTCCAGATGCTTCTTTGTGTCCCTGACTTTTCACATTTACACTGGGAAGGTAAATACTTTCTGCCTGCCAACCAGCTTCTACACTTAATGCATCCTGCCTATCTCCTCCTGTGGCTCTTCTCCTTGCTTTTGCATGTAGGATGTAGATGTGGCTATTCGACAGACCAAGAGCTTGGAAAAGTTTATTTTCAGGCCAGTGGCACCCTCATCTCTGGGACACTGAATGATCAATGAAGCTTTTCAATAGAGTGAATGGAGCTGGAATGAGAGCAAGGTGTTGCCCAAGAGGCTTGGCTCCATGGCAAGCTCTGGAGAGGTGCCTCTAATACAAGGCCTTTCCAGGTCCACAGAGCTGGGACTGGGACATTTTGGTCTGTCTCATAAAGGTTAAAGTAGAAGTGGATGTAAAGATATGCTAAAGATCTTCATGGAGTCTTGGAACATCATGAAGCCTTTCTGAGTATTATTTTTATTATTATTATTATTGTTTTTCTGGTTTTATTTTTAGCTCTGCTTAGAGAAACAGAACTTTCAGTCCCATTCTTTGAGAAGAGAGAGTCGGGCCAAAAATATTTCATTAACTACACCATCATCTTTCTTCCTTCTATCTGGAGTGGCCCTCAAAGAAAGGGAAGACAATTGTGGACAATTAGCACAGACTATGCCAGATAGTTGAAAAAAACCATGAAGTAAAATAATAGCAGAGATGAGGAAAAGGGACTTCTTGCTCCATAAAGACACAGAGAGAAACCAGAGGATAAGGCTAAGGTAGCACAGACCTGCTGTGGCTTCAGCTGGCAACCTTGTAGTTAATTTTTTTCTGCCGATTTCAGAGAGCTTTGAAATGGGAGAGCTCTGGAGAGTTAACAAAAGATCATTAACTCATTAACTTTTGATGAGTTTTGGTGATCATTGCTGTGGGAAAAGCTTTATTTGTCTGTGGTAAGAAAAGAATGACTTGGGTTTATATCAAGTTTATGTCAGGAGACATTTTGTCTTTATTGCACATGGAGGAGAAGAAATGAGGTCTATATGGAGGACATACACTGACAGTGATTTAAGTGATTCTCTCTGGAAATCACCCCATCCCCAGTCTCTTGAATGAGACACTTCCCAAAGCAGAAAAGAAAGCAGCAAAGAGATAAGAGAATAGAAAGTCAGTGTGACATCTGTCTTGCACGGATGCTTATGTTTCGCTTGCTGATCTGTAAGTTTTTCAGGCACAAAATGACTAAATTTCAACAAGTTCAAATCATGCCTCGGATCATCCTATACAACGAGTTGTTTACCCACTATATTACAGGCAAGTAATTTCAATATTGACAGATTGGCTAAAGCCCAGATTTGATATGCAGCTATTAGCATATTTATACTGTTTCTGTGCTTACAAAGGAACCAGAATGTTCCCTGGCAGTCAAGGCTAATAAGTATGCAAATCATGATCTGTGCTTATAGGCACGCTCTTTTTTTGGTACATGAATCAGTATGCCAATTTGGCACTCCCCCTTCTGATCAGAGATAAACAGAACTGCAGGGATTAGGGTGACAGATAATTTCTCCTGAAAACCGTCTGGGTTTTAAGAGATGCAGAACTGTGTTTAATCCTCCTTGCTCTGCACAGTGGATTTGCTAGAGGAGAAGCTACTGACTGAAGGGCCAGCACATGGGTCTCTGTGCCAGAATATGTGAACCCAAGAGGCTTTCTACTTCCTTCAGTAGATCCTTCCTTCACTTATAAATTTATGTCTTCAACAGCTAAGAAGCACCTTTACGTCTAACGATTTTAGGGTCTGAAAGGAGGTCTACAATATTAAGGGACTTTTATGAACCAAGAGTGTGTGAAACAAGATCTTAGCACAGCCAGGGATCGTGCATATATTTCTCAAGCTCACATATTCCATATCTGTGCTCTCTCTTCATTCATCACCATCTCACTATGGTGATCAGACTTTCTTGGTAAATCCTACCTCTTGAGTATCCCCTACAAAACACTCTTCCTTTTATTGCCAGGCTCAGTCACACGAATCCGTGTGACTTGAGAAACTCCATGTCTTCTAAGGGAAATGATATCACCTTTCCTGTTCCTTTCCAGTGCTGCCTTCCAACTGTGGGGTCACATCTCCCCTCCTTCAAAACAGAGGTCCTTTGAGAGTGGACCTCTGAAAACCAGCCAGGCTTGTAGACGTTGCAGTGATGGAAGTCGCTGGAGTACATAAACAGGACAAAATTATACTGAAGGTTACTAAGGCAGATCAAAAGAAAATTTTAAGCCTCCTTTCATGTTGCAGGTATTTCTTTCTCTCAGCCTCAGCCAGTCCATCCTCTCTTCAGCCCTTTGTTATCTGCCCCGGGCTGCTCTCTACTTACAGTAATAGTTGCTGTTTAAGTCCCATAGTATAACTCTTTCATCTCAACTAACACTCCTTTGAGAGCATCAGCAAAAGGGCTGCTAAGTGTCATCCCTGTAGAATGTAAATGGGAGTCTGTCCTGTGTTTGAATATCAATGTGTTTGATCGTGAGTCAGACCACGTAGCTGATGGTTTGGGAGCTTCTCGGTGTGTGCTGTTGCTGATAATTCCTTTTATAATTCTAGTCATTGTCTCCTCACTTGGAGAGCTTGAATGTGCACTTTGCTTTTCTGTTGCACACTTTTGCATGGAGAAATAAAATAGCCTTATTTCATTAATTTTTTTTTCCTGGTATAAAACGGCCTTATTTGATTCTTTTTTTGTTTTTTTTCACGGTCTTTTTGGGCCAGATGCAAGCCTTTCTTGCCAGCTTTGGAAGCCCTGTGAACTCATGGTGTAAAGCAACCTGGACTGCAATACATGAAGAAAGGCAAAAATAACCATGAAGCCCTGAAATGCCTGACCCTTGGGGAATGCCAGCTCAGAAAAGGCATCTTTAAAAGCCCAAGTTATGTTTCCAGCTGCAAGATTCTTGCTGAACATCTGGCAAGGCCATGTGCCATACCAGGACTTCATGGGACCTCACAGGACCTTAATTGTCTGGTGTGATTTGTTCAACTGGTGAGAGCCTAATCTTGGATTTAGAAGCCCTGAAATCAGTTTTCTGCTGTGTGACAGATGTGATGGGGCTAATAATTTAATCTCTGTGGGCTCCATTTCTCTTCTTCAAAAGGGGTGAATTTTGTACTTGCTGTGAGAATAGGTAAAGAAATTAAAACACTTGGAGATGACCTAAGGCAAAAAAAAAAGGTACTTTATGCTTGAAAATGTTTTGAGCAAAAAAATTGAAACCTGAGAGAAATGAGAAATTAGAGTTGTTAGAGAAGATGTGGAGGAGCTCATTGAGATAAATAAGGAAAAAAAGAAGACTTTATGGAACAGCAAAATATGTAAAAGAGTCCCCACTGCTGCAGGGGGGGGAAAAACCAGAAGAATGGTTTCCACACTTCCTGAAGATTCCTAATTTACAACACAGAACTCATGAGGTCATTGGTTTTCCAAGTGATAATTTAAATTCTGAGGTAAGTGCCAAGGCTTCTGATGAGAAATTGTATTTGACACTTAGGGTGCTAAGCACATGGTGACTAACTTTCTGTCAAAGTGGAGCTTCTATTTCTGCCAAAGATGCAACTGTACAGAACAATACATGGGGTCCACACCCACAACAAAGTGACCCCTCTCAAGCTAAAGGCTGAATGAAAAGGCCCTACTGCCCTGGTTTTACATAGCATTTGAAATGTAAGGAGCAAATATCTGAGACTCATGTGCAGAAAACCACAGTGTACAGGAGATGTTCTTAATTTTCCTGTGGGATCTTGCAGTATCTTCCTGAGGAGAGCAGGTAATGGAGTAAGAGGCATTCTTTTATAACACACAGAGAGAGGGAGAACAGCTGATCATAAGCAGGTATCTTTTTAATAAAGACGTGCCTGGCACAGCAGTGCAGCTAAGATATTCTTGTTTCATGAGGCTGTGGTAAGGTTGCTAAGTTTTGCACAAAACCCTCTCAAGATCTTCCACTTGCCCACATTCCTGATGGAGGAAACACGAGAGCTACATTTTTTGTAGCCAGAGAGATCATTTTGACAATCCAAGCTGACCACCTTCCTGAGAGAGGTAAAAGGTAATATATATTACCACTCTCTTGGAAGTTCATCACTGTTATTTGTGCTACATGTTTGAAAGACATGTAATTTAGGCTTCAATACACCAAACCCATGAGGATCTGTGATATCCATAGATATGTTATTTAAACAATTAATTAGTCTGACAGGTCTTGTGTCTCCTTAGGAGAGTGACATTTTCACTCAGCTTCATTATCTAAGAACTTGCTCCCAACACAAGCTCCCCAAGGCTGTCTGACACTTCCCTGGGCAGACCTTTGCAAAGTATGACCAAGAAAATTTTTAACTTCAGATAGATGTTAATTAAATATATCTTGAGGCTCTTGGATGAGTGAGATGATTACACAGATTTATAAGTTTTAAGTAACTCTGGAGATATTTTCTGCCCCTTTTACATTTTTCAACTTTGTGAAATGTGGAAAACAGGATGGACATAACTGTTCCAAAGAGGGCTTTCTGAGACTCATTTGCAGAACTGAAGTTGTCTCCTTGCTCTTGCAGCATATGCTACTGCTTATGCCTACAATATACCTACTTAAATTACTTAAATGGCTACAGCATTGCACTTGGAGCATCTTAAGTGTTTGTCACTGCTCCTAAATTGGTGCAAGGCAATCTACATATGAGCTGCAGCCAGCAGAGTGAATTGGAAGGCAGGCAGAGGCATTATACCAGCTTGATGGTAGTAATTCCTAATTTCATGTTATTATCAGTTAGCACATCTTGTTGGTTTGTAGGTGGGTTGTTGTTGTTGTTGTTTTTAAAAATATTTTATTTTATCGGACAAACAAATGGCACAGTTCTTTTCAACCCTTGGCAAGGGAAATCTTCTTTCTTGAACTAAATCTTTCTGAGAATCACCATTCACTCCATCTTTACTTTGATCTCTCTGACATGGAGACCCTCATAAGGATTTTTTTGGTTGCTCTGCACTCTTAGTCTGGACAAGACTTAGCACTGACATCCTCAGCACTACAAACTTTGTTTTCAGCCATTCTAGTAACTAGGAAAGACTGGTGAGCTATCATTACAATTCAGCTTCCATGCTGACTTTTGTCATGGCAACTTTTAGTTGTAAGAAATGTAGTAACTACATTAAAGAAGGAGATTTTTGCCCCAAAGTAAAAGGTCAGCTTTTCACAGTTTTCCCATAGCAGCATCTAGGAGTGTTGCTCACCCAAACCTTCTGTCTGTACACAGACTTTGGACATTACTGTGCAAAGAATTCCTGATTCAGCAAAATATTCCTACATGCTCAACTTTACACATGCTTGAGGAAGAATTTGCTGTAGCAACAGAAAAATATTTAATTGAAGAAATTTAGTAAAATCAGGATGAAGGAGGACATGATGTGTGAAAAGAAAAGCAAAATCAAGCAAAATAAACATTGCCTTGCTTAAATGGCAGCAGGCTTCTGTGGATGATGCATGGATACTGGATTGGGCACCTGCTCCAGAGGATCAAACTAATGAGAAGCAATAAGTAACAGATCTGAGACCTCTTATGTGAAGACCTCCTAAATTTACATATTGAAAATGCCTGTTAGTAGCAGCACATGGTCCCCTGAGGCTCTATTGCTCCTCACAGTTGCAGCTATTGCTGGTTGAACAGCACAAGGCAAAGGGAAAATGCTCCTTAGAAATGTCACTTCCAAGTGGCTACTGCTTTTTAAAGGTGTTTCTGTTAGTTGTACTGAAAGCATGCTTCAGAAAACTTTTAGAAGACAATTTTGCAAACCAAAGAATATCTCTGTAAAAACATGCAGTGCAAATTTAAATCTCAGCCAAGGCTGGTAACAATGCAGAAATGTACACAACACATTTAAAATGCAGGGAAAATACATCTTTTAGTAACATTCTTCTCTAGTTTGCCAGCAAAAGGATCTTCTTTCTTGTTTGTGATATGAGCAGCCGCTACCATTTCATCTTAAGGCTTCTCAAATCCTCAGTCCTGGAACGTATTTTTTCATACATCCTTAATGACCCACAGCTTAGACAGAAATAAACAGAGCTGCCTCCAGCCCACTGGCCATGAAATCATTCTGTAGTGATTCCAATCTCTTATGGCCTTGTTAAATTGCCCAGGCCAAATAATTTGTCAGAGTTACTCAGGAATAAAATGATTTTATGCTCTTGTCAAGGGTCATCCAGTTCTGACAAGAGCATTCAGTGTTCTGTTTTTCTCCAAACCCAAATTGGAAAACAAAGTCACCATCACCTTTCAAGATAGGAAATTACTGTAGTGAATTTTACAAGGGCTAAAATTCACATGGCTCATTGGTTCAGTTCAGTGTTTCCTTTCAGTATGCACTGGATCCAGATGTCCAGATCAAGAATATTTAATGTATTTTGAATAGGGCTCAACTGCAGAAGTTGGACTTTACCTTTTCCTATTTGCATCTGCATTTTATTGTTAAAGATCTCAGACTGTGCCATTGCTGTTTCTTTTTTCTTTATTTCTTCCTTTTTCCCACTTGGAAAGAATCTAAATAAATGGGAAAACAACCTACATACCAGAGAGCATTTCTTCCCTAATTAAGGCACTGAAGATCAGTGTGAGCTTTAGGCATGACAGCAATTGGATCTGAGGTAGAGAGCCATTGCTCTAAGTGGTGTCAGTACCTGTTGAGCAGTGAGGCTGCTCTGCTGCCACTGCTCCTCCAGAAGCAGCCTCCAGTTTCTCATACCAGATCCAGCAATGATCAGGGAACACAGGAGATCCCAAATAATTTCACATTAGATGCTATTATAATATTCCATCTGGAAGCCTGCCTCCCTTTTCTTTTCCCTTGTTATGGGGAAGCTTTGGAGATTTGTGCACATTCTTACCGTTAAACAAGGCTCATCTACTGAAAAGGCAAAATGGATAAAGTGAAATGTCCATGTTCCTTCCCAAGATGAAATTATAGCCTTGCCACAGTCAGTCTCTCACTGACTGCTGGACTTAGAAGAGCAGCTGGGAACATTCAGGCACAGGTTTCAAAATCAGGTTTATGTTTTCTCCAAAGACCTTTTGCCCATAAAAGAGTCAATGGTAGAAGTAAAACCCAAACATCAGTGCAACCACACACATCTGCAGCACATCTGTATTACCCAGCAGTCAGGGCAGGTGCATGACAGCCTCTCTCCATATGCCATGTTCCAAAACCACTGCAACTTTCATATACAGCTCTCTAAAAAAAGAACAAAAAGCACACATGAGCTGAACACAAACAAGCTGAACACACCACTCTTTGGCTGCTGTTGTCACATGTTTCTGTCTTGTATAGTTCTGCCCTGTATTTAGGAAGTGTCTTATAACTGGTTATCTTCCATCAACTTGAAAACACTCATGAATTCAGGACTGCAAAACACTCTTGGTGCAGTTAAGTATAATTACTCCTTTTGCTGTCTTTTTCTTCTCCAACCAGAGAAACAAAAGAGACAAATTAATCACTAAGTTCTGCCACCTTTATTTCAGCTGAACAGCTCTTTTGTCCCTGAATAGTCATCTGGATTCCTCCTGGCTGAATACACTGCTTAATTTGGGAAAAAGGAATAGATGCAGGTGTGAAATGCTTTGTATCAAGACTTTATCAAGGAAACAGAAACAAAACCTACTTGCCCTCAATATGCTAGTCTGAAATTGTTAAGAGTACATAATTCATCCAACAGGATTTTTCTGCTGGGCATTGTCAGTAGTAAGCTGTGTTTTAAATTAGCTTTCACAAATCCACCATGCCAACCCAATCCAGAGCAAATTTGGCCTTTTTGTTGTTTTTTTGTTTGGTTTTTTTTGGTAGGTTGGTATTTCTTTTCTAAACTCATGATGATGAAAATAAGTTTGTGTGTATAGCTTAAGAAAAGGAAAGAACTGGAACTGTTGAATTCTCTGTAGTTTATCACCGTTTCCAAAGCAGAGGCTGGCTTTCTCCCAATGCCATCTTCACATTCCTAATCAGTGCTGAAAATGGTGCAAAGGAAAGCCAGACTTCTCCCTGTAGCATGGACATAGAAGCTGATAATGGTTTTGGTTGTTTACATGGATTTTGCTGTCCTCGTATCTGGAAGAACTTTTTAACATTTCCCCAATTATCAAATCCACAGGTAACAGTTTTCTACTAAAAATGTACCCCTGGAAGAACTACACCTTTCCACAGATTTTCAGGGATTATGCATTCACCTTGATCAACTTCCCCGTTCCTCCCTCAAAACGAGTTACAAAAAAAGGGGAAAAAATATTCCCAGATAATTTGTAGGAGCGCATTATGCTTGCTCAGTGCTGCCTAACAATTAGTGTCACTTGGCATGTTACTGTCTTTTTCCTTCTAGAAGCAAATTCAATAGCTGTTTCAACAGAACGGGGGTGGTTTTGGCAGCTCTGTGACCCAGATACAAGCCTCAGTTTGAATGTATTTTCAGCCTTGCTATCTTGGCTTATCTCGAGTTGGGAATCTGAAGCTCTCTGTGAGCATCCAGCTGCAGTGGAGTCAGGCAGCTGGAGTCCTGGCTGCTTGCTTAGGGCGAAACATTAAGGGCCAAGCTGCATTGCAAATGCCCTTGGCAGCTGCTCAAGGGAGGGATGGGAGTAGAGGAGGCAGCAGTACTTGGTTAAACAGATCCTGGAAATGAGGAAGAAAAGAAAGCTTTGCTGCACCTGAGTTGGGGAGATGCTTGTTTTTATGGGGGCAGGGTTACCTAAATGAAAGTGTTTAGGTTTGTTTTGTTTTGAGGCTTTCCTCTGCTCAGCAGAGTGCAGGGCCAGCAGGCAGAACACAAATCTGCAAAACCTCGAATGGATTAAGGGGGGTGTAAACAGGGGGACTCACAGCATCCTGCTTTCATCACCTGTTAGTCCGGGGAACGGCAGTTTCCTGTCAGAAAATGATTCAGAGCAGGGCTGGATGCTGCCCTGGATGTCTGCACTCTGCCGTGGCCACAAAGGGTTCCCCAGGGACATGAGCCAGCAAGTCAAGTGCCTCTAATGGCACAATGTATTCATTTTCCTGCCTCCGACTGCTGCTGCTACCAAGGATGTGCCAGCGTGCCACACAGCCAGCCGCAGCCTCTCCCTGGCTCGCTCATTACACTGAATTTTATGGGCTGGCAGAAAGGTGCCTGTGCCAGCTTGTTGTCACCTAAGAAAGCTTCTGTTGTGGGGAGTTTCTGACAGCTTTATTTGGGCAGCTTTGTTTGTTCTCTGTGCCTTAGCAGCACAAATGGGTGGAAACTGGACCAGCTATCCAACCTCCAGCATATGATCTGGGATAAGGCAGTTCTGGTAACATTTCCCCTGCATTTTGCAACCACCTCAGGAGGTGGGGGTTGGCATGGCTCAGCATCACTTGCTTGTTCCTCACTGTGCTGTGGATTGGGTCCAGCAAAGCTGTGGAGGAAGCTTAGCTGGTAACAATGCAAAGAGATTGAGAGGATGAGTATGGAGCTGGAAAACATGCTGGTTATCTCCAAATCCAAATATCTATCCCTAAACATATCAGTCACAATAACTGGACCAAGAAAGACTATGGTGGTTCTCAAACCAGGTGGAGCTGCGTCCAGCCTGTTAAAACTTTCATCACCTTGATTACTGCAGTGCAGAGAGGTAAAGAATTAGCCAGTTAAGAGACATGCATATCATGCAAACCATAAAGCAACATTTTTGCCTAGTCATATCCCCTACCTGATGACTTCAAATAACAGAACGAATAAATAGAGTTTCCAAAACATTTAAGCAGAAATTTTGTGTGCTTATCTTCTTCTTGCTTAAGCAAATGGAGAGAAATAAATCAATGAAGTGTCCAGTTCTGATGCACAGAATTGTTTAACCCCAGAAATGGGGATGTTGTAAAGGGAACATGGTCCAGTCAGTTTAAACAAAATATTAATTACGTTTGGTTGATATGGTTGATACAGACAAAACTTATGCATGTATATGCATACTGGGCACTCATTTCCAGCTACAGGTTGCCATCACATTTCCCTAAGCCTGTAACACCAGCTTTTATCCTCTCCCTTTTCTCTGTCTGTGTCAAGCACAAGACCGTACTCATTCATTTGAAGTGAAGAAGGATTAAGATCCTCAAAGTGAAGCATGCCCTTCAGGGGTTTGCTGGACAAAGGCCAGAGATGTGAAATGTTGTTCCTGTCTTATCACATACATGAGGCATCCACTAATAAACAAATAAAAGAGGCTCTTTCATGTGCTAATGGTATTTTTCCCCCCAATTTGCTAACCTACATGTTATCCAGTGCAGATATTTTTGGATGCCGAGGAGAAAACTTCTTTAAAGTGGTCAGCATTTTGGTATTCATTTCATTCCAAAATTACAACTTTAAGAATGATTTCCCCTTGAATCTTGCTTTTGTGTGTGTCTTGGCACCTACAATGGCACCATTTGTAGAGCCCTGAGAGGAACAGAAGTGCTGACACAGAGAGCTTCACTCCAGTTATGGGAAAGTGGCATTATAATTAACTCTGGGGATTCTCTTCATTGCTGGTAAAATTATGTATTTTCCCCCATAATCTGAAAAACAGCTCTGGGGTTGAATTTTTGCCCCAACCCTTACTTTTCACTCCACATACATTAGAAAATAAATGTATATTTTTAACTGTGATCTTTGGCCGAAACTTGTACAAGCAGCAGTTAACAAAATAATATGTTTCTCCTAATTTATGCAAAAAATGGAAAAGCACTTGCACTAACACTACAGATGGCTGTGCCCTGTCTGTAGCAGCCATGTAAACACTTTGGTGGAGATGTGAAACTTCTGTGGTCTTATAACACAGCTACAGCACCTACCAGCTCTATTGGTCTGAAAACAATGGCCCTGTCACTGTGGGAGATCCTGATGGAAAAACTATTTCTTGTTATGTTTTCCAAAGCACTTGAGAAATCAATGATGCATGAGCCTGGCTAATGCTGAGAAAAGCTGCTGAAAATCTATATGGATTGTGTGTTGAATAACCCTGTTTTCCCTGCATGTCAGGCACATCCTGCACCACAAAATATCACTTAATATTAGCTGCTGCCCCTGGTTAAAAATAGTCAGCTGTGAAGACAGACAAGAGGTTGTGTCCACACAATGACTGTGTGATCAACAAACAGGGATCTTTCCCGTGGGTCAACAAGATTTGGATAAAACTTTCAGCTTTCAGGAGCTGCTTTGCCCATCAATCCCACCATCAAAGTCTGTCCTGGTGGAGAGCACAGTGGACCACTCAGGTCTAGGGAGAACAGGGTTACAACATGAAGCCAAACACAGCAGTCATTTAAAACACATGGGGCAGACCAGGTTAGCCAGGTCCTCTGTGTAATGGCTTTTCATTCCTCTTAGGTGGCAACTCAAACAGGTTTCTTCTGGTGCTTAAACAGAAATGTAAGAAAAAGATCCACTGAAAATAACCACCACAGTCCCAAAGAGCTGAAAAGACTCCATTATCAGTATTTTATGCATTATGCAGTATTTGAACAGACACTTTCCCACCTCTAAAGCATTTGGTTGCATTGAGTGTCACAGCATCTTGGGTGTGTGCATGTATCTCTGGCAGGCTCAGTATCTAAAGCAGTGTCCCTAGTGAGCAGATACCTTCTGCTCACTTGAGCATATTTCACTGAATGAGAAAGATCAGTGTCGTATAAAACATCTGCAGAGTGGGTAAGTCACTGGTAAACCCTATTTCAGCCTCCTCCTCCTGCTGTTGGAGGCATACACTGCATATTCTGTAAATAAGGAGCCTACTTATGCACAGAGAAGAAGGGGTCTGATGAATGACAAAGATATGAATTGTAGGGAGGTAATACTAGAAACTGCTCTGGAATATTTTCTCTCATAAATAATGTGGCTTTTAACTTGAAGATGAACATCCAAGTCTTGTGCTGAAGCATGTCACAGTGAAATTCCTTGCTGTGTTACCCTAGTGGACTTCTCACAGCAGAGGCAATCCAGCCTGTGCAATGGTTTTGGATGGAAATGCAGAACTAAAACACTGAAGATTTCCCCTTTGTTGAAAATTGCTCTTCAGAAAAGAGCCAAAAAACCTTGGGCTAAAACAGAGGCCCTCTGGTACTTTCTGCCCTGGGCCAGCTGTTTGTCACAGTTTGTCACAACTGCATGAACTGCCCAGATCTCATGCCTCCCAAGCCCTTTCCTCCACTGTTTATTAATAATCTTTTTTGCAAGGTTCCTCCCAGTCAGCTCCAACTCTGGCTTCCCATTCATTCCACTTAAGACCTGGACTGGTGGTTTGGACAATTAATAGCCCAGTAAATGGAGTCTTTCACCACTGGGTTGAAAGTTCAGACCCAAAGCACAGCAATAGTCTGGGGCAGTCATTAGCAACAGATGGTTCATCTGCAGCCAGCTGACATAGGCTGGGCAGCCCCTCACTCCCCTGCTTGCTGCACAAGGCACAGTGTCACCAGCTCCCACATCCTCTGAGCTGCCAGGGTTGCAGGGACAGACTGATCCAGGCAGGGGAAAGGCTGCTCACCCCTTCCAGGTTCCACAGCACCGTGTTGCCCAGTGCTGGGGGTGACACCAGCTTGTCCCAGTCCTGTGCTTGAGACAAGCCCTGCGAGTTCAGCGAGAATCTGCAAGTCAGACAGACCAGGGCTTGTGTCCAGCACAAACTCTGCTCAAGGCAGATGGACAGGGTCAAGAAATCAGCTTGCCTAGCCCACCTTGGACAAATTAAAAAACTTTTTCACTCATATTCAGACTGAAACCTTATTTCTTATGTAGCTTAAGTTACAATCTAGCCTGGAAACATTTATTCTCTGTGACCCAAATTAATGTCTGTTTTTGTTATCTATGTCAGGCTGAATGCAGAGAGAATTCAGTGCTGCAGGAAGTTAGCTGTTGGATTCACAGTACTGGAAAAAAGACCTCCTGCCCCACACACAGCTGCCTGAAGGACCATGCAGAGGCATGCACCCCTCCTCTGCCCCTAGCCAGGGCTGGGAACCCTGCTCATGCCACCCCCACGAGCCTGTTCATGTATGCACTGTCTGCAGATGCTGCAAACAACATCTTGCCATTTGATTCCTACACCTACAATGCTGCACGTGTGGGAATGCAATAAAAATTCAATCATTATCTTGAAGTCCAATTCACATTCAAAATGCATTTCCATTCTGCCGTCTGCCCTCCACACAGATGACTCCAGGTGGATGCAGGAAGCTTGCACCTCTATTTCATCAGGACTTGCTCCCCTCAATACTCTGCTGACTGCACAGATGCAAAAAAAAATGCCCAGAAAGCTCCTGGTAAGACATACTTTTTTGTTGTGTGGGCTACTCTGTGCAGGTAGCAGTCAAATCCACCAATAACCCCAAGCACCCTCTGCACCCCCATGCCTGAGTCAGAGACCTTGCAGCAGAAACAATGCAGGTTTTCAACTGGCAGAGCAATTCTTTAGAGCAAATCTGTCATCACCAGTATCCTGAGCTGATACTGTGGATGGTGACAAGCATGGGGAGGTTAAGATGAGGACATCCATTTCATTCTATTTGTGGTACAAGCACAATAACCACTGGTCAAAGGGGAGGGCAGACAGTTCAGCATGGTGGCATCTCTAAACGCTGCAGCTAAATCCGACTGGGCTCACGAGTCAGATGTCCTTCTAGCATGGCATCAGACAAATATCTGAACTGCAGCTTACAAAGAGTCCTTTCTTTCTATTTTAAGAGCTGTGTGAACAGAACTAGAATACTGCAGCTATTTTCCATTATGATTTATCTCTCTTAGACACTTTGAGTCCACTCTGACCGTGCAGCAAGATCCTAGGCTTGGACAAATCCTCTTCGCATGATCAGTGACTTCTGGTGAGAAATCCCAAAGCAGGGAAAACGTATGAAGAGAGGACAGAAGTTGGTGGTGAGGACAGAGAGGAAGAAAAAGGGAAGGTAGAGAAATAAATGCAAGAGATAATATGTCCAAACTCATAGAAAGGAGAGATATCAAGAAGTGCAATCACAGACGTGAAAAGAAAGCTAGAGGCTATTTGAGACATCTGAAAAAATATGGTGTGTCATACAGCTCTATAAATGAGATTGGAAACAAATGACAATGTGACTTCCAAAAAGCTCATGGTGCTCTTTAGATCAGCTGGTGTATCCAGCCTGACATATCCAGCCTCAACAGCAGGGTGCCTCTGGCCACTAAGAGAAAAAGCTTCTGGTCAGACTCAAAAGTCTCTTTGGTGAAACCTCTCTTCCAGGGCAGTGGCTCTGCTCCCCTCAGTGTTAAATGTCTCCTGCTTCTACCAGAAATTGTACCAGCCTGAAAGGGAGGCCTCCTCTAGTATCAGTCTGACTCCAGAACTTTTCTGGTTCTGTTACAGAAAGAAGCTTTTTTTTCTCAAGCCAGGCTGAAAAACAACAGGTCTCTCTTTTCCTAACCTCCACATTTTATTAAGCCCCTTAAGAAGTTCAGAGTCTCTAATGCCGTTTCCTGAGGCAGGGTATTTAATTCTGCAGTACAATAGTCTTTTGAAAAACATACTGTCTGCTGAAAAATGAACCATTTTGCTTTAAAAGCAGGAAATAAAGCCTCAGGTGTCAAATCATGGTACTTTCATTCACTGAAACAAGACAGCACATTTCAAAAGATTCACAATAAAATCCAGCAAATAACTTTTTCTCAGATTTTGCCCATAATTGACTGAATTCTAGCAAAGAAAAGAGCTAATGAGAGGCTGCTCATCTCTTGACCCAGGCCAGCAGCAATGCTGTAGGAGTGCATCTAGAGAGCGAACTGCACCAGCCCTGTCCCTCCAGAACAGAGCTTTAAGTGTTAAACTCTTGCAGCTATCCCACTGCTGGAGCAGGCCCATGGGGTCTTGTTCCACATTTTTGAGCTTGTCACTTGCCCCTGAGAGAATATGTATTGTTTATGTTTCAAATAAAAAGTTACCTTTTTCCCCCTCTCCCAATGAATTCACTAACACAAACATCCTCAGCACAGAATTTCTAACACTGACAGTACTGTACATCTTTCTCTCTCTGGGGTATTGCTCTCCTCTTTGCAATAAACCAGGTCTGCCGTGGTGGGAAAATTCTCAGCCTTACCTTATACACAGCAGCTCCCTTTTTGTTTGGGAAGCAATAGAGGAATGCACTGGAAACTGTTCCCATTCTCTGTACTTATTTTATTATTCAGACAAATGTGAATCACTAATCAGCATCTAGCTTAAATCACCACAGACTTCCTGACTAGCTTGCTTTGTCTTTTCTCTAGGCAGACAGCCCAGCTGGTTCCCTTAGGTATTAGCAGAGTAAAACCCTGAGAGACAGAGATCTTAACATTTGATTTTTGCAAGCAGAAGTTTCTGGTATTGCAGTCTAATAAAGCATCAGTCAGCACCCAGCAATGTTCCTTTCTTCTGCTGCATCAGCCCAGTCCCTCCCTGACCTGCAATCCCACCAGAGGGTAGGAACCTCACTGAAATATTGACCAAAATACAAACTATTCCTATCAATACACACTGTTACTGTGAATTACAATTTTGTTCATTCATTATTATGCACAGTGACAGCCAAAGCCCAGTGTGAGTAAAGGTCTGTGGTGGCAGTCTTTAAGGCTATCCCTTTCCACATGGTTTTTGTGCTCAGGCAGCATAGAGAGAGAGAACCACATCAGCTGGGAGAGCTCCACTGGCAGTAATGGCCCTCCCTCAAGGTCCTCATTCCTCATTCTCAAAGAGATGTTGTTGGCATCTGTATTGCACAGTTAGGGCTTTCTTTGCTTCCCCCTTTAGGTCATATTTAGAGAAAATATTGGTTTCTTATCCAGAAATGGTGCACAAGTCTCTGAAATGCATTCATCTGGCTTGTCTCAGGGGATGCAGCATTGCTCTTAGGACAGAATGTGACTGGTGTCGTGGAGCCCATCACCATCACCTCATTTTGTATGTGACAGAGAAAAAATATGGACTGGGGTGGTACTTTCTGGTAGAACTAGGTATTTAAGGTATTATTTGTTCATTCTGGGGACCAAGTCACCTTTGGGAGAGGAGACTGATCATGGGCCAGTCATCCATATCTCAAAGGATCTCTTCCTGCTCATCTTGGTTTTCCTACTGAGCCAGCCTGAAAGCAGTGCCTAAAAAATGATGGATACCAAACCTGGATGGTAAACAAGAAAAGAAGGGATCCAGAATAGCCTGCTGCCACACCTGACATGCAGACAGTGCTGCTCCATGTTCCACAGGCTCCATCTGCTCCAGATGAGTGGCCTTAGTGAAACAGCAACCCTTCACCTGTGTCCCTTGGCAAAGGAGAGGAAAATTCATAAATGCAAGCACAAGCAGCAGCCTCCAGGGCATTTGCATGGAGCCTGACAAGTGCCACCTTGGGTCTCCTTTTGGCCTTTGCCAGAGAGGAGGAACTAAGCATGTTTAGACACCAAAGAAGTGCTTATCATGCTTAATGTCCAGGACCAGGAAACCTGACTGATGCAGCTCAGGTGGTGTAATAAAAGATTCTATCAGCTGGGAGAAACTTGCAGTGGTGGCAGGAGTGGTCTCCCAGCAGATTTAGCTCACCACAGAGATGCATTGTTCTGCTATGGATCCCTCCAACCTGTGTAAAAGTTTCACCTTCAAGCATTATAAAACCCAGAACAAGTGAGAAACCTGACCCATCTGGCTCCCAACCTACTTCCTTATACTTTTGTGTTGACAACGTTAATGCCATGAATGTTCTGGATGTTTTCCACAGCCTTTGTTTGGCCAGACTGTTCCTTTAGTTACCTTTGCTACCATCTTAATGAAATGGGATCTTACCATTCATTTTAAAGTCTTAAGGACAAATGCAGGGAGAAAGAAATACAAATTGAATAACAAAAGGGCAATCATATGCTTATGAATAGGCATTCTGATGTTCTTTTTAAAAAGAGGCATGTATAATGCAATTTATTTCACTGAATACAAATAGCTATGCTTTTGGGTACAAAACAAGTTAAAGCCAGGCTTTGGATGGAGCACTGGGCTGGGAGTCAGGAGACTTGTCTTTCCCCTGCAGGGTGTTGCTGACTTGCTGCATGAGCTCAGGCATGTCTCTCACAGCCCAGAGCTGCAGCAGTGCTTGAGCATCACTGTGCTGAGCCCTGCAATGCCAAAATGACACCATGTGCTTGCAGATGAGTCCTGATGGTTTTGGCAGAGGCAGATCCCCTCACTCTCAGCATCTGTCCCCCTCCTCTGTCAGGGGGCAGGTGTGAAGGAGACTGTACTGCTGATGAAGCCCCAAACAGAGGATCCACAACCCAACCTCCCACCCAGCTTTGGGTCAGTTTTTCCCCCAGCTGCTGGGGGAAGCAAGTGGCAGAAGCTGGTGATACCTCAGGTGGCTGCAACTTCATTTGCTAAAGCTCATTTTTAAAAACCATAAACAGGGACATCAAAAGTGACAGTGCCAAGACTTCATGCCTCACCAGCCTGCAAGGTGCAGGGCCTTGGGGACTAAGGTTTGAAAGATATTTAAGATACTTAGAAATTAATATAGCGATTTCCAAATTATACTTCACAAAATGGTCCTGAAACTGGACGAAGCTGAAAATCATATAAAATTTAAAGGGCATGAGGTGTTACAAGGCCTAAGCAGCTTTCAAAAGGTGACATCTGTCCATTCACCTTTGCCATGTGTGCTCTCAGAATCAGTGATGTGATGCCACAAGCACAGATCACCCTGAGGGGTACCCTGGTCCCATTTGTGCAGTGCTGCAATAGCAAGTTCTATAGTACTGTCTTCAGAGTCCAGGCTTCTACCTTCTAAGCCCTTCTCCCATCCCCTAAATCTTATCAAGAATTTTTACCAAGGAGCACACAGGATTTTTTTGGTGCAGGACATTGGGAAAACACAAAGTCTTTTCAAGATAAACCATAAACAAATATTTTTGTTCTCACAGTCATCAAGCCATTTTGGGAAAATACTTTGACACTCACCTTCTAGAATGCAAATGTCTGATCATCTGTTTAATTTACAAGCCTGTTTATCATAAACTTACAAAAGATTCTTCAACAAGCAAAGGAGCAAAATCGTTAGATGTTTCAATAATCACTTCATGAGACAAAAAACAAGTGTGGCACAAAGGCTTTCTCTGTGATTGAAGAAGATGTAAAAAAAAAAGTGTTAGTAGTTCTTGAAGAGTTGAGGCAATCTCTGGGAGTCTAATTAGCTGAAAATAAGCCCTTTCTTTGACTTCTAAGTCAGAAGAAATGCAAAAGGAAGATCTATCTATTCAAGATCATAAATGGGACAGAAGTAATGCTGTGTATCTATTCCTCGGAGCATTCTGGATTATGAACAGTTCTTCAAGACCTAATCAAATCTGCATTTTTTTGGCCTTTAGCAAGATAAATTATGAGATGGTGAATACTGTACATTCTATCCTGAAGTAAAATATCTATGTGTCTTAAGAGCGGCTTATTCTCACAGCTAAAACGAAGATTCAGGTCCAATCAGCACACAGGTTTTTCGGCTGGTGCCAATGCTAAAACAGTGTTTACATTCTTCATCTCATTGTAGAAAATACCTAGAAAAGCTGCTCTTTGGTAACAGTATCAGACTTCAGCAAAACCATGACACAGCAATAAAAATTCCCCTTCATTAGTCTTTTATTTTTTCTGCCAGACAGCACACAATGAGTACTTTATAACCCCAACAAGCTGTGCAGAATTAACACGACACTAAAAGCTCTATTTGTTCGAGGAAGAGGCACAGGACTGAGGGCCCAGAATTGGCAAATTTGACTTCCGTGGTTAATTGTTTTTCCACTGTGTGTTATCACAGCAATTTGAAAGCGCTGGCTAATTGGTTCCTACAATGGGGCTGTTACACTGATAAACACAGCTTTCCCCACGATCAGCTTTAGCTACCCAGCTGCACACCTGTGCCTGCCTGCTTCCATCCAAGCTCTGACTGCCCCTGGAAAGAGCAGTTCCGCATCCATCGCGGTCCCTGCTCGCTCGTTCCCAGCTGTTCTCCCGGGTGCTTGCGGGGGTCGGTGCAGCTGCTCGGTGGGCGCTGAGCCAGGGGAAACCTCGCCCTCACCATCCCTGTGCTCCCCTGAGATGGGGCCAGGGCACCCCTCAAACTTTTGTGGTCTGCAGCAAACCTTGGAAGGGTTTGCTCCTAAGGTCAGCAGAGACTTCTGGAAGGAGCTCAGGAGCAGGCTTGGCATGGGCAAGTGGGTCTTAGTGTGCCTTCTGAGCTTCCTGGTACCCTGCAGCAGGTGCTCTGTGCCAGCTCTCACAGTGGGCAATACTGGCTTCAGCAGGCTCAGGAATGAAACAGAAATTACTCTTGGATAAATTATTCAAATAATTGTTTCTATTTAAAGGGACTTTATGGACTTCTCAGTTAAATAAAATATGAAAGTGGCACGATGAAGCATGTAAGCACCCTCACCCAAGCTGGGTTGGAGCAGGGGAGCAGGGCTCAGTTTAGCATCCTCCCTTTGCTGACAGTTATGGGCTAGACATCAAAATCTGTAGTCTTGCTCCAGGCAAAATGCTATGTTTTATCTTTTTTTCCTTTATAAAGGCAGCATAATGTGGGTCTGTCGAGGAATATCAGCAGCCTCCTGCTGGCTGTTGATTTGGGGCTTAGTCTGTTTTAAGATGTTTCAAATACTGATAAAGGAACTGCCTTCACCAAGATGACAATGACAGGGCACTCCAAACAACATGTTCTTGCTTGGTTCCTGGCATGTTCCAGCCTGCCCCAGAGAGCCTCTGCCAGCCTTGCCCAGCCACAGTTCAGATCTCCAAACTGGGAGACATCCCATAGAATCACAGAAAATCCTGAGCTGGAGTAAGGATATCACAAGGATAATCAAAGTCCAACTCCAAAGACACCCCAAGAATCACACAATATGTCTGAGAACATTGTCCAAACACCCCTTGAACTCCGTCAGGGTTCGTGCTGTGCTAACTGGAACTGTATTTTGGAGAGAAGAGTAATTAAAAGCATGGGTTTGAGCTTTACTATTTTTAAAATCCAGAGGAAAAGCTTCAACCTATTTAAAGAAACAGCCATCGCTTCTTCACCCATTGACTCTTCACATGTAAAAGGGAATAAAAATGTATTTTCTTCCCATCTCCAGCTCTAATTAGGAAGGCCACCTTATCTGCTGTCTTACCATGTGAAGTTCCAGCATCTTGTATACCACCCAGTTTCTCTTGCAGCTGGTAGACATTTCTGCAGTTTTATCAGCACTGTGTCTAATTCCACATGGCCCAGTTTTCACAAATGTGTCTGGCTTGGCTCTGGTTCATTCTTTGTGCAAAAGCATTAGCTAAACTGCTGGTGGTTTTCTTTCAAATCCTATTTATACTTCTTTCTCACTAACTCTCTAAACAGAATGGCTTTTTTGGTTGAGTTTTTTTTATGGGGCAATTTATATCAACACCCCACCCTCCCATAAATATTGTTGTTATCTGTGATTAAGAGCATATGTCTCAGTCTGGTACATCCAATGCTATTGCAGAGTTATTTCCTAATTGTTCTTTTGCAGCAGAGCAGAGAATTGGATTTTAAATACAAGCTTTGTTTTGTAGGTCATGGGGTGAAATTGGTTAGCAAACCTTGGTAAACAAAATCAGTTGATTTTTGTTATTGTTTTGGATTAGAGAGATTTATTTCTTTATCTCTTACTGAGCAAGTCTTATCTCCAAGCGTGGCTACTTGGTTCAAGTTGTAGTTCACCTCTTTCACATACCCAAATCTGTACCCTTGTTCCTCAGACACACTAAGAATTGCAGATATTCTGGCATGGCCTTCTGCTGCAGCTTTATGTTTCTTAACCCTTCCCCATTTAAGCATTTTAAAAGCTGCCGGTTAGATCTCAATATTACTGCTAAAAATTGGAACTGACAATTTTCTAATAAAAATTCAGTGATGTTAAATCTCTTTCTTGCAGATAAACCACAAAATCTAAGCCTGTGGCATCAGGAATTCATATAGAAAGAGTTGCAAAGGTCTGAGAGCCATCCCCTGACATAGTTAGGATAGCCAGGAAGAAGGATAGCATCTCCTGGGGCCAGAGACCTGTCCCTGCCTATGAGTATGGAAATTTCTGTCCAATTTTTCCATTCAGGGCCACTCTGTGAGACATTTTTAAAGGACCCACAAAATCCAAACATCAAATTTTTGGCTGCACCCTAATTAACATCTCCTTAGCCATAAAATTCCTCCATCTATAATTTGCTGTGCTCCTCTTGTTTAATGAATTTGCCCTACAACCAAATTTACCCACTGCTGTGGGCTGTTTCTTGTTGTCTCACCCACTGGCTTTGTACAGCCAGAAGGGGCAGAACCAACCCTAGATGTGAAACTACAGTGTTTGCTCCCCTTTTTGGATGTCTCTCTCCTGCTCTTGGCACAAATTTGAATTTTAATTCAGAGTGCCTCATTCTGGAGTCCTAAATCCCTACATATAGTTGATGGAGATGGGCATTTTGTGCTGGAAGTCGTGGCAGGGACCCAACAATTGCCCTAAGCTGTGCATGTCTCCCACAAGACTGCTGCACATCTCAGCTCTCCAAGTGGAGACAGCAGCCAGGAGCAGAGCTGTACTCCTGAACTACTAAAGGCTCTAAGATCATTGTAGCAAATCTCATGTTTTGCAGTAAAAGGGTTAAAGGATGCAAGGGAAAGCACTTCCTAGGGGCCAGAGGGACTTGGCTGGGGGCAGGCCTTGAAAGAAAGATGCAGTGGACAGAGAGAGAGAGAGAGGGAGATGGGGTTATCAATCCTTTTTATTTCTGCTCTGCCTTCCCGAGTGTCTGTGCAATTTCTGTTTCAGAAACCAAGCATTTAGTTTATGTTCAGTAAAGCCTGGCTTTCCAGAGCTGAAAGGCCTTATCCTGATCCCCCACAGGGAGGAAAGGCCTGGCCTGTTTGCTATGAGGCCCCAGCCACCCCAGCATTCACTCTGCATGATCCTTGGGGTCTGAACACATCACCTGGAAATTCCTGGAGTCAGCCAGCCACACTGGCAGCTGGCATGTGCCTTACAGGGACAAACACAGGGATGCCTGGAGAATTGGCAGCTGCTGTGAGAAGTGTGTGAAGTAGGCAGAAAGATGAGCAGGAGCTTCAAGCTCTCCAGCCACACTGAGAAATAGAGCTACCCTCCCTCTCCTCACAGGTGGCTGAAATAAAATTGGAGAAATCTACTCTTTCAGAAAATCCAGGGAGATGGGAGAAGTACCCTGGCTGTGCTGTGTCTGAAGGCAGCAGTAGAGCTGCTTGTGCTCTTCATGATGCAAGGGAGACAGACAATGGAGGGAAGCAACATGGCAATATCCTGCATGATTTATCTCTCATGTATGACTTATTGGCTGGAATATATGTTCAGGTGACAAGGAAAAGGAATAATGTAATTACTCCTGCCTTAGCTGCAAGCACAATGAATCTACCTGTTGTTCTCACTGGGGACATCTAATTAAGGGAGGCAGGGACTGAGGAAGGAGGGAAGGAAGGAAGGAGGTAGCAAGAAATATACAGATCAGACACCTGCAAATAATGTTGAGGAGCTTATTGCATGGGTTATTAAACTCTTACATCTCTACTTCTTCCCAAAGTCCATGAGAATCTCTCTCCCCACAGAAGAAATCATCCCAGGCTCTCCAAAGAAATGGGTGAGCAGCACTTGAATGCAGCCTGGTTCTGATTCAGCCCACTCTGCCCCCACCACACCCTGTGGAAAGAGGTTGTGTCAAATCAGAGAGAGGAAAGCAAGCCGAGGTGCTGCAAATGGATTTGGCACCATCCATCAGCTCTGATTTGAAGTGTTTGTTTCCTTCTCTCTTCTGTTCAAAGTCCTTCTGAAGGCTGCCAGCTGTGCCTCATGTAAGCAGTGTTTTACTGTTAACCTGAGCCATGCACACTATAAACAGGGGGCTTTGCACCAGGACCTTCAAAAAACATAGAAATCCCCAAGACTCACAGATTAAGGGTTGCAGCACTTGGCCTTGGGAAAAAACACTTCACCCTAAACACTGTCTATAGATTGTTGCTGTAAAGGGTAGTACATCTGTCTTAATTTCTTTTCAGGCACTCATAACTCATTAGTGGGAGCTTATTTTCATTGCCCAAGTGGGGTGTCAAGCTTGTTTTATTACATTTTTGAGAACCAGAATGTGTAAATAAAAGATGAGAAAAAAATGCCACTGGGCCATTTGGCCTTTTAGGTTTTAAATGACTGTTAGTGTTTTCTGCTGAGACCATCCAGCATTATTTTCACCAGGACCCCTAAGAGTTCTTTCTCCATCCAGTTTTGTCAGGCAGGGAGGCTTTACCACATGTATTCCAGAAAATCTGAATGAGAAAAAAGAGAGAAAAGAAGAGAAAGCCACAGCGGCTGCTCTGGATACTTTTCCCCTTGTTTCTTGTCAGTAAATTACAGAATTTTGACCAGCTCATTTAACATATTAAAAAAGCCTTTTGAAACCAAGATACTGTAGCCAAGTAGCCAAGATACTGTAATTTACCTGGAAAACCTCACACAATAGTAGACAGAAAAATGGATAAGAGCTTTTATCATGGAATCATACGAAGCCAATGGACTGTGCACAAAAAGGCATTTCAGCATGAAGGCATTCTGTCCATCACTGGGGCATCAGCCTACTGGCTCTTTGTTCTGATAACAGCTCCAGTAAAACTGGGGCTTTCTGGGATTGTGTGATTTTTGTCATTGACTCCAGCAGAGCCATGATTTGGCTGCTGGAGGTCTGAGGCTAATGGGACTGAGAGGTGAGCAGTGAGAGTGGGAAGGTGTCAGTCAGCTGGGTAAATTAAAGCAGCCAGAAGGAGGAGGTCAAAGCATCTCTCTGTCAGCACTGAACAATTTGGGATGGCAGAAGCAGGGGATTGTCTGGGTGGTGCAGGGTGTGGGACTGACTAGTGCCAAGTGGAGCCAAGATAAAAAGAGAAGCAGAGAGCTGGTTTTGGCTCTGACACAGCATGTGTCCTCCAGGAAGGTGAAACAGGCTTCATTTCCTGCCCTACTAATTAATAGGGTTCAGCCAATTTTGGGCAAGTCCATCCCAAACTAGATGGTGTCCAAGTGCTCTGCCAACACCAAGCAATGAACTTAAACTTGCATGATGATTCCTCAGGTGTGCCTGTTCCCTTATTCTGCAGGGACTTCTGCATCTTTAATGGGATTACACACAAGCATCAATGCTTTGCTCAAAGGACCAGGGCTTTACAATCAATGTGAGCTTTGAAAAGACCAGAAGTTCCCCTTGCAGATTCAGACATGGCTCAGTTTTACTAATCTCATGTTATCCTTTATGCCATATGACCAGTTTGTTCTCATTTGAGCTCTGTGAACTCATCACAGGCATGCACATGGCTGGAAAAGAAGGATTTTGGATTATGTGGCAAAAATGGTGAGTTCACGGGAGGTTTCTGGTCAAAAGGTGCATTTAGTCAATCAAAAACTGGACTTTGAAAGGCTTGTGGGAAGGAAATGTTGATAAAAATGGGAAGGAGGCAGTAGTAGTGCAAGAGAGGAGGAAAGAAATGATTTATGATGAAGCCAAGGCAGCTGATCTGAAAGAAATAATTATTCTTCTATAACTGGCCAGGGAATGGGGGAGCCATTATGTGGATGAATGGAGACAGCAGAAGCAATTTGTCAGCCTGACTTGTTTGAGTGAGTAACTTCAATTTCTCCTTGTCTTCTTCTAAGTGATTTTTCTTTTATTGTCACATAGGACTGTATTTTACATTTCAAGCTCTCCTGATGCTTGCCTGAGTGAGGGGAGAGAAAAAAGGAGGACTTCTGCATGAATACCAGCCATGGTTTTTTGCAGTAGTGCCCACTGGCACTACAGAAACTATATGCATGTTGTGCCAGTTCCCAGTTTTGGGGGATTTCAGCCTTGGTTGTAAAAGATTCCTTCCCAAAGGAAATTTGGAGCTCAAGAGGCAGCCCAGGAGTAGAATATTTAATTGTTCTTTTCCAGTGGATATAAATTATTTTCTTTTTTGATTGAACAAAAGCTGTTTCTAAAGCTTTCACTTTACAAACCTAAAGCCATGTGGCATGTAAATATTGAGCATTACCCTCCCAAATGGCTGGGTTTATTTCTGAGAAAATTTGTGGCAACAGATCCTGAATATTCTGCAGTGCTACATTCTTCCACTTTCTCTAAGGACCAAGTCACCTGCAGGACCGGGAATGAAAGCCAGACATGGGGCTAGGTGGAGATGAAACATAGGGATGGAGATAAAGCATAAAATAATTCCTGTGGCACTGCACCCAAACACACCTGCCTGCCTGCAGTACCCCTGGTGGCAACCAACCCCAAAGGTGTCCCTCTTGTACAACTTTAAACTGGCTGAATGCTATGAAAAAGGTCCTTCAGGAAATGTTGACAGAGCTCATCAGCCTGGTGACTCTTGTATGCCAAAGGCCCATGTGAATTCAAACCCATATTTTGCCTCAGACCTCCTCAGGGCTAGGGAACATTTGCTGGGCAGACCTGGCACACATGGCCATCCTGAGCTGGCAGTGCTGTCTGCTCCCTTCTTGGTGTAGGTTAGTGGTTAATCCACTCTCCAGGTGAGGGATGTCCACTTAATTCCTCCTTCTGCCCAAGCAGGTATGCACCAACATCCCTGACTTACAGAAAAGTGTCTCAGCTGACAGCCAGCACTTCCTCACATTCAGGTTCAGGGGTTTTGGGTTCCTGCCTGTGAGGTAGAAAAGAGGGGCTTGGATCACCTAAGGAGAAAAGCAGAATTGCTCTTGATTCTTCTGCTTTGGAGGTGCATCCTTTAAGACTGTTAAATAAAAGCCTAGACAGTGAAAAATGTTTTCTCAATTGTATTTTATAAGAGCGAACTCTGTGCTTTGAATGGAAGAAGCCCTCAGGTGGACACCTGATTTTTCACTGATTTGGTCTTTTAGTGACCCTAGGGATTAGTGAGAATTTTAAGAGCACCCGAAGTTATGACAGCTTTTGGAAAATGCTCCCTCTGGCATAAGCCTGTCTTAACCACAAGGAGAGCCTGTCCTGCTCCAGGGACTGCACATGGTCATTTTGCAGCTTTCCAGTGATGCCAAAGAGGAACTGTAAGTGCACCCTTCCAACTACTTTCCGTGCCTACTCCTTGTAACCTTCTAAACTAAACTCTGACTTCAGTGGTTACTCAAAGAGTAATTATTCCACACCCTCATCAGCCTTGACAAGGAAATTCAAGATTGGGCATCCTTATGCTTTCTTTTTGAGGCTCTGGCCAAGCTCACAAGTTTTCTGTTTTCTGTCCCCAGATGTACTTGCCTGTCCCCTTTGGAGACCTCCTCCTCACTCACCTGTGGTGTGGCCACAGCTCCCTGGAGGGAAACAGGCACTCCCAGGGGCAGAGCTTCAGCTGGCCTGTTCTGGGCACCTTCCTTGTAATTAAATAAACTGTGTGCCAAAAATGCCTGTTGCTCTCCACTGGCTCTAAAAGGTGAGAAGCTGAGATGCAACTGGGTTAACTGGGAACACCTGATGTAACTTCCCCGAGATCTTTCTTGCAGCAGTTTGGGGGGAAATAGCAGAAAATCTGATGCAAGGCTTTGTCACCTTTCTCTTAGGTACAGTACCAGGGAGGCAGGGAAAAGGAACAGCGAAGGAACAGCAACAGGGGGTGTGTGATTTACTTGATCCCTTGGCTGCTTTTGGTGTTTAGATAAGTCACGTTTCTTATATCTTTTGCCTGGATGAGCTCATAAGTGCAAATACTTGCAGCTTCAAATGCATCCATTCATTATTGAGCAGGAAAGGGTGGTGGAGCACTTCTGACAGAGGCTGGAAATCATAGAAGACATAAGTGATGGTGGTAAAAACCAAGCTGTTATCTGAGGAAGAAGGGGGTGGGAGGGAGGAAGGCAACCCTCCTGCATTTATTCCTCTGAGACACAATTAAAACCCTGAACAAAAATTTTCATAAAGGACCATGTTATTGCCTTTGCTTCAAGTACCACACATAAAATGAATTATGAATTTGCAACAGAAGGAAAGTCTTTTATCCCAGCTTTAGCTATTTGACTCAAAGTTTAAAACTAATGAACCCATGGGGCCCCATTCTCCACATGCACCAGTGCAAGCCACTGGTGTTGGAATGCCACAAAGCCTGGGTGAGGGGAGGGAGAGCATCACCTCAGTGTGGGGCATAGATGTGCAAATTCAGACTTGAGGTGGTTCAGAGTGAGACCAACCACCTGGGATTAGTTCAGAGTTGTTGCTACACACCCAGAGGGAATGCTCTCTCTTTCAAAGGCAGCTAATTCATTTTTCATGGTGGTTTGGACTAGGCCTTCTTCTCCACCCCCCTCCACCCTGAAACTCTCAGATTTGTGATGGAACAGAGCTATTAGAGGTGATGCATGATTTAGAAATAAGTGTCTGTTTCAGGTTGGAATATGAAATAGGATATTTGGAAATTAAGCCAGCTTTATATAGCAGATACTTTCCATCCCTCTCCCTCAAAAGTAAAAAATAAAAATGTAGCTCAAAGTTTGTGAAGATTCAGATTATCCATGAAAAATGGGCAGTGCCTTTCTTTAGCTAAAAGAGTTACTGTCTGTCAACCTAAATGTACTTTTATTTAATGTATTTAACCAGATCAGCACCCTGGGCAGCCTACAAATGAAACACCAACCACAGAGCTTATGCCTGGAAGCCCTAAGACATCTTTCTTTCTGTTTGATATGACTGGCACATCCCATCCTTGGCATAATATAATCATCATTATGTTTCTAAACAGTCAAGGATTTGTAGAATTTAAAATTCCCTGTCTGGAGATGAAGTTTTCTGTTTATTGTAGGAGTTAATGCTTTTTTATTAGAGAAGGTAATGTAATATTGATTTTGTGTAGGGGAAAAATATGTTGCCATATTGTGATAGATGCAAAAGGTGAAAAGGCTTCATAAAAAGAGATTAATATTTTTTATTAATGTAAAAAACATTCCCAGCAAACGTGCAATTGCCCAACATGCGAAGATTTTTCTATGAGGTTAAACATATTACCCTGTTCTTACAGCTACTACTCTTTTTTTCCCTTTCCAGAGACACACATAAGAGAAATGTTATTCCTCGCTATGAAGTGTTAAAGTTAGGTAGCAGCTGTGATGGTATCAGCCAATATGTTGCTTTTAATGATCTCACTCATACATTATGAATGAGGAAATTGCAAGGCAGGAAAACATAGTGAGCGTAATCTTTAACTGTTCAGCTACTACAGAGCTTTCTACCTGAAAGCTGCACTCCCTCTGACTTTCCTGTTGGCAACAACAAGAAAGTTGACATCATGCCTGGCTTTACACCAGTGTAAACCAGAAATGTGGTCAAACCACAAGCCATGTTAATAGGTTTCCATGAGTTAAAAAAATTCTGAAAATCCAGCCTTTAGATGCAGTCCACTTTGTTACACCCCAATAAAATGAACTCATTAATTTCAAAGCAGCATGTTTGCCCACCAGACCTCAGCCTGGCGGGAGATGTGCCATGAGTTTTGATGCCCGCATTTATCAAATCTTGGCTCTTTAGGGTGGGCTGCTTAGTTTGCCACTCCTGTTCGAGATGGCACCAGGAAACAGAGTGCTGAGGGCTCCTCTGTCAGCCACTAGCTCTTCCTTACTCAGGGCTGGACAAGCCAGGCCAAGGATGTTTAAACAGCCAGCTTGACCAGCAGTGCCAGCCAGCCACCAGTGGAGCCCCATTCACACCATGACAAACTCACAGGAGCTCCCTAGCCCCACATCCCTGCTCAGCTGGGTGTCACATTCCTTGACACACAGACACTGCCTCTTCTCTGCTCAGGGTTTTGCCTTCACTCTTTTCCTTCTCCATTTCCTTCCTTGCCCTGGATAACCAGGAACTGCATCCCATAAAACACTCCAGACAATTGCATCATTTGTTCTTTCTTCTTGAACTGATATTTTAGCCCTGAACTCCCAGAGACGAGAATCAGCTGTAGAATCCTCTGAGGCTGAAGGAAACTGCTGAGCCTCACGCCCTCAACTTCCTGCCTTATCACGGCTGGACATGAGGAAGAGATTATTGCCTCCTGCCTCACAACAGCCTTTTGAGTCCCTGAAAAGTCTGACATCCACACCCCTCCAGCCAGGTTTCTGGCCCTTGGGCTCCTGGAATGGTTGTTACTGTTTAGGCCATGCCATGACCCATTGTTCCATCCCTGGGAGTGTTCAAAGCCAGGTTGGATAAGGCCTCGGGCAGCCTGCTCTAGGGAGAGGGAGATGGCACCCCCAAGGCAGGGGGTTTGGGATTAGATGGACTTTAAGGTCAGTTCCAACCCTTAACATTCTCTGTGTCCCACCCATGCCTGTGCAGGAGCCCACCATGAGCACTGAGAGCTGTCAGTAAATCACAGTCTGACTCCTCTTCCTGCTTACAGGCTTTTTTGCTACAGCATAAAGGACATTCCCAATTCTCTTTATAGAAATTAGTCTCTTTCCATCCCTCTACTTTAATAGTTTGCTAAATATATTGGGATGTATCCCCTTTCATTTCACATAGGATTGCAACACTCTCCTTGCTCAATAAAGGATTTGGAAGATGTTTGCGTATTTGTATTAATTTTTGTTTGTGTAACAAAAGCATTTCCATGTCCTCCAGTTTGGGGGCTGTTGGGGTCAGAGAACAGGCGACATAGAGCTTCTTCCTGTGTTTCTCTCATGCATTTCAGCCAAGAGCAGTGGAGGGGAACACAGCAGAGGAAGAAGAAAGGAAAAATAACTCCACCAAGCAAGGAAATACTTGGAAGAAACTTCTGCAACCTTCAAGCCTGAATTTTCTTTGTGTGAAATCATCTAAAATCAAAGCAGGAATCACAGGGAGAAATGCTGCAGCTACTGCTTTGCAGGAAATTAAATTAGATCATAATTTCTCTGACTAATTTTAAGAAACCATGACTCAAGATGCCTTTCTGGATTATATTTATATGCAAATATTTTAATATGGACGATATACTGAAAAACCAGTATGCATTGCCCTACTAAAAAAAATAAAAAAATATTTACTGCTGCTTCAGGAGACAATTTGTGTATGGAGGGTAGCCAGAAAGAGAATGTCAGAAACACTGATTTTATTCCTTGTAGGCAGGTATGCTGAGCCACTCCTCTCTTCACAGCACGGCACACACTTGAGAAGAAAAAGAAAAATAATGCAATCACCTCCCGGCAGGGTTCCCTTATTTTTGGCATAAAGATTAGTGAAGACAAGATGGGAAACACAACGTGCAAAGGAAGAAAATGGGCAGAAAAGCAGCCCAATTGTTCCTTCTGGTGCTGCACATGCCTGCAGAACATCCTCACATACACCATGTGAGCACCAAATAATACATGGCACGCCTGGATGCTTGCAAACATCTGAGGCAGCCACCAGATCTACACCTGTGTCCTCTCAGACACGGTCCCTGCTGAGAACACCTTGTATCAGACCACGTCCTCCCTCCCCACTGACCATCCAGGCAGGCAGTGACTCTGCAGGGATGTCCTCTGCAGGGCTTTATCCCTTGGGATACCCCACCTGCTGCAGCCAGGATCAGGTGAACACAGTGGTCCTGAGCTCCTGCTAGAGGCCTGGTGCCAGGAGAGCTTACAGAGGGGCACCTGAGCTGGGTTTGATTAGAGGAGTTTCAGGTGGTGCTGGGCCCACAGCATGGGCAGGCTCTGGGAGCTTAGGGAGGTCCCTGCCTCAGGAGGGTTCAGTCCCTCCTTGAGGCTGAAGACCAAACAGAGCTTGCTACAGGGGGAGCATCTGCCATCCAAGCTTTGTGCTGAGGTTGCCTCTGAAAGTCAGAAGATGCAAGTTTAGGATTATGCCTTAAAGAAATCCACTCTTGGCCACAACACCCACTCTGTCCTCCTGCTGCTTCCTTGCAGATGCGTTGCCTCACAGCCAGTGGCAGTGATCCAAGGCTGGATGTGATAAAGTGTGACCTTCCTTCCTATTCCTTGTCACTCTTCCATTTTTTCATTAAATCCCTCTGCCTCCCACTTGCCATTTGGAGTGAGACAATGACTCACTTGTTTATAAATTAATCTACTTATACTTTCCTTTCCCATTCTCTGCTTCTGTATATTTTATGTCTCTACAACTTCCACAACTAAAATCATCTTTAATTAAGAGGCTTCTTCTAATCTGGACTTTTGACACCTTAACCTGCATTTTTTTCACCCTTCATCATTATAGTTAGATGACTTCAAGAAGAGATAGTTGCTTGCTTTTAGTCACTATGCTAATATTTTAAAATGACAGTTTTTAATTTCTCTTGAGGAAAAAAAAATAGTAAAAGATCTTTAAATAAAAGACACAAGATGTGTAAAGAAAACTTTGTGTACCACTGCACACCTGTGATGGATGCACACCCCTTAACCAAATTTGGTACAGGCTCCAGAGGGGATAAAAGCCTGAGCCACAGATGGGCCAAAATCTCCTCCAGGAAACACAGAAAGGAACAGAGTGACCCAGTGGGCATCAATGCATATGAGCTGGGAACACCAGTCATTCAATTAACAGATGAATAGAGGGTGGTTTTTCCAAGACTCATTTATTAAGGTACAAAGAAACTTGTGGGTACAAGGAGTTTCATGTGTAATTGTCCCATTGTATGCAACCTGACTACAGGCCAACCACTTTATTCCATAAATATGACAGCCTAAGTGAGACTTCTCCCTGCCAGGCACTGTGGCTGCATGGTGGGGATGTTCCTGGAGCTGGGACACCTCTCAGGGTTGCTCCTTCAGGCAGAGTGACCTTCTGCTATTAACAGATCTTGGCATTAATCCAATTCAAGTTCTTTCTAAATTGCAACTGGACTGCAGGCCAGGTGAGTCTTCCCTTGAGCAGGGTTTGATGTTCCTGTCCTGACACTGAGATCCTTCCTAGCTGAGGGCAGTGACTCCTTACTCACAACAGGTCCTCAGAGAGCGACTGGCAGCAAACTGAATTCACACCAGAAAAATCCATAGAGGCAGTTCCATTCAACATAAACCATGTCCAGGTCTGAGAATGAGATGGGCTCAGGATGTACCTAAGTTCCATCAGGAGTTTAAAAAGCACAAGATTTCACTCTAAACCTTGTAACTCAACAGGAAAATCTCACTTACCGTTTTGCATCTTCAGCTTCTGTTTAATAATAATTCTAGCTCAATTCTAACTTGATTTTCCTGTGCATGTTATTTCCATGTAGTAATTAATAAAGCAAACCTTGCCATCGAACTTTGTTAGCTGCACTTTCACAAATTCATATTACATCACTTTTGTAATAATACCTTTGGTGGTAATACTTTAAAGGATTTTAAATCACTCATCCATGACAATACCATCCCAACTGTTGTCCTCCATAAGGCTGTGCAGTGCAGACCTCTTGGCACTGTGTAAACTCCTTGTACTATAATGACATAGTAACTCAAATGAGGAAAACAAAGAATTTTTTAAAAAATTAAAAATCTACTGAAGTTTTCTCATCACCAATCTCTGGGATCTTTTGATGGCTGCAGCACATTGCATTTAATCCAGCTGCATTCTCCCTGCCACTTGCTTATGTTTGCACCTCCTTCGCAGGAAAAATAAAATATTTTCTCAGGCTGACAGACAAGGATTCATGTTCTGCTCTTTCAGTAATTTGGAGAATGAAAATATACTGCTCACAGCTTTTTGTTATTTTTAACAGAACTATATTTTATCCTTTCATGTCAGAAGCGAGACAGATTAATGGCTTCTGGAATTTATTTCCAATGCTGATTTTGTTTCCAAAGTTTTGAGAGCAATGAGACAGATCTGCAGTCCTCTCTCCAGTGGGAAAGGGAAGTGGCATCTGTTCCTGCTTTGTCCTCAGAGCTGCCAGCAAGAGTGTCTGGACCAACCATCCATTCTCTGACAGTGTATGTAGTCAGCCAGAGGGCCCTTTTCTGCTGATGTAAATGAGAATCGGCCTGAAAGTGCTCTAATACATGGTAAGGAGCCAATAACCCCTCAGCTTTCTGAAGGAACAAGAGAGTTTTAAATCATCTTTACTTTGCTTGTCCTTTAAAACTTGTGCTAAGCGAAGCTTAGCTGGACTTGAAGCCCTTGGCTGACTTAAAGCCCTTGGCTGACTGCTCTGGCCAAACTCGGCTTTGTGTTGTGCTGGCCATGCACATGTAGAGATACTCAACAGGAATGCTCAGCCTGTGGCTCTCTGTCCTAAGGGGATTGCTCAGCTGGGCTTGACACGTGGCTGTTCTTCCTTACCAGTGAGCTGCTACCTCTGCCAGTCCTGCTGCCAGTGGGAAGATCCATGCCATGATTGCTCAGTCCTTCCACCAACACTTTGGCCAGACATGGGTCTCTGGATGGCATTTTACAGCGCTTTTTGAAGACTGCCAATCCAGAACCGTGGTTTTCCAGACAGCAAGAAGGCAATTATAAGCCAAAGACAGCCAGTGATATCAAGGGTATGTCCAGGCAGCTTTCCCAGTGCCCTTAGCCAGGAAAGACCAGAGCAGAAGTCTGCACAGAGGGGCGAGGGCAGGAGCAAAGGCTGGTGCTGCCTAGATTAGAGATGTCGTTTCGCTCTCATCTCCCTGCTCATTACAATTTGCCACAGAAATCAAATCAGATCACAGTGTTTGCTCCTATGTGGTTTTCTGTGTGAACTGCAGCAGGAAGAGAATATCTGAGCTCCAGAAGAAACTGATTTCACTGAGTTTTCTGACAGATACCAAAGCCTCCTTTGCTCCTACAGCAATTTCTGCACTTCCAAAGTTTTTAACTGAGGTGGAGCATATTTTGCAATCCAGACCTGATTTAGGTTCTTCAGATAATGGTGAATGCACACCCTCATGAACGAAATGGTTCTAATCAACTCAATGGTCAAAAATTTCTGCCTTATCCTTTACTTGAATTTATCTGTCTTCAGCATCCAGCTACAAAATCTCATTATGCTATTGTCAGTGAGATTAAGGTGTTCCCTCCACACAAGTACACAGGGGAGAATTAATCTGCCCAGGTTTAGACATCTGCAGTGCACACCTCTGTATGTATCAGTCATCAGTGATGCTTGTATGGTCAAAGAAGAAAAATGAAGACTAGCATGATGTGAATCACCTCCCTTAAAATAGATGTCTGGTACACATCAGATGGACTACCCTGCAGCAGTGCCTCTTTCTTACACACTGGATGGCCAGCTCAATCAAAATTTAAAGGAAGTGCATCTTCACAGACTAGGAGTACCCACCACTAGCAAAGTTATTTGGAGCAAGTTACCTACAGAAATAAAAATCCACTATAAGAAATTGATAGAGATGCCAGCCATCAAAAGTACTTCCTAGGATGTTTCAACCCTGTTCTTCTCTCTGTATCTGCAAATGGTGGTTGATGGCTGGAAATTACTTTTATCTCACTGCAGAGAGTCAGTGCCATGTCCATTTGTCACTTTGGTCCCATATGAGCCTTCAGGTTAAAGCATGTGCAAATGATGCCTTTTTCCAGCTCCTGGTGTTGCTGGATCACATGGAATTTATCTTGCTTCACCTCAAGTAGATTAAATAGAAGAAAAGTTGTTGATTTTTAAAACTGAGGAAACTAGTAGGCTAATATTTCCTTTATTTTATCTGATCAGATTTAGACATTGCTTCTACCTCAGCTGTGGAGCAGAATCAAGTATCAGGGTTATATCCAAAGAGAGTTCAAAGTCTAGTTTATCACTGTATGGAGAAATGGGTAAAAATCAATAAGATTCAACTTTAATTGATTTCCTATAGGGAAGAGCTTGCTCTATAATATCTGAAAGCCATTAGTCAATGTGTCTTTGAAGTATTAAATTTATTATGAAAACCCTGAAGATATTCTGTTTTAAATACATGGAAGCTTATGTGCTTACTGGATTATAGGCATGTATTAAATATAGCACTCACCCTCTAATGGAGCACAGCACTGTTTTCACACTATCATTATTCTGAATCTCATCTTGCTCTTGCAAATTCACAGAAAAGGTACCTATAAAATGCTTATCTGGCATTGTGCCCACTTAATTATCATCTCAGGGATTATTATAATGGGCACATGGGGATCTCCTTTGAGAGTGAAAGGCCTATAAAATAACATCTCTTTATGCTTTGATGTTTAGGACCTTCCTTCAAATTCCCCAGGTGTCTGGAAAAGGGTTCTGAGCTTGGGGTGGTATTAGTGGGTGGTTTTGCACTCATCTGTGTTTGTGTCTAGTTTATATTTACTGTGCCTCACACAACCAACCTTTTGGTAGCTCCTTTTCTTGGAGATGCAGTTGCTTTCTAAGAAGTAAAATTCAGCCACCATGCCCAGACCTTTACAGGTCCAGCAGTGCTTGGACTTTGTCATACCCTGCCCCACACTGAAGCTTCTAGAAAAATACAAGCCAGGCTAAAGTGTGATTCAGTGAATGTCCCTCACCTGGGCTCAGATATTACCATATTTCATTATGCCTTCAGTCAGGGTTTCTCCTGAAAGTAAAGAAACTTTTAGAGTAAATAAAACTACTCTGCTTCAAAACTACTGTGGGGTAAATTTACAAATTTTCTTCTACTGATGATGAAACATGCCCAGGTCCATTATCAGAACAATTTATTCCCAAGAAATGAAACTACTAAATGATGACATATTAATTTAGATCACATGCATTGTGTCAAATAGATTGCTTTTCTGTTTATGAACTAGAAACAATGAGCTTTTCTATTTCTCCTTTTGAAACTTCTTTAGCAATCTTATGAATAGTTCAAGATGTAGGTCTGACAGTTCTAATTCATGAGTTGGGGAGCTAGTTATTAATTCATTTTCCTGTCTTAAAATCTTTAATAAATCAGAGATTTGTCTCCTTATTTATTTTCAGAGTGGGGAATGATGTTATAGGGAATGTTCATGGCTAGACAAGAGTCTTGATGTAGAATGAGCAGGGCACATTCATACATACAAAAAGGGAATTAATTGACTTTCTTTCAAATTTCCTTGCCATTTTGGTCCTGTGATCATTTGAGCTGGAAGAATATACATCAAAGTGTTAGAAATAAGAATCTGATGCTACTCCCATACCTGGAAAGACATTGGAGCTGAATTAAGAGCATAAATCTGCAGAAGGACATTTCCAGAGGATGAGGCTAAAATCTTTATTTCCCAGGGCTACATATAGAAAAATAAATCCCAGTGAGGAGATGCACCATTTCACTGGTGTTCCAGAGAACCAAGCTGCTTGATATGGAAAAAATGTTCACAGCTATTTCTGCCATCCCCAAGGACTATTCAGATTGGTTTTGTTCATGTACCTCATTTTTATTCTCAATGAACAGAGATCTGAAATGGCTATTCTTCAGGAATAAAACCTGTCCCCAAGAGAGCTCAAAAACATTGCACACTTCTGCAGAAACCACTTAGTCCATTTCTGAGCTCTCAAGTGCTGTGTAAGGAGAGTACTGGTCCTGGGGGAAGAGGAGGGGAGGGATAAAAATGAATTTCACCTAAACAGGATGGGTTTGCTGTTCATTACTTGCTCTCATTTCAGACACTGGAGGTGTCCTATCAGGACTGAAGCAGCAGCACCCCTGAGAAGTGTCTGTAACAATCACTTTCTGATGAAAAGTGCTTAAAATTATAAAAGTAAGACTGTGAACAAGTTCTAAAGACAAACATAAGATAATTTGACTGATACAAGAGATATTTTTTCATGATACAGTGTTTGCCTGAAAAAAAAAACTCTAGTACTTAAATAAAAGCTTTTTAATAGCAAGCAGAAGATAAGGCAGCTCCCTACAGTCTAAATAATTTTACATACAGATACAGGCAGTGGTTGACTAGGGCAAGCAACGAATATTAACTTCTGCTTCAATTCCTTGGGAAAGAGCAACATCTTCAGACTTTTGAAACAAGTCATATGTTGAACTTAACAGGTTTCATCCCATTATGTAGCTTGATTTGAAAAGTGATTTGACTAAGCAAATGTTTCTCCTTCTTTACAAACTGAACCAGAGTATTTTCAGTAACTATTTGGATTATGCAAAGGATTCCTAAACATTATTAGAGGTTCCTGACCTTACTGTTTGTGAAGGCTTTGATGGGAATGGAAAAGTGTGGGAATGACAAGACCTGATGCTTGTAATGGCAGCAGAGGAATAGAGAAAAGAGGGGTGCCATGTGGCATGAAAGTCTCTCACAAGAAAAATCTTCTTTCTCCTGCTTGGATGTCATGGCAAGAGGGCATATATAAATATAAGCCAAGAAAATAATGTATTGATTTTGCTGTTAGATATTACAATACATTCTTTGTTGTTCCAGGAAAGGTTAATTGTGTTGCCCAAAAGAGAAACATACCATTATGTTCTGAACTATTCCTGAAGGTAATGAAAGTACATTTAAAAGGCATTACCCTAAGCTACAATAATGTAAGAGACTAATGTTTAACTTAGCATACAACATGATGAGAAACAAACTTCAGTGGTTATTTGGAGACCCAGACTTTCCCAAATGGGGTTTAAAAGAAGGTTTATTTGTTAATGTGCCAAGGCATCACCAACCCACTCTCTTGTCACCTACCCCTAGTTTCCAGAATACCAATAAGTTTCCTTCATTTCTCCCCTTCCTTGGAGTGGTAGTAGCAGTTAATGTGACTGAAGCAGAGACTTCCAGGTAAACAAGGAGAATTTTGCAGTTCATGTTGCCATGGTGAGTCACTGCTGTTGCATCCCTCTGTGCACTCGGTTACTCTTGGATGCACCCCATGTTTGGCTGGTGCCACTACTCTCTGGTCATCCACTAGACCAGGCATTGAGTCAAGTGAACCCCCTACTTGTCCCTGATGGTGGAAAACAGGCACTTGCAGGAGGAGATTTACCTCAGCTCAGATGCCTGGTTTAGCATGCCATGATTGACCCCTCTAGCAAAACCTCTCTCTTGTCTGCAGTCTCAGGAGTTTAAAACAAGTAGCTCATTTGCAGACAGCTAAATGTAGATGGCTTAGCTTGAGGTTAAAAATACCTGTAATTGGAGGTGTTTACATAGGAACTACCTGCCTACATTGCTGTTCCAGTCAGGGCAAGTGGGTCAATGCCATCAGCAGAGCCAAGAGTGATGAGCATGCACTGTGTCTACTACAGCTGTGTCAAATCCTTCTCCATGCTTCTCTGACCATAAAGATAAGGGTTGCAAGGAAAAACATATCAATTAATGCATTTTAAACCAAAATTAAGATTTAGTTAAGCAGTTAGTTTTTATTAGTTTGTTAAAAACCTAATTAATCAGCAATCCATGAACCATATATTCAGGGTTAATATTAGCAATACAACCAAAAAAATCAGGATAGGAGATGTGTATACAAGGTTAATATAACACTGTGGACTTCTAAATACTCCTCTATAATCAATCCTCCAAATCCCAGTTTTGCAGTCACACCCTCACTGAGTTGTAAGCACCCCCTGGGCCAGGTGGGAACAAACAGAAACCCTGGAAATGGGGGTTCCCCTGCTTCACACCTCTTCCCATCAGGGGGTAGGTACTCCAGCTTCACATATGTGTGTGCTGGAGGCTGCAATCCCCTAACACACACATGCCCTGATGAAAAAACCATCATGAGCATCTCTGAGGCCTCTGAGGTGTTTAGAACCAGTTCACATGTTTTGTTCTACCTGAGAGATACTGGGAAGGCTGGTGGATATAATATGGGACCTGTGTGACATTCACACCATTCTGGGACAGCAGCTGGAGGTCAGNGTGTGTATGCTGCAGGCTGCAATCCCCTAACACACTCATGCCCTGATGAAAAAACCACCATGAGCAGCTCTGAGGCCTCTGAGGGGTTTAGAACCAGTTCACATGTTTTGTTCTACCTGAGAGATACTGGGAAGGCTGGTGGATATAATATGGGACCTGTGTGACATTCACACCATTCTGGGACAGCAGCTGGAGGTCAGATAGGATAACCCAAAATATCTCAGGTGATCCCAGACACCCACATCTGGGCAACTGAAGACAAGCTCCATGTTCTTCTGTTCTCTTCACACATACATCAGTGGCTGTGTTCACGTGGTTTGTGATCAGTCCTGGAGGCTGAATCCCATGATTCCAAGAACACACTTAGATTTTGTGTCTTACTGCTTGTATCTACAGGCTTTCTGCTCTTGAAACGCCTAATAGCTTTCTTACCTCTAGCTAAAGTTCCCCTTCAGTGGAATGAAGAAGGTAGCTCTGTAGGCTCCATGCTCCAGTCCCTACATCTCCTTTGCCATTAAGCACAGTTTTCCCAAGAACCAGGGAGGGAGTGATGGAGACAGGGGATACATCCATCAGTGCAGGATGCCTCTGAGTGCTGAAGCATGCCCTTTTTTGAGAAACTGTCGGTATGAGAATTGATTTCTACTTCAAGGAGATCAAAGCTGGCCAGCAATTAATCATTTCCAGGAATTACTGGCTGACCCCTGCAGTGTAATGCATGGGGAAGACATTTTCAGTGCCAAGCCTGCTGTTTCATTCAGTGTTTTGGGAATGATTAGCTAGGCAGGGTCAGATGATGGGATCAGTGCAATCGGTCTTGCAGCACCTGCCTCTCTCTCTTGGGGTCCCTGTGTGAGGAAAAGCAGCCAGGTTACGTGTTCTTCACATCTGGAGAAAATCCTCTCTTGCCTACACCCCTATGGTTGTCATTCCTCCCCTGCCTCATAACCACCCATTTTTCCTGTATCTTTTCATTTGTACTTCTTCAGGAACATTTACTGAATTACCTGGAGATTGGTGGCTGTCACTCACAGTGGGAACGTGCTCCTTGCAGCTCCACACAGCTAAGGCTGGCACAGGAGCACCACTGGTTTCTCTAGAGTAGAAGGGAGGAGGGAAGACTAACACTTAAACAGATATGACCCCAAGCTGGGAATTTGACACTGAGCGCTGTGTAACGGCTAAAGCAAACTCTTTTTCCTATTCCTTTTCAGATTGGTTTTGTTTCTATAATGATCCTAGTCAAAATTACCATTTAAATATTTTTCAGCTAAAAGAAAAGACTTTTTAATGACATAGAAGTTTTGATGGAGCTGTTTCCATTTTCATTCCTTCTAAAAAAAGAGCTTAAGCAAACTTTTTAAATTTGTGAAGAGAAATTTAAATACATGACAAAGAACAACATTTTCAATGACATTTTTCTTTTTTGTAATGTAAAAAAGATTTTATATATATATATGTATATACATATTTATATCTTCCCAAAGCTGCTTTCACAAAGAAATGCAGAAGAAGCTTTCAGAAACCTTACAGCTGAATTTTCTTTTTCAAGGCTGGAAAGGGAAGAGATAATGCTGATCCTTCTCTCTCAGGATCCCCCACCAGGAGAGGAAGGATGGCTGAAAATTTCCTGCATTAATCTTTGAGCTCCCTGTGGAACATGTCCTGTCACACAGGGCTGGAATTTTGCAGAAATTCAGCTACTCTGGCATGCATTGGTAGTGAATGGAAAAGGTAAATTAAGAAGAGCTATTTTAAGAAAACCTAAATCCACAAGGCAGGTCAATGGCTGGGAGGATGCAGTGCCCAGCAGTGGTGATTTTCTGCTGGTAGCATTGCAGCAAAAACAAGACTTTACCAAGAATTAGCCTGTCTCTTACTTCTTTCAGCTCCTAAACATCCCTGTCTCCATACTTCTTCCTCCCCTCCTGTTCCCTCATCTCTTTTCCAGACCACCTCCCACATACATCCTTGCCTTTCAAGATGCAGCACTCAGACACTGGGCTGATAATCACAACTCAGGAACTGCAACGTCCTTTTCTGTGTTCTTTACATATTTCTTTCTGGATTAGGTACTTTAGTGCTGTTGTGAATTGTGATTTCCCTGGCCCTTCACTTTGAGATGGATCTCTCTCCACCTCCACTGGTTCCTTCTTCTTCACTGCTTTAAACCTTTCCTTTTTCTTCTGGTAAGGCTTCCAGTTTTTTTCTTGGTTTGATCTGACCTTTTTTTATTTGATCAAACTCCTTTGCTTTGTTCTCCTTCCACTTTATACTTTCACCTGCTTTTGGAAGTTTTTATGGAACTACCCTTTCTCATTAAAAGGAATTGTGTATTGCTGTCTGCACAGCTACCATATCATCCTCCTCTAAATGCCATCCCCTCTGACTGCCCACAGATGTTACAGACTCACAAACATTAGCCCAAGAGCAACCAGCAAATCCTATTACCTGGCTTCCCATTAAGAGCTCAGGATATTCCATTTCATCTGTTCAGTTCACTAATGTAGTGGTCCGTGTTTTTTCACCAGCATATCTACATACTGAAATCTGTATTTCTCTAGAATATCTACATATTGCAATCAACTCTCATGTTTCTTTCTGATAATTCAGAGGGATCCATCCTTCTAGAACTTGGATACACAGGCATTTTCAGGAGCCATCCCATCATTTCATATGTGTTTTCTACAGTTCACTCAAATTCTGAGAAGCTGTAACACCAAGAAGTTCATACAGGTTCCAGCACTGCACTTTGCACTGGATTTCAGTGTCCTGCATGGAGAACAAATCTCTTCTCTGCCTCTTCTCACCAGTCTCCTGGTTTTTCAGCTGAAGATTGGATTAGAAAATTTATCATCTTTTGGAGTAGAGGATGTGATACACTTGAGCTGCCTCTTCTTTATGAATCTGACAAAACTTGTCAGAATTAGTGCTTTGCAGCATATAGTTTTGGCATATTCCATATAAGTTTAATCTGCTTTCTGAGTTTTCAGATTTTGCATCTTTCTTTGATAAAACTCAATTTGTTAGAGTAACCCCAGAACAACAAGCAGACAAGATTGCTTTGATGACTGACTGATACTTTAATTTACCACATTAACACTTTTGCATGATATAAATATTTCTTGGTAGCTTTGTGATATTTTAATTATTCATTTGATTATTTAATTGATTAGTTGTCTGGATTCTGCCTAGCCTAGAACAGAAAAATATTTGTCAAACATGTGAGACATGGGTGCATCTTCCAGCTCCTCCTCATAATAGAACAATGGTACATTTATGTCTGTTCTGGGTGGCCACAAATACCCATCTCCAAACCTCCTTCTGGAAACTGGCCTACCTCAGTTCTTGCTTTTCTCTTCTTCCTGGCAGCCTTTCTTTTAAATCCTCTTCATGATGTTCTTAGGGATGGATTTGTCTCTGGTGCCTTTATATACATTTATAATTTTTCTGCACCTCATTAACTTCTCATTTATATTGATTGCTAGCTACTTTCCCTTCTTTCCCTCCATTTATTTTATATTGCTATTTTATTTTCAGTTGCTGCCTTCTTTCCCTGCTGAACTGGGGTGGCCTTTTGCCAACATTCTCAGCTTGACATCAGTCAGTCTGCTGAGATGCTGAGACTATTAGCCGCCATCCTGACCAATACTGTCTCCTTATTTCTTGCTTTTTCCCTTTCCTCCTAGGCAGTCTGTCTGTCTCCAGCTACTGTCTCTTATTTATACAAAAAGCTTTTTAGTCAGAGATTTCTGTCTTTGCACAGCATCTGCCAGGGCTTGATCCACTGCAAGAACTCAGTGACCTGAAGCTTTAAGTGGATGTTCATGGGAGGAAAAGCAGTGACTGCTCCAGAAGGTACCACCCTTCAGCTGCAACACACCAAGTGACCAGGCTGAGATAATTTCAGCCTGAGGAAAGCAGAAGAGCTGAAAGCCCTGCTAAAGTGCTTTCAGTAGCCCTGCTTCCCTTTGCATTGAAGTCAGGCTTCTCACCTGGTCAGTTGACTTGCATCACTCAAGCAAAGGGAAGAACATTTTTGTGGGCAATACATTCACAAAGCATCTTCAAATATTGTCTGAGCAAATGATTAGCTGTATATAATGCTACAGAATCACAGAAAAGCTGAGTTTGAAAAGCCTCACAGGGATCATCAAGTGCAACTCCCAGCCCATAACAGAACCATCCCAAAAGTTTCCATGTGCCTCAAGAGTATTTTCCAAATGCTTCTATTGCTCCAACAAGGAATGAAGAACTGAACCTAGAGACAGGACCCTGCTCCCTTTGGCCTTGGCTTTCTTTGATAGTTTTTCCCTTGAAGAAAGTGGGAGAAAAGAAGGTAAAAATACCTTCACATTATAGTTAGCATTAGAAGTCACCCTGGTGACGTGAATACCTGTTTCCCTTTCTCTAAATAACACACTGCCGCACGTCGTGATCAGTGACTTTGACTAATGTAATTATTAAAGACTCAAAAGTTGTACTTGTGTTTGTCAAAACAGATCAAAGTTATGCTTTTATTAGTCTCCATGCAAGCAGTGTGGCTCTGTAATACATCGGTTACCACTTATTATTCAATTGGTGTGAAGGGAATGAAAGAAGAAAAAGGGGGCTTGTGTGTGTGTAATGCTATTTTTCAATTAGTTTGCTTGTGGGTTTGAGCATAAAATTGGATAAGTAAAAATGGTGGATAGGACCCATCTGCCAGGGAATTGCTTGCATGTGGCCTACTGCTACTCTCCTGCATTTGATCAGTGGTACAGAGTGTGTGGGTTGATTAATTCATTCAAGTCCCTCTGGGATACACAGCCTGCCCAAGAACATTTATCCTAATAAATAAAAACTCAGTCACATCATCACAGAAAGGCTGGGGATGGAAAGCACCCCTGGAAGTCATCTGGTCCAATCTCCCTGATCTACCAGGGTCCCCTGGGGTAGGTTGTACAGGATCATGTCCAGGCAGTTTGGAATATTTACAGAGAGGGAGACTCCACAACCTCTCTGGGCAGTCTGTTCTATTATTCTATCACCCTCAAAATAAAGAAGTTTTTCCTTGTCCATGAAAAGCACTTCATGCAAATATTGAATAAACCACACTTATGTGGACTGAAGAGAAACTTCCCTTCTCCCTTCGCTCCTTGCATCAGCACAGCAAGGATCTCACCTGGCAGAAAACTCACTCTAGCTCAGCAGGAGCCTTCCCACACATATTGCACACCTCAGTGTGATCGAATACCTACATACCACACGGAAAACAGACCAAATTCTTGGCAGTTTTAAGCTCAGTAATGACACGGCACTGTCACCCAGACCCAGCCCATCAGCTCATCTGTGTCACCCATGTCCCTCCTTTCTTCAGGGGCCTGCAGGTTCAAAACTGCTTGTAGAGCACCTGCTGAATGAAAGCAAATCCCAGCACTCCCTCAGGCCATATCAGAGGCAGAGCTTAGATGGGTAAATTAGATCTTTTATTCTTTTTACGTTGGCTACAATTTTCAAAAAACTTTTACACTTCCCCTTCCAGACCTTAACAGCAACATCTCCTGTGCTTCCTCTGGTTCACTCTCAATCTCACCTCCCAAAGTCCTCTCCAGTTCATGCAGACCTTTCCATGTGGATGATAAGGGCATTCCATTACCAGTCTGCAGACATTGTAGGGAGCCAGGTATTTTGGGATTGCAGCTATTGTGAACTCACATGCTTCAGGCATCAGACAAAAACATTAGCAGGTATTCAAATGCTCTACAGGGTTCCTCTGTTCTCTAATGTGATCATGGCACAACATCCACTTACAAGGGGACCAAGGTCAGACTTCTAAATCCTTCAGGTGAGCAGCTAGAGGACTGAATATATCACTGTGTTTACTCTCTAGAGTGCGGAGAATAAATATTTCCGCTTGCCAAAGAACTGTTCTATATAATCTTCCTCATTTTGTGGCTGTTTGGGTAGCACATCACAGCTTGCTTCTCTAGACTCATCATTGCTTTCACAGCCCTGATGAGGCTTATGATTGCTTTAATACACCAGATGCTTGGGTAAGCCCAGTGGTACTATCTGAGGCTTTCATTATGGATGGTAAAGCTAAAAATAGCAGGCATGCTCAGAGTCCATGGTGATCAACTGTATCCCTTCTACACTCAATAATACTCTTCTTTCTCTCAAAACAGGCTTCAAGTATTGAGGTTTTTTAGAGCATTTTACTCTAATGGAAAATTCATAGCCTTTATCTTCCCTTTTGTCAATTCACAGCCTTTATCTTTCTTTTTGTCGTGCTTAAACTTAGGGTAGCAACAGAAGGGCTGAGCAGCAGCAAGAGCTGAGCTAAGAACATCATCCTCTGCAAAGAAAAATCATGGATTAAGTTGTTTCTAGGGAGAACTATTTACAACTCAGTCTTCAAATAAAAAAGACAAGGAATAGTATCCCTTAGCAACCCTGACAAAATCCTTGCTTTATCGCAAGAAATAAATTGTTTTATTATATACAATCACGTTCAATCCTCAAATCAGAGATAATCCAAAGTTTGTATAGTCCAGAATGGTGTATTTGAGCCCTCCTTATAGCACTGTGGTTCAATTTAGCCATCTTTGCAGAATTAGCTTTCTCAAAACTTGTAAAATGTCAGTCAGTGTCATTGAAGAAGGAGCAAAATTCACCCAAGGTGACAGCAGTTCCCTGCAGCATCCCAGCTCCTGGACCCTTCCCTCCCTCGTGCCCACCACAGGTGCTTGCAGGATTTACTCTTCTTCCCAAAGCATCTCAACTTCCAGCATGGGGGAACTGAAAATTCAAGCTTGGAAAATCACCAGGCGTCTGATCCTTTCTCCTGCAAACTCACTTCTGCTCCTGGGATATTCTAACCTCACATAAGTAACAGTGAAAGAAAGAAAGGGCATGAACAGAAAATTACTATCCTTATACATTTGTTTTGGCTTTCTCTAACATCCAAGTGGGTGTTTCAAAGGCAGGTAATTGGCACTGCAGAAGGTAGAATGGGAGTCAGTGCAACAGCCCTGAAAATGTATTTTGGTTGTGATCATTGTGAAACTGCTTTCCAGCAGCACTTGCAAGACAACTTGGATAGATAGAATGGAACAAATTAATTGGAGTTAATTTTGATATTTCATAGGAAATTCTCATGAGTGGAATCCCAGAGAAAAATATCAGGGTTTAATTGTTTTCTGCATTTTTGCACACAGACACATACCTACACAGGAACAGCTGGCAGAGATTTCCTTTGCAACTTCGGGGCTTCAGTGCTCTTTCTGTTTCTGGAAACCTTAGTTGGTGGCCTGTGATCATCCAAACCCTTCAGCACAACAAGCTCTCACACCAGCATTGCAGGCAGCTGAAGAAATGTGCTCTGGTATCTTCTGGACACTCAAGAGTAGGGCTTTGTGTGGCTAAACCAGTTTATTTTATAGTCACAACAAAACCCAGAGGTTTAATTGTTTCTTCATGCATGTGGCAGTTACCATGACATTTGTCCTTAAGAAAGTATAGACTTATGTAAAAGAAAGTACAGCTGTAAAATCCAAAGTACACAGTATTTTTTTACATTTTATAAATCCAGAAATAAAGAGAGTTTGAACAGCTCCACTCACTGCTCTCGCCCTGCTCACACCCAGCTGAAGCTGTCACAGAAGCTGACAGACCACAGAGGTCTACATAGCCCTGATGTGTCTGGAGATGCTGATTGTCATATTAACCCCATCCTCAATTGACATCCAAAACCATCAGGGGTAACAGAAGACTTTCTGTACCAATGACCCAGTGGTTTTATGAGTGCTCAGTAGGCACCAGCCTCACGTCTATAATGCAGGACTGTTTGGTTCCAGCCCTGGCTTATACTGTTCCCCAAATGCCTGTTTATTACAGGATGTGAGAATGATGGGACATACAGACATCTGTGTTACCCTCACTGTGTTCCCTGTCTGAGTCCTGCCCTAATTAAATTTGGGAGCCTGCTAATTTCTCCACGGACCAGTTTGCAGCACAGACAGTGAGTTCTCTGCTGAGATAATGAAACTGTTATAATCTGTAGGACATGTTTTCCTGGGCAGTGGTGCTTATGCTTCTGGTTAAAAAAAAGCTGAAAAAGCTTGAGTCTTTACCAGTTTTTTTAAGATGGTAACCAGTATTTTTGCAGCTGTCTGGGAATTCCCACCATGCCATTGACAACATGGTGAATCACCTTGCTCTGCCATATCTCTAAAGCTCAAACATGCTGAAGTTTGCTGTAATTTGCAACAAGCTGCACTGCAGAGCCCTTTAGAAGTCAGCTTGATATATTTATTATCAGTGGTCCATGTTTTGTTTTTCAGTGAGCAGAAGGAGAAGGCAGCAATCCCACTGTGCTGAGACGGGGCTGGAGAATAACACAGCTCAGCGTCCAACCTCCCACCCAGGCTGCAGAGAGGGCTAATGCTGCTCTCAGCATTTGTCTGACATTCACTGGGAGGTGCTGAGGGATTATTATCTTTATTTATTGAGGCCCCATCCTGACTTGGATCACTCCTTAACAAGGTCACCATAATCACATTGCAATCAGGCTGCCCTTTCCCTTCCCAGTCCTGTAATTAGTGTTTGCCCTTGTAACTGGAAGATTAACCACATGACCTATTATTAACCTCTCTCCACCTATTATGATCTCTTTGGTGTTCCTTTTTAATGCAGATACTGTTAAACAGGGTCTGTTTTAATTATATTGTATTAGCATGGGAGAGATTCTCAAACATGTGGGGAATGTGCTGATTATAGATTTAATGATAACTGCAAGTACCAGAAAGTGTAAGTGCTGTATAATTGGAGAGATACTCCAGTGCAACCACACACAGCACTCTCTTGGTACTCACTGAAAATCCACATGGCTCCACAGGACAAACTGGTGTAGATACATTCTCTGTCCCATGGAGTCCCACTCCAGGCAGCCCTGTCCTGGTGCTAACAAATACCAGCAGTGAGACCCCCATATCTTCATCCTGTGTGGTTTTCAGTTCTCAGTGGGTTGGTGTTCACCCCTCTGTTGAAAAATCTTCACACACTGCCCCAGTGCTTGTTCTGGTTCTCCACCAAGGCCTGGGGTTGCACAGGGAACACTTGGTCTGGCCAAGGGCAAGGTGAAAAAGTAACAAAATATAAGAGGAAGGATGCTGATGTCTGCAATTGCACTACAGTTATTATAACTATTATAGTTACTACAATTTTTAATGGCTCTGAATCAAGCTACCAAGTCACATCCTCCTGCGATTTATCCCATGAACCTAATTGAAAAAAAACCCAAATAACTATTGCAAACAGAGCACTAGTGACCAATGGACTGTATCATTATTTTAGGCCTGAGGGTTCTGAGGCAGCACATCTTTCATATAGTGGGGAGTAATCCTTTGGTTTTGAGGTTAAAAGGGCTTAAAAGAGAAACAACTGTATGAATGGTTTTGAGGTTAGCGCATCTCAAAAAAAATCTGACATTTACTCATGGTTAAAGCAAGCTAAGAGAGTAGCACAAATGTTATTCTGAATTATTCATCCAGTTTGAAGTGTTCATTGAGAATGTGCTCTCATACCATTCTGTGAGATCCTGAAAAGCCATTTGCCCTCTCCAGAGCTAAGGTCATGCCCTGTGTGTATGCCCACCTCCATCTCTCATGGTACCATGTTCATCAGATTTCCTTGTGCCAGGTCATCAGGTAAGAACAGTTCTTCTCTCAGAAACCACCTGTTCTAGTTTTCCTGAAAAGGTTAGAGAAGCAGTGTGTGGATATGGGGGGCATACAGCTGGACACAGAGTTCTCACAAGTTGTGGCGGCGTGGAGGAGGAAGCTGGGAGCAGCACTTAATAGTTGGCTGCATTGTATAAAATATTTTCTCCTCATGGAAATATTTCCTCATCAGCAATCTGATGCTGTTATTTCTTCTCTTCATTCATGGTGCCACAATTAAAAGTGTACATGGACATTGAGTTTCTAGTCCACAATTATGTCCAAACTGGCTGAATGAAAACTACTCCTGGATGGTGAGGATGCCCTGACTGCGTCTGAGCTTGCTCCCACCTTGGCCCTCTCTACAGACCCACCTGCAAACTGTGAGAAACCTGGGATCCAACACACCTGACTGACACTGTGTGCTAGTCCTGCAAGTGAAGAAGGCTGTACTATTTCAGCAGTTAAATTTAATCAGACCCAGCAGAACTATTGGAGATCCTCACTGTGCCTCTAACAGCAGCAGATGAAGTGACTCACGTACGTGTCAGGTCCCAGTCATTGGGTTTGTGTTTGCTCTGTCCATTTGCTGATCCACCCTAAGACAGTCCAGAACTTGATTCAAATCTTACCATTTCCAAATCTTTCCTTTTGGACTGGGGCCTGTGAGCACAGATGTTCAGGCTCATCCTCTGTGAACTCCCCATGAGCCACAGAGGATCTGACAGCAAAATCTCCATCGACACCCAGTGCTGCTGGTGGTCTTGGACTTCAATATGCAGGATATATTGTGGGGGCAGCTGCAGCAAGCGTACAAATGGAGGCTAAATTTGGGGATATCCTGCCACAAAAAGGCAAAATAAAATGAGACAGTGACCAGCTCAGTGGGATGCCATCTTTTCACTGTGTTAGCTCAAAGAAGTAACAAGTTTAAGCCGTATTTTAATCTAACAGCTTTCATAACAAGTAAAAACCCCTACATGACTTTGCATTTGTTGACAAAATTATAAATTGATCTCATAAATGCAACACTCTAAAAATAATTACAACACTTTGTGTTTTATCTCTATTACAATTTGCTGTAATCACAATAGAAAAAAATTTAAAGCTGTCTAAAATTCACAAACAGGTGGAAAGGAGGATTTTTATGATTTATAGTGTAATCTCCTTTCTCAGCTTTTTGGGATATTGAAAGTGATAGTTTAATCACACATCTATCTATGCCAGAAAATAAAGGAAAAGCATATGTGAGATGAAGGGGGAATTAAATCCAAGCAACAATTCTGTGTGGTCTGGTGATTGGAAGAAAATCATCCATGTTTGCAATTAATTCAAATTCACTTACCATAGGATGCTTCTTAAAATATTTCATTTTCTACTTAATTTGGCTGCAGCGAGTCTGAACAGTACTAACTGATTCTCATTTTTCATCTGCACACAAATGTTTGAATGCTGTCATTTTCTGATCTACAAGACCAAGGAAAGAACTTCCAGAGGGACCTGACAGTGTTGCTGAGATCTCTTTGCTGTTAGAGTTTTGCTCTCAGGTGACGTTCTCGTGGTGCCTTCCCAAATATCCTGAAGAAAAAGTGGGAAGAACTATTCTGAATTTCCATGTCAAGAAAAATGATGAAGTGTCCAAAATCATGTGCATAATGAGTTCCCCCAGTGTTGTTGAAGGAATAAAGTATCTGAGATTTACAAGTCAACACTGGCATAATTTAGCTGGGAATGTTGGTGTAGCCTTCAATTTCTCAAGCTTGGCTGAGAAACCATAAGAGACCCAGCCAGAAGTTCAATGGCCACAGAGCTGAAGATAGAAATACCTGCTTGGGGACTGAAATAAGTAGAGTCATTAACATTCAGAATCCATTGAGTCGGGAGAAGCCACAATAAACTCCAACATTAGGTATATGCCTTGTGAAGGGTAAAAAACACTCCAAAGGATGTTTCTTAGGGTTTCTCTTATTCCTCTATAAGGGGCACAACCTTCTAATCTGGGCCTGACCCTCAACTATTTCCCTCTTCACCTGTGGCAGTATATTTTTCCATACTACACACATCTAGCAGGACAGTAGATGACACCCGGAATACATGGGCAAAGTCTTCTGTTCTGCAGTATGATGGCAGCAAGTACTGGACCTCCACTGGTAGTAGCACAGGGTGATTTTTTGCAGGCTTATTGTTGAGACTGCAGGCAATTAGCCAACTTCCTAAAGTTCTAAGTGAATGTGTTTTATTAGTGTGAAGGATGTCCTGGGCTGTATCTTTGACATCTCTGCCACAATGCAAAGAGGAAGGGAGTGGAGCAGGAGTATTTAGACGAGGTTCCTCATTAAATACTGAAGGAAGCACGTTTTTAAGCCATTGGTCTATGCTGATGGGTATAAAGCCACAGCCCTTGGTCTCCCTAAAGTTAGTCATTCCTGGTTTACAAAGATAAAATTTTATTCAAGCCCATCTCTGCATAGTTCCTACACTGCCTGTCACCTTCCGCGTTTCCACTGTTGCCCCTTGGCAGCCACTTGCCCTGGCTCCTGCTGAGCATTGAGGCAAATGCTCATTATTGCCCTTTGCTCACCCCCACTGGGACTTCCTGCAGCAGCAAAACCTCCCTCTCACTGCCACTGATAACAGCCATGAGCTGTGCTCTCTTTTCAACACCAAGAGGATGCCACTTGCACTGGTCTGGGAGGATCAGAGATACTGAGTGTGTTACTGCTGCCTGCCATGCTCTGAGGTGATTTTTCTAAACTTGTTCTGATTATTCACAAGCCACATGCTCACATCTTTTGCATGCAGCAGTTTATTTCTTCTGCTTAATGGAGAAGGGCCCTTTTTTTTTTTGGAGAATCATGCAGAGTGTTCAAGACACAATTTGCCTGTGAGAAATCCTGGCGTTAATGTGACCTGACAACAGAAAGTTTGGTTCTTCATGCCTAGCTCCAAAAATTTGCAAACATGAAAGCTACAATTTATGACTAGTGTTGGTACAATCCAGCTTTTGAGGGAAAAAAAATCGATTTTTTCATTTACACAGAAAACTCTAATTTATGTGTTATCAAAGTAAGATGTTTGGGAGCTGGAAAAAGTTTGGTTCTGCACAAAGACAGCACTTTCCAGACCTATGGCACTATTTCAGTGACAAAGAAAGGAGTGACAAGAGCAGGCTGTAATTTCCCTGCAGAACTTGTGTGGGAGTTCAGCTGCGTGTGTGCATCTGTGTGTGTGAGAAAGAGAAAGGGACAGGCAGAAAGAGGAAGAAACTTGCTGCATTATGCATTAATTTGAATGTATGTAGGCAGAGTACAAGCCAGAATTTTCTCTCTTGAGGACTCTGAATTAGGTCCTAATTTCATGTCAAGGTGCTTATGTAGCAATGGTTCAAATGAATTTCCAGTTTGCACAACTGCCCACTGCTTTAATTATGGTTGTACTAAAACCACAGCATTCACTTGTATGGTTTAGTCCACGTCTGACTCTGAATGGCTTAGGATAGTAGAAGCTTGTATTGTAATTCTTCACCCCAAATTTGACCCAAGTCGTTTTTCTCTGACTCCTCCTTTTTGCTGCTACCGGAAAACTTGCAGTCCATACAAGCAGAACCCCAAACAGTCTTCCACCCTTCAATAGATTAGAAGATATATTTGGTTTACCTCCTACCAGGCAAGAATATGAATCTTATGAGGGCATAAACTCCCTTATGTCAAGCCTGGCTCTCTCCCCATGGGTGACAGGGAGGTTTAGACTCAGTCACCACCTTCTCTTGATAACAGAGCTATTCCTGAGAAGTGCTGAGCACCATGTGGCAGTGTGCCAGAGAAGAAGCCAGCTGAGACCCTCCCTACTCATCCCTTCTGGTTGTCAAAACCTGGGTCAGTGAGAGAAAACCCAGAGAGGAATAAGACCCACTTTTGGCAGGTGGCAGTGGCTCATGTTGACCCCTGACAGGACTGTATTCTACACTCAGCCCCACAGGCTCCTAAAATCCCAGTTGCAGGGGAATTTGCAGAAGGGCTTTTCCATGCCTTAAGGAGCCGGTAAGGTTTCCAAAGTTACCAGCCTTTAATGGGATCTGGCTCTGAAGGTAGGGCCTCAGACATAATGTGAATTAAAATATTCCATTAGAAAAGCCCAGGTGTTCCTTCAGAGACTCAGGCTGTGGCTGTGGCTCTGCTGTCTCCAGCCCAGCTCCCCTGCTCTGGGCACAGCCCTTCCACTGAGCAGCTCCAGCTTGTGTCCCACAAGCAGCAGCTCCTGCTCAAACTCTTCTCTGCCTCTCCAGCACATTGAGTGTTCCCAAACCCTCCTGCCAAGCCCCATTAAATTGTACAAGGGGGCTTGACTTTTATGCAAATTGTCGTAATTACATCCACAGCCTCTGAACTAAAAAAAAACAATCCCCATCCGAAGTTTTCAACCTGACAGCTTCTCTTGAAATGACAGATCCTCCATGTGCCATGTATCTAACACCCCAGCTGTATCTCTGTACAGCTCTGTCACCTCCTCTCAGGCTCACAAGACCCAGAGCCTGGTACTTTCACGGTTATCATTTTGCCAACCCCCATCTCCAATGCTATCTCTACCACAGGGCCATGCTGATTATTTCTTTGATTCTCCTCCATGCTCAAAACCACTTGCTCTTTTCTCTCTTTCTGTTTCTGATCCGGCTGCACCAGCTTTGACAAGTGTGCTTAGATGCACACTTAATATGTATTATCCTGAAAGAAGATTATTTTCTGGGTCAAAGTCCCCTTCATCGAGACTGTCCTTAAACAGTCCAGAGTTTTTGGAGGAATTGGGCACTTTAATATTCCTCTTCCTAAATGCTTCTCCAGGGCAAATTAAGACAGCTTTGTGTCTTGCACCTTGAAGATGACAACAGTCTGCTACAGTTTAGTAGCTCCACTCCTGCTATTTTTGGAGAGGGCAAAACAAAATGGATTCAGAAAGGAGGAAGTTCCTTATTCTCCAGAAGCCAAAACACTTGCTGTCATAGCCTGCATCACATACATCAAGTAGCCCTGGCCTATTCTGGTTCATCCACTTCTGAGCCACCCCAAAACACTGTGCCTACATACATCTGCACCTATTTGTGTGTTATCATACATAGAGGAAAGATTTAGGCCCTGCAGCGTCTCAGTTCTAGTTCCTACAGAGGAAAAAGTAGGGCAGAATTATGTTGTTTGTCATGATCATGAAGGGAATCCACAGATCTGAGACTGAAGGATTATCTCCAACCTGTTCCTTCAGAGCTACCCCACTTGTCTGTTTCTAACAGCTTTTCCCAGGGTTGCTGAATGTTTCATGATATAAACAAACAAAAATCTTCCATGGCACATTTTATGCCTTTATGGTGATTGTGTGTTTACCACCTCTTGCCAGTATTCTCTTTTTTCTATATTTTATTCACCAATATTACTTTTTAAAAGGTGCCAGATGTTTCTTCACCCTTAAAAGTCACCTAAAATGCAATCAAGCCATAGCCCCAGATGACTTACAATTCTCAATTATTTTCCTGAAATTCCCATATAAGACAATGCTGGGAGGGAAGATGGAGCGCTTCCGTTTCTTCAAGAACCAGTGTCAAAACAATTCTATCAGCCCATGGCGCTAAACATGTTAATTACAGTTTCTTAATTTCAAGAGACGAAACTTCAATTGTAATAACAGAAACATCCATCAGAAAAGGCATCATTGCCACATGATTAGCAGCTGTCCTGACACAACTCTGAGTTCGACATATTTGCAGGACTATATTTTAAAAACATCGTCAGAGGGAAATGAGTGAAGACAGTGAGAGGAATATTTAGTGCTTTTCCTATTGCTGCAGGGATGGTATGGAGCTTAGGGACTCATCCTGGCATGATAGCCCATACTGTTTACAGGATTAGAGCAATGAATGTCTGGATTAGCCAGTATGATTCTTAGAATATTCTTCAAAATTCTGCCCCTATAGCCATCATTTCAGCCTCTTTAATTACAGAAGCAGGCTGTGCAGACACAGGTCAGCTATTCAACAATTATCAGAGCTGAGTGTTATAAGTGGTGACACAAAAGCAGAGCAAATTTTGTACTAGAAGAGTTTCAAAGATCTGTACGCATAGAAATAGACATTTTTATCACTAGCATAATAAGACTATTTTTATTTCCCCCTGGAGGAGCTCTGTGCACAGTCATATATCCCTCTGCTTCAAAATTAGCTCTGTGCAAAACTGTTCCAGGGGTTGAAGACAGATCCAGTCCCTACTACACTGTGAATTTTTAATTTATTTTTTTTTCTGCTATATAGAGGTACTTTGGCAAAATACAGGCTTAGTTATTCTAGAAAACGTTGGCCAAAGTTTGGTTCAGCTCTTGGTAATTCTGCTCCCTGCTACAGGGGAGTCTTGTAGCTGCACTTTCTGCAGCCAGTCACCAAAGTGAAATATCCTAAGGCATCACTGTCAGAGAGGTCTAAGCACTTGCTAAGTGAGGCCCTGGAGGCAATTAGAGACGGACCCTCTGAAACTCTGACACCTGACATGACTGACAACTTAGCAAGTTTCGACCATTGTGATCCCCACCCATCTGCCCTGCTGTAATGCTATCGTGTGGCATTTTTGAGGACAAATGATTTAATTCCCAGCATGAACATTCTGTCACATTTGGAGGGGAGCATTCCCCTTACATCTCCGTTGAAACATCATTTTTTGAAACACATGTGTAGAAGGTGGTGAAAAAGATGCCATCGATGTGTAACAGGGTGAGTAATATAGAAATTAACACTGCAGTCCCTCAGCTCCCTGACTATGGTGAAGTCTGTGCAGAAAGCACAGGGAAGAGAGCAAACTGGATTGCTGGCCTGGGGCTGAAAATATTAGGATTCAGTTTTCTTCATTAAAATGAGGTTATCATTCAGTTGCACTTCATTGACATTTGCAGTAAACCTTTGTCATGGATGACATAGTTTGTTTTTAGTTACTGTTTGTAAGACATCCCTATATAACACCAATGGGATTGTCTCAGGTCACTATCAAAACTTTGGGAATCAATGTATTTCATTCCAGTGACAACCTGAGTGGAGAGATCAACCCTTTTTTTCAATTTAATCCTGTTGATAGATGTCCTAGTAAAAAAATTACTAATCATCAGTTATGGGCATGTATTTAAGACCTAAATGTTTCAAGTGTTGCAGGAATTTGTAGTTAATATGCCCAGGCTGATTAAACATGGCAAAGGCAGCTCTGGATGAACTCTCCGCAGCCAGGGAAGGATGTGAAGGATGTGAGTTTGTAACAATATGAGCAAAATTCTAATCAAAAGTTCTGTCTGAACAGAACCCTTCAATAATTTGCATGGTGCTCTAGCACAAAACTGTTTAACACTGGAGAAGATTTCTGGGCCATTGTTGCAAACCATTCTATCAGCATAGCTAACTGGTAGAGATTGAGAGATGATGGTCAAAAGAGCTTTTACCTACTCTTGGCCATCATCTCCCTTTGGCCTGTGGGCCCTGTTTCACTCACACAACCTGGGTAAGTAGTTTTGGCCCTCATAACTGAGCAATGATTTGTTGTTATTAAAGCAAATCTCTAACAGTCATGGCAGAGGATCTAGGGGAGCAGGGCAGCAAGTCACCCTCGAGACACATTTGCTGTATGAGACGGGATGGGATGGGATGTGGCTCCTGGAAAGGAGCCTGTTTAAAGGCTCTGAGCCATGAGATCCATCCCTTTCTCCTCAGCAAAGTATTGCCTTCACCTGCAGGGGAGTGCAACTCCCCAGTGCTGTGGCTCGAGGTGCACAGAGGTGCAGCCCTGGTAAGACCTCACTTAATGCAGGGGAGAGAGAGGCAGCAATGTTGTGTCACACAGCACCATCCAGGTCGGCACTCCTGAATCCCATAGTTCAGACCTGGATGGAGGGCATCAGTGAACCACCCTCTGCCTGTGCCAGTGCTAGAGCCCAGGCACACCTCTACATTCCAAACATTTCAGGAAAGACCTCTCTCTGGAAGATAAGCCAATGTAACTAAACATCCTTGCTGAAAAGGGTGTGGGGCAGCTCCTTTTCTCTCTCTCATGTGCAAAGTTAGGAAGATCACTTCAACTATTAAAAATGTGCAAAGGTCCAGCATCCCAGGCACACATCTGAACCCCAGGACCTCGCTTTTCCTCAGTATCTGACAGAGGTAAGTGCATGTTAATCATTTTTGCCTGTAAAAATCCTTTCTTTGCTGAAAGCCAGAAGCTTCTCCTCTCTCAGTTTCATTAAATTTTAGAAATCAAACAATCAGCCTTGAAACTGTCTGCTGGGACACACAGATTTGTGAGCTTCCCACTAAAAGGCTGCCCTCTTTGCATCCCTGTTATGTTGAGATTGAATATGTCTTTTTCCTAAGAGTAATAAGATTTTCAGTCTCTGCAAACTGTGGCTTTGTAAGGGTTCTCCCACAGCCATAGCCTCTCTTGTCACACTGACAGACCAGAATCAGCTTCCCAGGAGGACTGTGGGTGATGGCCTTGAAAGATCCTAGCCTTGGGTGTGTTATCAAAGAGCTGGAAAAATGAAACAAATGGAAGAGCCTCCTAGCAGAGCAGCAGCTTCCGTGCTCCAGGATGAGTCTCACACCCGATGAAGCACATGGACTGAATCCAGGGGGAAGAGGTGTTTTTCCCCGGTATCTGCAATGATCTATGAGGAACTGGAGCAGAGTGCCTGCAGCTCTAGCTGAAGAAAACAGACCGGGCACCACTGAACTGGACTACCAAGAATTGTTGGCTTTTATATGGGCTCAGCAAGGTCGTTCATCACTGCAGCAGATGCTGACTGCTTTCAGCAGCATGGAAAAGAAATTAAAAGTAGGTGAAAAAGACCTTTTTGTTTAGCTGGAGGATAAGCAATAGATCAAAACGTTGAAAATATTAGCAAATCACTGCAGCTCACACACACATGTGGGTTCCTGCAGCTTAATACATGGCAGAATTGTCACCTGAGCTGTGGTGACTGTGTTTGTGGATGATTGGTCTCAGAGTTAATTATTATAAGTGAGTTAATTATCGTGAGTGATCTGTGGTAGCTCTGCCATTGCCCCAGTGTCAAACTCTTGTCCAAGCTCTAGAGCTGGCTGGGGAGAATAACTATCCTGGAAAGGTGGAGCTGCTTTCCAGGACAGTCTTCGAGTGGATTTGAGGGGGTTTTAGGCCCACTACAGTAAATATTGTCATTCCTAAAATATTAAATTTTTTTTTCAGTATTGAATCTATGCAGAGGATGCTTACATATTGAATAGAGCCACTATGTTCTCACTGCTGCACAGGAAAAGAGGGGGAACAAGAAGCAATCCCTGCCTATTGCAAACAATTTCTACCACCAGAATGCTGCTTAACTTATTCCACTCATTAGGGAAATCAAGCATTACATCAGGTCAACAACTGCAGAGATTAATGTGAGTTCAGAGCAACCAATGGAGACAAACCCTATCACCATGTGTCTTCTCCAGCCAAGGTGCACCTGCACACTCAGCAGCAAGGCCCTGGTGTCATTTCTGGAGCTGTCAAGGCTGTTGGGAAAACAACTTTGTCACACCACCAGTTCCAGTGAGACAGTCCCTTGCTGGTCTTGCACTGACCTTCTTCAAATCCTCTCACAAGGAGTGAACAGAAGGAGCCAGCTTCTCTTCCATATTTGTGTGCTGTTTTCTCAGTTTTTTTAATTAAAGGTATTAAAAGATGACCAAGTCCATGCAGCTGGCTGAAGCCACTGGAAAAGAAAATGCCATCTGGACAGCTGCTTCTCTGTGGGGTGGTCTGTGCCCACATGGCATCCTCTAATGTGCACCAAGGGGAGGCCATCACAGTAGCTATTTTCCACACTGGAACAGGGATACAAATAAAAATGTTCTTGTTCACATGTAACTAACTGTTCTGTAAATGATCCCAAGGCTGAATGTCCATTTAAAAGCCATTTGGCCAAAAGCTTTGCTATCAAAATTGTTATCAGTGTTTCCTCATCTGGCACATCATATCTCTGTGTGTGAGGATATGGGCATAAAAAAATCCCTCAAGACAGCAGATAACCAGGATTTTCAAATATGTCTCCACCCTTAAGTCTGTTTATTGCAGAACAGGAAAAGGAGGGGATCTCTGACTCCTCATGATCCCCCTGAGCTAAGTCAAATCCTCTGCTGCAACCAACACAGCTGAGCATGGGCTCAGGAATGATTTATTTCCCTACCTTTGTGGGCAGCTGATGACCATGCTCTCTTCTGCATGGAGCCACTGCCAGGTGGGTTTGGGTGTGTATTCACCTGAGCTGAGCTCATCTGTGTTCACCTGAACTGCAGTCACAGCAGTAACCTCCTTGCAGAACCTCTCTTTCCTTAGCTGACTGCCAGCCTGCTAAATTCATCAAAAGAAGTAGTATTTGTACATAGAATTCACATCAATGCATAAAACAGGTTGTCTGGGGAATGCAAGCTTTGGAGTTTATTGGTGAGTTGAGCAGCGACTCAGGGAGCACGTACAGACCTTGCAAAATTATGTATCCTGTAAGTGTATCAAAGTGGCCAGAAAAGGGAAAAACAGCTGTGCATGTTTTTCTCTCTCCTCCTCTCACTTTGGGACTAAGCCTATAAAATAATAATATGCCTTTCCAGTATTATCATTTGTCTTGATTTTCTGTAGAGAATTGCATAACAGCAATAGCCCTATTAGCATTCAGTCCTCAGTTCTTTGCTTTGTGCTTTCTCCCTCGTTCCTTTTCCTTAATAAAATAATGAATTTTGCATTTGATAGATGCCTGACAGCTCAGGGGACTGGGCTGTCCTCTGTTTAGCCGTTGAATAAGATAACTTGGAACCCTCCTGAATGACAATCCCTTTGCAGTATGCCGGCTCTGTCCACACATTAGGGAGAATTCAGGTAAGTTCAGATCACATTAAGCCACTGATGCTGATGAGAGCCTAATAGAGCAAGAGGGACTGAAAGCTGTCACTGCCAGGGGGCAGTTAGTTACCAGATAGTCCCATTTGCAATTCCTAGAATGTGGATAGGTTGCAAAGTGCTGTATGCAAGGGCTAAACTGCAGGCTCAGAGCAGTGTATAAGGGAACTATACCTGGAGCTGTTAGGTATCTCTGCTATTAAAGCAAGCAATACTTCTTCCCCTGTATTTCTGATAATCTCCCTTTTCTTCCCTGCAGGGGAAAACCCTCAGGGGCCTGGAAGGTATCTGTCTAGAAGGAAAACATGGGGCCTTCTCCCCAGGGGGGAAGGAGGAGCTGCTGCAATGCCTCACTGTGCTCTGGGGGCAGCTGGGCATCGGAGCCACAGGAGCAAAACACACCTTAGTCCTTGATTTCCCTCCCTGTCCCTAGCTCGCTGTGGTGAGGTGTGCAGCTCTGGGGGCCTGGCTGCACCCAGGCTACAGCTCAGAGGTGCAGGGGGATGATCTCCAGCAAATGCAATCCTTGGGCAGCACCGGGCACTGAGGAGCCCAGGCCAGCGTGGCTGTCACACACAGCGACGGTGCTTGCAGTGCATAGCTGCTGCTCAGGGGCCAAACTCTGCCTCGGTCAGAACAGAAAGAGGCAACATTTCCCCTGTAATGCATCAGCAGGGAACTTGGGTCCCAGGGATGTAGGTCTGTCTGTCCAGAGCAGCAGCTGCAGCAGAAACCAGCAAAAGCTTCATTTAATCTGGCTACACTGTTGTAAATGTCACAGATGGGTCAGAAACGCTGCTCCAAGAGTGTGAAATCTGGAGAGAATTTGTGCCTCTCCCTCCCTCTTCGGGGAATGATATGGTATAAAATATTTTTATTTGTAGGGCTGAGAGAGGGGAAAGGCAAGCTCTCGCATCTTTACGAGAATGGTGGTGTTTATTGAACTTTCTGACGCAGCCACTAGATGCCCCTGTTTTCTGACGACCGCTCCAGAGTGGAGCATCTGCCGGGACGCAGCAACCATGGCCAGAATTCAGGGCTCACGCCATAGAGAAATCCTGACTGCTGCAGCTTCCTTGTCCCTAATGACCTTACAGCTAGCTGAACCTGTTGTTCTAGATGTGGAATTTAGGAGAAACGGCGCTGGTTACTAACAGGGATGGTGTCATTCCTCTGCCTTTTCTGCTCTGGTTTTGTGGTGGCTCTGGAGGAGGTGACACAAAACTCAGCCACCAGTGGCTGTGGACCTGGGTACAGCCACCTTTACATGCAGGCTTTGTTCCTGTGACCATCCAGCTCACTGCAGTGCCCCGGAGCAGCACTCTTGGACCCCACTGCCTCTTGGGGGTGAGTCAATCCAAAGCAGAAGAATCAGTCTCCTGGCAAAGCTGTTAACCCAAGGAGAAACGTTTCCCAGATGAACCCTGAAGTGTTTCCTTGTGTACAGGTCCAGCAAGGAGACTGATTCAAACGGGAATTTGGCACTTGGTCAGGGTGAGGGAGCTTTTGTGGCTGCTGAAATAATTCTGCATCCAGAATATTAATGCTTGCACCATGCTATTGCAGCCCCACAGGCACCCTTGGTCAGCATAGAAAACCACATTTGCTCCATCTGAAGTGATCTCTCCCCCAAAATAAACTTTGCTTGAGTAAGGATTTATTTGAGAGTCTCTTAGGATGAGCAGATGTTCTTTCTTCAGTTACTCCTTGACCAGGTTTTTTGGGCCTGCAAAGTCCACTTAACAAAGTCTGTACCAGGCCCTAAGTGTGCGACAAATATTGCAGTCAGATACCCAGCTCAGAACTCCTGTGACATATAGCAGTGATTTATGGATTTGGAGTAAAAAGTCCTTGTTTGTGTCTGGGCAATCTCAGGAACACATGAGAGATGTTAAGAGATCTTTCTTAAGCTTTCTTCTTAACAAGGTGAGCAAAGAAAAAGGAAACCTTCAGAAGAGAAAAAAGAATGGACTCTCAAGATGAGGACACCTATAAAGGGTTTCTGCTGCCTAACTCTTCCTCTTTCCAGGAATAAGGTGCCTAATTAGCACTCCTGAGTGTGATGTGGGCTCAGAGCCCTGAGTCATCTGGGAAGAAGTACTTCTTCAGTTGTCACTGCTGAAGAAGCTAAGAGCAGCTCCAAGGAAGAAGCGCTAGCAATTCTTAGTATCACAAAAATTACTGGTACCTAAAACACCTTTGCAGATGCTTAGAAACTAGTAGTTACTCCATCCATCACCCACTGAAACGGAAAGGTTCCTCCTGCTTCCCCTCAGGAGCTCTGGATTGGGATGTAAAACTAATTGCACCACTACTTTCAGGATCCTGGTGCTAGTACCTATTTAGTGAGGTTTGATCCACTAGTTTTTGGTTATGAGACATAAAAGCCTGATAACCAACCTTAGGATCAGGAAGGTTTACAGAGATTTATCCCACAGCACATAGCACAGGCAACCCTGGGGCTGGTCTTCCCCAAGACTGACATTGTGCGGGCCAAGCCACTTCTCTGGAAGCCACACACCATCAGCCATTTTTTCATAAATTAAAAAAAAAAAAAAGGTCTCAAATATACAATAACAAATGAAGTCTGGATTAACTGCTATCTCTCTTCTCTCAGTGATTTCCTTGTGTTTTCCCTTGGGCCCTTGCTGCTCTGTAGGATTATGGCATTCCAGAGTCATTGGCATAATGATAACATGACTAAGAAATATGGAGAATCCCCTCTCCACATTAATCTGTGCCAAGAGAATACTGAAGGAAGTAGATAAAGGAGTCACTAACAGTGAGTTACATTTTGCTTCCAAGAATTGCCTTCCAGAGGCTGTAGCCATTTTGCAACCTTTTTAATTTTCAGAGAAAATGCCTCCTGTGTCATAATTAAGAGTTTAATATGCCACAGGGTCCTGTTTATCATGATAACGTATTCTGCTAGAGAACAGATAGACTTTTTGGAGGTCCTTTGAATATCTTTCAGCCAGTCCATTAGATGGGGCTGTGATACTGGAGATTTTAATTACAGATATTCATTATTCAGTTGTTATTCATTTATTTTAATAAAAAAGCAGTGTATTTCCTTTGTTTCACAGGCAGCAAGATCTGGTGAAGGATTTCAAAGCATGGAATAGTTCAATTAGCTTCAGTGTTGGCTAACTACATCCACAAATTTGCAGGGAGAACTTCAGGCCCACCTTTCTCTTCTCCTCTTACAGAAAGCACAGACATCCAAGGCAAAGACACCCATAAATGAGGCAAGCATTGAAAGACATGTGGGAAGCAGTCTTTTATCTCATGTGATGACTAATAGCATGTTCCCAGCTGGAGACCTCTACACAGTTCTTCAGTAGGGGAAAAAAAAGATCTGTGTAATTGTTTCAACAATGGTGTGCAGAGGACCCTGGAAATGGAAGACAGCATCAGCATACCATCCCATTTACCATCCCATTGGGAGAGGACATCAGATGTAATAGCAAAAATTTTGTCTGATTGTTCTAGTGCATAACTGTTCTAGTGATGCAGGAAGATGCATAGGGGAAAAGTAACTTCCCTGCAAACTGCTTTGCCCCAAGTAAGAGGAAATGCTGTAAGCATGTTGAACAGACAGAGATTTTCATATACAGTATGTATGTGTGAATGTATTTTAATGTAGTGATGGTTCCTTTGACAAAAACAGTACCCAAATCACGGAGTTGTTAAGGCTAGAAAAGACCTTCTAGATCACCAAGGCCAAGCACCAGCCCAGTGCCACCACCTTGGTCACCACTAACCAATGTCCTCAAGTGCTACATCCAGGCACTTGAAGCGTTCCTTACACATTTCCAGGGATGGCGACTCCACCACATCCCTGGGATGCCTGTTCCTATGCTTGACAACCCTTTCTTGGAAGAAACCTTTCCCAAAAATCTTGTCTAAACCACCTCCCCCATGCAACTTGAGGCCATTTCATCTTGTCCTGTAACTTGTTACCTGGGAGAAAAGGCTGACCCTTTCCTTGGTACCACCTTTCAGGGAGTTGTTGAGAGCAATGGGGTTCCTCCAGAGCCTCCTTTTCTCCAGGCTACACGCCCCCAGCTCCTTCAGATTTGTGTTCCAGAGCCTTCCCCAGCTCTGCTATGCACAGCTGTGCACTGCAGCCTTTGGCAGCACTGCACCAGCTGTCCCAGGATTCTGATCCCCAGGGCAACAGGTTCCCCTCCTGCTCCTCCTTCAAGCCCACATCTGAAGACACCACCCAAGATCACAGAATCCTGGAATGTTGGGGTGGGAAGGTACCTTAAGGGATCTAGAGCTCCAACACCCCTGCCATGGGCAGGGGCACCTTCCACCAGGCCAGCTTGCTCAGAGCCCCATCCAGCCCGGCCTTGAACATTCCCAGGGATGAGACAGCCACAGATGCTCTGGGCAGCCTGTGCCAGGGCCTCAGCAGAATCACAGTCAAAGGTTTCTTCCTAACATGCAGTCTAAATCTCCTCTTTTAGGAGAAAAGCCTTGTACTATCACTATTCTGACCATATAAAAAGTCACTCTCCCTTGTTTTTTTTATCAGCTCCCTTTCAAGTACTTGAAGGCTGCAATGAGGTTTCCTTGGAAGCTTTTCTTCTCCAGGAAGACCAGCCACTGCTCTCTCAGCTTGTGTTGACAGGACAGGTGCTACAGCCCTCTGATCATCTTCATGGCCTCCTCTGGGCCCTCTCCAATAGCTCCAGATCTTTCTTGTGCTCAGGAGCCCAGGCCTGGATGCAGGGCTCCAGGTGGGGCCTCCTGAGGGCAGAAGCATCTCCCTCAACCTGATGCCCATGTTTCTTTGAAGCAGCCCAGGATTTCACTGGCTTTCTGAGCTATGAGTGCACCCAGTTGACTTATGGCCAGCCTTTCATCCACAAGAACCTCCAAGTCCTTCTCTGTAACTCACACACAGGGGTGCCACAAAGTCCCCAAGAGCACTCCCACAAGGACAGAGATGACTGCCTAGGGATCTGATCCCATGTCACCACAGGGGATGTCAAGGAGAGAAACAACCAAGAATCATTATAATCCAATTTTATGTTCAGGGGAGCTTTGTCCTCCTTTGTAAATGGAGTCTCTGGGGGCCATTCCATCATTGTGTGGTGAGGTGGGAGACTTGGCATGACATAAATGCTATGGGTTAAGGAGTGGAGGTTGTTCTGGTTTTGGCTGGCATACAGTTTATTTTTTGTCAGTAGCTGGTCCAGAGCTGTGTTTGGATTCAGTATGACAATGATGTTGGTAACACACTGATGTTCTGGTTGGTGCTAAGTGTCATGTTTATTCTAAATCAAGGACTTTTTTGTGCCCCGTGCTCTGCCAGTGAGGAGGTAGAAACACCACAAATCCAAAAAGGTGGGCAGGAGGAGCATAGTTGGGACAGGCGGCCAAATCTGGCCAAAGGGATATCCCATAGGCTGTGATGGCCAGTATATAAAATGGGGAGTTACCTGGAAGGGGAGCTGATCTGTGTTTGGGAAAGTGTCCAGCATTGGCCAGCATGGGGTGATCAACTGGATTGTGCATCACTTGTTCTTCTTTCTTATAAATTCTTCTAATTTACTTGCTTTCAACTGTTAAATTGTTAAATTGTTGTGTGATGCCAAACTGCCTACTGGGATTAACTTGCAACAACAGGGAATCCTGAAACCAGACAGCCCCCTCTGTCCTCAAGTGCTATATCCAGCCCACCTAGCAGCTCTTCTGCAAAACTCCCTGACTCTGCATCTGAGCAGCCAGTACCCTATACCAGTGCTCCATGACAAAGTGATACAGGGAGATTCACAGATGAAGTGTGTGGTCAAATATATCATTTATTGCCATCTTTGTACCCAGTGAAGCTCACAGGAGTCATGGACCCTCTCAAAAAGGGCATTTTCAGGAGCAGCTGGAGGGCAGCAACATCAAATGCCACTTTCCAGAGAGCACAGCTGTGGAGGGTGACCAGTTTTTCCTATTTCCCCAGTGCAGGAGTGACAGTGGGGGAGCCATAGGCAGGGAAACAGAGAAGCCAGAGTCCATCACCTCAGGTCTTCTAACAAACAATCTCCAACTTTGTGGTAGCTGAGCAGCTGCATTCCATGCCAAGCTGATGCACGGATGTTCAGATACAGTGTTTGTTCAAACACACTGTTTATTGTAAATTTTACATCAACTAAAGCTCCCAGAAGGTCAAAATATGGTTAGAATTGTATTGGAAGTATTTTCCTAGAAACCTAATGATTCTACTCGTCCTTCTACAGCTCTATGATTCAGTGATTCTACAGCTGTCATATTCAGAACCCAAAGTAGAGTTGATGTTGCAGCTCATCAAACTCCTTCAATGCCTCAGCCTGGGCAGCTGGATCTTGTGCCAGGTGCTGGAAGAGGTTTAGGGGCTGTGCTTCTTGGAAGGCTGGGGGTAAGGAGATCTCCTTGGGCATGTCCTCATTTCCAAAGAAGAAATGCTTGAGGCGTTTCTCCTCTAGGCAACAGTGCAGGTAGTGCATGATGTCATCCACCCGCATCAGGAGATACCTGTGCTGCCATTCTGACAGAGGGATCAGGGTCAGGAGGTGCATGACCGTGGTTTTCAAGGCATAGATAGAAAGGCCTGAGCCCTCCAGAAGGCGAGCACAGAGCCGCAGGCATTTGAGGTGGCAGCTGTGGGGTGGGGCCTGCATGGCGACATGCTTGAAGAACTTTGCCTCTGCCACAGCATAGCTCTGCAGCCATGTGGTGCTTGGAGGGAACTGGGCCTCTGTAGGCTGGCTGCTCAGGAAGATGTCTGAGTCACCTTGCTGCACACTGAATACCATCTCCACAACAAGGCTTCCCCCAGAGGCCTTCATCAGCTTCATCTTGCAGGAGCGGCAGGAGGGAAGCAACTTCATGCTGTAGTGACAGGACTGAGGCACCACTGACCAGGCTGAGATCACAAACGTCTGGAACCAGAGGGCAATTTTCTCCCCATCCAGGTAAGGCCCAGTGCAGAGGGTATGTAGCAGGCTGGCCACCTGATTTCTCTTCAGCTCCTCCGAAGAGTGGTGGAGGAAGCACAGCATGTTCTTGTCAGGCTGTCCTCTTGTTCTCCTGCAAGTGCACACCAGCTCCACACGGATGCGCATGCTGGTCTGTGACATCTCTCCCATGGTGTCTGGTTCCAGGTGGAAGGCATGCCCATGGGGCGGCTTCAGGGGCACAAACATGCAGTAGACAACATCCTCCTCCTTATGGGGACTCCATCCTTCAAAAGCACTGCCCACCCCAATGACTGGTTCCAGCACTGGGAAGCAGCTGTCTGAAAAGAGACTATGGGAGACTTGGAGAAGGTCACTCAGCAGCTCCTGCACCACCCATCTCCCAGAGGCCAACTTTGGTACTGACAACTGGAAGCGTCTTGAAAAGATCCAGATCATACTCATCTCAGCAGGATTTTCTTCCTCACTCTCTTCGCTCTCTGAGTCCCTGCTGTTGTCCACCTCAGAGATCCTTTTCTTGAGCCACCAGCAGAGTGTCAAGAGCAGCACCAAGGTTCCAGCAATCGCCCAGAACAGCAATTCTTGCCATTGCTGCAAGGCAGTCCAGAGGATGGTTCCCCAGGGCCTGACACTCTGCTCCATGGTCATGTGGGCCAGCTCCTGCAGTGTCTGAGTCCTCTGCTGGTTGAGGTCCTCATTGAGGTACACACTGATGTAATGGCGGATCACTTGCACAAGCCAGAAGAGGAGTAGTATGACCATTATGACCTGTAAGAGAAGGGAGAGGAGTCCAGTGGGGCTGAGAAGGGAGGGAAGGAAGAAAAGAGAAATGAAGGGAGCTGGCAGTGAGGGAAGAAGGGATGGGAAACAGTGGGCAGGAACAAGAAGGGGCTAAGCAGCAAAAGCCTGTGCCCAGTCCCAGTGGTGGCCTTTTGCACCATGCCCTTTTCAAAGTGTGCCTGGAAGGGGCTGGGCCCTGAGTGCAGGATGAGAAGCACTCTCTTGGGTGCCTGTGTTTGTGGTCCTGCCCTCATCCAGTACAGCACCTGGCCTCATGTGTCTGCTTCATGCTTGTCCATGTTGGCCTGGGGCAGTGCTGCTTGCTGCTGCCATTTATACCTACTCCTCATTGTGATGCCCCCTGTGATGTCACTTGTACCAGAGACATCATGGCCAGGCCAGCCCGCTGTACTGGGGCAGCACTGCCTGCTGGTGCTACTTCTACACATCTCTTGTTGTGACATCCCTGGAATGTCAGTGGCACCAGAGACATCATGGCCAGGCCAGTCCTGCCCTTCATGCCCACCCCAGACCCTCACAATGGCCTCAAGAAACTAGTCCAGACACCCACCAACTGCAGGCCCACCACTCTCGAATGTTCACCGGAGACTCCGTTTACTAAGTAGGACAAAGCTCCCCTGAGCCCTTGGCAAACATAAAATTGGATTATGCAAATTCCTGGATGTTTTTCTCCTTGAGATCTCCTGTGGTGAGGCTGGTGATTCCCTAGGCTGATCATCTTCATGGCCTCCTCTGGGCCTGCTCCAATAGCTCCAGATCTTTCTTGTGCTCAGGAGCCCAGGCCTGGATGCAGGGCTCCAGGTGGGGCCTACTGAGGGCAGAAGCATCTCCCTTAACCTGATGCCCATGTTTTTTTGAAGAAGCCAGGATTTCACTGGCTTTCTGGGCTGTGAGTGCAGTTGGCTCATGGCCAGCCTTCCATCCACAAGAACCCCCAAGTCCTTCTCTGTAATTCACACACAGTTGTGTCACAAAGTACAGAGATGACTGCCTAGGGATCTGATCCCATCTCACCACAGGAGATCTCAGGAACAAAGCACCCAGGAATCGTATAATCCAATTTTATGTTCACCAGTGGTTCAGGGGAGCTTTGTCCTCCTTTGCAAAGAGAGTCTCTGGGGGCCATTCCAGAGCAGAGGGACTTTGGTTTCTTGGGGCCATTGTGAGGGTCTGAGCTGGGGTGGGCATGAAGGGCAGAGCTGGCCTGGCCATGATTTCTCTGGTGCCAGTCACAAGGGACATCACAATGAGGGGCGGGTGCTGCTGTCCTAGTCCAGCTTGAGACAGGGTGGGTGTGCACACAGACCCGAGACCGCCAGAGCTGTCAAACCCTTCTCTCTGTACTCCTGAAGGCCATGACTGTCCTAATGTTCCTGGTCATGCTGGTGAAAGCCATCCTCCAGAAGGCGAAGGTGGTTAATGATGAGCTGGATGAGGACACACGCCAGCGCATGCGGAGCCGTTCTGAGTCCCTCAGCCAGCGGATGACTTGGATGCTGGAGAAGCTGGAACACAAGGCTGTGGAGCAGACTGGTGGATCATGGGAACCAGTGCTCTGGGCTGCCTTGCTACAATGGCAGTTCTGGGCCATTGCTGGAATCTTGATGCTGCTTGTGGCACTCTGCTGGCAGCTCAGGAAAAGAGGCTCCGAGGTGCTGCCCACCTGGCAACTGAGCACCACAAAGCTGGTCACTCCCACACCCCTAACCCCACACTCCCCTCTCCCTTCCCCTCACTCCTAAACCCCTTTACTTTCCCACTGAAGCTGAATCTGAAGGGGAAATCTAACTGCAAACCAGTAAGTTTAGATAAGAATAGGTTATCAACTGAAAGAAATTTAGAAGAATTTATAAGAATGAAGAGTAAAAAAAAAAAATAAAGTGATGCACAATAAAATTGATCACTATGCACTGACCAATGCGGACCCGTTCCCAAACACCAGTCAGCTCCTATTTTATATGCTGTCCATCACAGTCTATGGAATATCCCTTTGGCCAGTTTGGGCCACCTGTCCCCACCATTTTGGATTTGTGGTTTTTCTACCTCCTCACTGGCAGAGCACGGGGCACAAAAAAGTCCTTGATTTAGAATAAACATGACACTTAGCACCAACCAGAACATCAGTGTGTTACCAACATCATTGTCATACTGAATCCAAACACAGCTCTGGACCAGCTACTGACAAAAAATAAACTGTATGCCAGCCAAAACCAGAACAACCTCCACTCCTTAACCCATAGCATTTATGTCATGCCAAGTCTCCCACTTCCCAACACTTTATCGTCTTCCCCATTTCTCTGGCAGACATACAGACAGACAGCCATCATTCCCTTGGCTTGTGGAACACCTCTGCCAAAACTCCATACACTTGCCCGCAGAACACATGCGTGTGGGGGGAACAGACTCTGGGCTACTGAAGGAGCAAGTCCAGAAAGTCAGTTGGGAACCTGCTTTTGAAGGTCCTGTGCTCCAGGAATGTTAGACCCCTGTGAAGACCCATCTCCTAAAATTACAGGAGTAGGCAGTGGCAAGCAGGGCAGAGAATGACTTGGCTGAGCAGGGATCTTCTTTCCTTGCAGTTCCCCCATCCTCCTTCCAGTCCTTCTTGCAGACAGGTGTACTATTTGCTAACTTCTAGTCAACTCCTGGAGCCTCTTGGGTTATCTGGGACTGCTGGTAATTGACTGAAAGGGGCTCAGGGAGCACTTTGCCAGCTCCTGTGCTATCCTTTTTCTGCATCCCATCTGAGCATTGACTATCTAAGTAGTGTGGCACGTCGCTGACTGTTTCCCCATCCCTGTCTTTCAGCTCAGGGGTCTGGGTACCATCAGAACAACTGGTCTTACAATTAAAGACTGAGGCAAAGAAGACATTAAGAACCTCAGCCTTTTCCTCATCTTTTGTCATTATGTTTCCCCATACAGTATGAAGGATGCAGATTCTCCTTAGTTCTCCTTTTGTACTTGTAGAAACATCTTTTAATGCCCTTGACTGTAGTGGCCAAATTAAGTTTCACTTAGGCATTTTCTATTTCTGATGTTTTTCTAATTTTTCTAATTTCAATTCTAATTTTGACTCTGCTAACTTAATGGTATCACCATAGTCCTCCTGAATTGCTTGTCCCTTCTTCAATAGGTCATGAACTTTTTTTTTCCTGTGTTCCAACCAGCTTTCAGCACCTGGAGATAGCCTCCTCCTGCACCTTTAAAGATTTCCTTCCTGAAGAATCTCCAGCCTTCCTTGGCTCCATTGTTCTTCCTGAACTCCTTGGCACTGCTTTCCGAGGGACTCTGTGAATCAATCTCTTAAACAGCAAAAAATCTGGCACCTGGAAGTTCAGGATGACAGTTCTGCTAAGCACCATCCTTACTTCTCCAAGAGCCAAAAACTCTATCATTTTATGATTTTTATGCCAAATTCTTCAATGCCAAGAAAGGATGCTACCTTTTAACAGATGAAGAAAATAAGTTTCCTTATTTCTACAAACTTAAAACAGACATCAGGCCTGTGTGAAACAAATATGTATACCCTAGCTAAGCAAAGCAAAGTTACCCTTAAGCGACAGCACAAAAGTTCAGTGAGATAATCACATTAGCATTACTGAGTTAGCCATGCATGTGAAGCACAATACAGCTCCTATTTCTTATTTGTCTGCACTATGAATCTAAAATATTCATATTTTATTGTCTTGTGTTGACAGCAAACTGTTAGAACAGAAGAATGGTTGGTTTTGTGTCTGGAGCTTCATGTCTTATTTAGTGCAAGATTGAATGACAAGCAGAATTAGGTTCTCAAGTGCACTTTATCCAAGGTTGTTCACACTAGCAGTCCTTAAAGAAGCTGGGAATGGGAATCCGGTGTCCTTTCTGTTGGCTGGGATATATATATATATTCCACCTGCTCAAAAATCCTAAGGGAATCAAGCACTCAACTTGTCAGCAATTTTAAATAAGATTTTAAGATTTAACTAACTTAATGCCTCTGAAAAGCCTAGGTTCAAGCCAGGCTATGCACGTGGCTGAAGCCTGCTCTGATCTGACAGCACCTTTTATCTCTGTGCAGGTGCTTCTGGCACTTGTTGAAACAGAGATGCAGTCTGCATCCAGTGCTCTGGGAAGCAGGCAGTTGGGAATATCAGCTTGGGACAAAACATCAAACAGATCTGAAATGCTCTCCATGCTTTCACAACCTTTGGTATTTCCCACAGTTTTGTAAAGGACTGCCAGCTAAAGACTAGAAATGCAATATGGTCTTTGTGCAACATCCTGATCTGTGGGCCTGATGGAAAACCTGGGGGAACTTCTATGCTGTCGTGCTGGGTTTTGACTTAGGAAGCAAAACATTTCCCTGCCACTGCTCCCCGAAGCAGCAGCTTCTGTGGCTCCCTGTGAGCACTGAGAAGAAAAGCTGTGTGTGCTCTCCATAGGAAGGGTTTCCCTGACATGCAGCCTGCGGGTCCCTGAGCACAGGTGGCCACAAGGAGCCTGGCAGCTGTCTCCTTTAGGGAATCACAGAAAGCAGCTTTGCCTCAAGAGCTCAGTGTGGCAGAGGGCCCAGAGCAACCTGTCGTGCTGCCTGTCACACCTGTCAGAAGAAAGCTGTAATGAAAACAAGCAACTTTCAATAATGCCTCTGCATTCACTTGGAAATAATGAAAACAAGCATGAAGCAGTCAAGGAGCCCTTCTTGGGCTGTGTGTCACTGTTCCCTGTAGTCACTCTGTCACCAGTCTGCCCTGGAGCAGGGTCCACTCAGCCACAGCAATCTGCTGCAAAATGTTATTGGGCCCACAGTGAAATTACTGCTAAAGGAGCCCCCAAGCATAAATTACTCTTCAAAAAAAATATGAATGATTTTTCAATTGTTTTTCAATTTTTAAAATTTATGTTGGAAGCTGCTTTTCCTACAGGACCTTGCAGAGCCCCTGCTTATTCAGGGGAAGGAGGAGGAAACTCCCTTCTTTTGTGGTCTTCATGGAACACCAGCCAGTCTCCATCCCCTCTGACTCCTCCACAAAAGCAGGAGTGGCATGGGCTCTTCATCCCATCTTTTCCATGGGAGTTTCCACCCCACTGACTCTGCTAGGAACAGGCCCCACACTTTTTGCACAACTTCAGTGTGTAGTCATGCAGTCATGACTACCAGCAAATGTCTTCATCCCACAGTTTGTTCACTGTTCTTTATTTATCTGTTAGTTTGCAAGAAGTCCTGCTAGGAGGAAAGGGGATCAAAAATATTTCTGTGGAGCTCTGTAAGTTACCTAATGATTTTATGGATCATGTTGCTAAGAAAAAACTTCCCTGAAGAGCCGTATTCTATGGCCCTGAAGGTTTTCACCTCTTATTCAAATAAACCTGATCAACATTTCATGGGGCTGTGACAACCCTGGGAGGATGGACTATGCCAATAGCATGTTTTAATGACAACATAAAATCATTAATTTATTTTTTTAGAGTGCATTTCACAAACTGGGCTCTCTTACTGCAGCACAGCAAAAGTCTCTCTGCCTTGTGTTGGTTGCTCATTTTCCACCTACTTCTCAGAAAATCTTGTTGAATCCCCACATGACACATTATGTGTTTAAATTAGTACTTAAGGAGACTCTTGAAAGTTTATTGCTCTTATCTTTGTCATTCACAGGGCGTGCCTGTCCCTTCCTCCTTTTTGTCTGCTGAATGAAACTGTCAGAAACACAGCTTTAGCACTGCAGGGCATTTGCAACGGCAGCAAAAGAATAAATGAAGCATTTTTTTTCCTAATCTCTCTGCACTTCATCATCCTCCATCGCTGTAAGCCTACCAAATTTAAGTTTAGAAGTGCATCCTATAACAATTTCTTCCTAGAGCACAAACACAAACTATTTAGGCAAACTAGCGATTATTCTTCCACACTAACATCAACATAAAGTAGATTAGAAGAATTAAATGCACAAGAGTGCACTTCTTTTATGATTATGCGCCCTTAATCTTCAGAAGATGGTTAATTACATTTTAAGCAGCATAAGAGCCCTAACATATTTGTATGTTAATAAAAATTCTCACCAGGGGTTTAAATCTAGCATGTATTCACAGGTATAACTAATGGCATTTTTCAGTAATGCTGTGAAAAAATATGCCTGTAAGTTAGAACCTTCACACAGGAAACTGCTGGGAGTTTTTAATTTACTCTCTAACTGTTCTCCTAATCATTCTCTTATCATGCTGGGATGGATAAATGCATACAGATTATAATGATGGTGTGCACCCACCACAGCAGTGTCAGTGATGACATTTTGCCAGTGCTTGAAGTCAGGCTGTTGCAATCAGAGCTCTGCAGCAGAGGGAAGCAGGGAAGGAACAGGGATGACACTGCAGCCCTGCAGTTTCACAAGAACTCATGTTTGCTGGTTTAAGGCTTATTCCGATTCAGAAAGGGATTAGTCTCCACCTAGGACAGGCCCAAACATCTCTGTGATTCAGAGGTTTTAGAACTAAATGTTAATTATGTCATTATTAGGAAACTGTTAGGGAAAAATTTTTCACAGAATGGTTGATTAGGCATTGGAACAGGCTTCCCAGGGAAGTAGTGAAGTCACCATCCCTGGAAGCATTGGAAAAACAAGTAGACATGGACCTTTGTGATATGATTTAGAGAGCATGGTGGCATTCGGTCATAGGCTGGACTCAATGACCTAGAGGTCTTTTCCAGCTTTATTGTGTCTGTGATTCATACTCAGAAATGCTGACGGTTCAGAACTACTTCTTTCCTACAAATCCTCCTAAGTGAAGACAACACCTGTCATTTATCTTTGCTTCCAACCTCCAAGAAGCCAGAGCACTGGCATTCACAGCGGAATCGATGTTCTTTCTCAAAATCTGCTCTCTGGAAATTTCGACTTGAGACAGTTCAGGATTTAGGCTAGGATGAGACCCAGCCTGATTCAGTGTCAAAATTCTCTTTGTTTTCAACCCAAGGCAACTTCAGTAAAATGGAAGGCGTGAACTTCGAGAGGGGGAGAGACCGTATACCAAAATGGGAAGCACGTTCTTTGCTCCTGAATTCCCCCACTAGAGGGACTCCTTTCATTCCCTGAACAAGAGCGGAGCGAGCTCAGGGGATTAAGTATCGTGGGGAAAGGGAAAAAGCAGGTGCTGCTGATGCTTCCTGCAAGTGCTGAGTTTAGTGGCCACAGGCTTTGTCCTTCCCTGGGATGTGTTTGTTCTGTTGGCTGACCAGCATCATGGCAGTTTCCTCTGGACAGGCCACTTGAGTTTCAGGAAAAAGAAACTTTACAGCTCAACTTTCTTTTTCTCTGCTGTTTGGTCATTTCTTCCCACAGTGGATTTTCTTCATGTCTACATCCCAAAGCAGACACTGTCAATCCAAAACATCCCCAGGGCATAGAAGATAATTTGGAAAAGGAGGAAAGAGCTGAACTTTTGAAATATGGTGCCTAATTATTAGTGTTCGTCATTCTGAGCCTTATTGGTGGCAAAGATGACTCATTGCCCTTGAACTCCCACTGCCTATCTATTTCCTCTAATGTTGCTTTCCTTTTTGATTTTCTGGATACAGATAGCTGACTGCCTATCTATTCGTACCATTAAAATGATGCATAACCACTGCATTTTGCGGATGGAAACATTATGGCCACTGAAATGTCATCACAGCCCCATTTGCTCATCTGCTGTTATTTACTTTCCAGCAGACAATATTTAGTACAAGGCACACACAATGCAGAAGTCAGCACAACATTCATCACATTGGTACCAGGACATACAACGCATGCTGCCACGGATCAAAAGAAACAGTCTGGGCTGGAGGATTTACAGAGCTCCCCATCTCCCTTCAGGCTCTGTACAAATTTTCCCTGGCTGAGATGCTGTAGTTCTGGAAAGGAGCCAAGGCATGGCTATATGCCAGCGGGAGGGGTTTTTGAAAGAGGAGGATGTAGGGATCTACTGTCAGAGTGACCTTCCTTCTTGTCTGGTGGCTACAGCCCTGCACTGGTTTCCTCCAAAGCTTGCCAGAGTCATCCCTGCACACTGTGCTCCCTGGGAGGTTTGCACAGCACTCCCTGTGTCATTACACTGAGGTTTTTTTTGTGGATGAAGATGAAGCTCTGTCTAGAATAAGACATCTCTGGAAAAGCATTCTGAAGTCCTGCCACACCGTCAGGTCACATGAAGCAAATGCCCAGCTATCCAAAAGCATGCCCCAGGGAAATCAATAGTCTAACAGGGATGCTTTAGAACACTTTAGTCCTTCAAACCAGAAGCAACAATGCCTTACATCCGTGTGTTATCATGTGTTTTAACCTTTAAAAACACCCCACAAAAATTGCCTCATAGCAGGAAAGTTTCCACTTCAGTGAGGAAACTCAGCAGATGAATGCTGCCTCTGGAGAGCTTTCAGGAACAATAAGACCCCTTACAGTGGTTTTGAGCACAATGAAACAGGCTGCCCAGGGAAGCAGTGGAGTCACCATCCCCGGTGGTGTTAAAAAAACACGTAGGTGTGGCACCTGAGGACGTGGTTTAGTGGTGAACAGTGCTGGGTTAACCATTGGTCTTGATGATATTGGAGGTTTTTTCCAATCTAAATGATTCTATGATTATTTTATAATACTCACCCAAGGGAAGGGATGAGTCTTCCTTGGCAATGAACTAGTAATAATGAATGAGGATGCTGTCTGTGGGTTCTGTGGGGGCTGTTTCTGTGCTTCTGCAAGAGCTTTCAGAAGAATGAATTGATCATCACTTGAAGGCAGGTGGTGGGGCACAGCAGTACCTCACAGGGCTTTAGTTCTCTGGAGGCTGGGAGATGGTCAGTGCATACCCGCTCTTGTTGCTTATCTGTCACCCACCCTCAGCCACTTCTTGAGAAAAAAAGCCTGCATTAGCTGGACCTTTGGTGATCATTTTGATGTACTTAGTGCCAGAGATTTCCAGGAGAAGCCAAAGGAAAATCTCATCTATCAGAGGATAATAAAAGCAAATTTTCTAGTGTGATGGAGCTCTTCTGTCTCACATTTCTTTCTTCTTACTGATTCAGCTTTCTTTCAGTCAGCATGTGCGGAAACTTCTGGCTTCACATTTGCATCAAGATGCTCCTCAATGCCATCAGAAAACTATCTTGGAACACAAAAAAAGAGCAAAACAATCACAAAAAGGTGTGGGGATGGTAGCAAACAAACAGAGCTGCTTGGAAGGCACGGGGAATGGGTACAAGGTGAAGGGAAATGGGACAAAATCCTCAGCCAATGCCAGACTAGGGCTCAGCCTCGCTGTTCCCCTGAAGCCAGATCTGCTCCAAAGAGTTGTTTCCTTTTCCTTTCACATGGTTCTGAATGTTTTAATCTTTTCCTTTTGATGCCCTTTTCAAAGAAAGTCTTTTGCCATATGGAAATCTGCAATTAGGCCAGCTCTTGGTTGCCTCATATCTGCCACATAAAACAAAGTCATCTGAAAACAGCTGGCTGGAGTGATGGGATGCAGCTTCAAACAGCATTCACACTTGTTGGGCTTCTCCTCCAGTCCCAGTTTGAAGATCTGCTTTGCCATAAAAAAAGAATGACAAGTTTGTAAGTTTTACAAGAGTGGCCTCAAAGCAGGAGTGAGGAATGACTTTGCCAGGTCACATCAGAGACCCATCAATCCCTGTGTCCTCCAGCTTGGCCCAGGGCATCCAGACACAGAAGGAAGGGAATGCAGATGTTGCAAGCAGGCAGCCATATTTCCTCAGCATCTGGTATTTGAGATCAAGTCATTCTGTCAGCTATACATTAATTTATTGTGGCGGAAGTGTAGGCACAGGAGTTGGTCATCCAGAGGTGCTACAAATTTCTGATACTGTATGCATTCAAGAGCAGCATTTTAAAAACTTCTGTCTCTTTGTTGCCCAGAGAAGCCATGGATGGCCCATCTCTGGAAGTGTTTAAGGCAAGGTTGGATGGGGCATTGGGTGACCTGGTCTAGTGGAAGGATTCCCTGCCCATGGCAGGAGGTTGGAACTAGATGATCTTTAAGTTCTCTTCTGACTCTGTGATTCTAAATCAACAGCTGCTGTCCTGATCCCAGGTCAGAGCCACCTGGTGCACATTACCAGCTGAGGTGAGAAGGGAAAGAGGAGATCTTCACACTTAGAGTCAAGAGGATAGAAATACTCTCAGATGTGAGGGGCTGTGGGTACCAATGGGAGTCCTGATCAGCATGCATGCTGTGAATCACCACTGGGCTAATAGGCAGAAGCAAGAGTGGAAAAAGTGATAGTCAGGGATTCAAATGCTCAAGCTGGCTTTTCTGCCTGCTCTTCACCTCCTGCTTCAGGGACTGAACATGTCGTTCTTGATTGCAAATTGGCTTTGGAGCACCCCATGTGGTGCTTTTGTGGATATGGATGCACATAGAGGATGGGAAATAAAAATTATGGAAATACAAGGTGTTTGCAAAATATTTCAGATTGGATACCAATTTTGTTAATGTTGGATTGCTGGTGTTCAATGTGACATGTCGCAATGACTTAAAACAACTTTTCCCCTTTTGCCAACACAATGCAAGTATTTTCTGCTGTGTAGAAACTTCATCTGAATGCAAGATGTGGTCTGAAAAGCTCTGCTCCACACAAGGAAAGAGTAAGAGGTTGCAGATTTCCCATTTGCATCCCCCAACCCTTTTACAGTTGGATGTAAATAATTCTTTCCTTCTCCTCAGAGTCCTTCCACTCTCACCTTCCTTTCATTGCCCTTTCACTGAGACAGAGGCAAAAGCTGTTACCTGAAAATTTATGAAAACAAAGAGTCAGGAAGCGTGGGGTCAGCTTCAGTCTTGCCAGAGATTTGCCACGACTATGAGCAGGTCACTTAATCTTATTTTAGCACTACAAGTGATAAAGGGCTCATTGATATCTTATTAATCTGTAATCAAAGCTTCACATAAGGATTGTGGGATTAAACTACTGCAGAAACGTAATATTCTTCATCTGGATGATTCCTTTGCTCCAAGAGCAAATGTGTAGTATTGTAATTTTCACATCTTTTCATCACTTGGAGAAAATGTCTTTTGTCCCTTAGTATGCTCAAGCATGCATTTCCCATGTCACTCTCCGCCACATTATTATTGTAAAATCTAAATACATTTTCTAAAGGTTAGGACATGTATAATTAAAATCAAGTTGTCAGCAAAGAACTATTTCATTCACTCCATATAATCCTCCAGTTGGAAAGTGGGTGGGGAATTTGAACTGATCTCTCACACTTACTGGCAACAGCAAGGCTGAGGTCACAGTCATGACTAGTGGCACTGAGTGTTCATTGTGACATTTGTTATGGGAGCTTAATTGTTCAGAAGTTTCATTCAGTACTTTCTGAAAACGAGGATTTGTAAGGTAATTCCAGTGAGCATCCCAGAAACACAAATCACTTCTGTAAGTCATGACTTTTGCACTCACACTGGGAATCGCACATTGTAAGAAATGTAGATACTGCTCAGCACTTCTACTACTCATAATTTTTTGTTTCAGCATTTTAAAAACTTCCTTCAGTTATGTATGAAGTAGTTCTATTCTCCTTGCAGACTCCTATCCAATATCTTGTAAAAGTAAATGAACTTTAAAATTGGAGGTAGTTCTCCAGAGAAGTAATTCAGCAATAATGTAGCCTACAGAAGTTCCCAAATCTGTAATTTATTGATTGAGTTAGCAGTTTGTACTGACTAGATAACTGTTTCCTATCTTACTACCCTGTGTTTTCATTATAGCCAACCTGTCTGGTAGAAGAAATATCAATCTTTGGCAGCTTACAACTGCTAATAGTAGCTGTTAAATATCTCAAAACTTGCCTTTACTTTTTTTTGGAGTTTCAAAGTTTCTTATTTGCAGGATGGGCAAATTGTTAAAAAGATTTACTTTTCTTCATGAGGAAAACAAAAAAAACAAAAACAAAAACAGCCACCCAAAAAATAAAAAAGGAAAAAAAAGAAAAAGTGATTGTTCAGTCATGTCTCCAAAAGGGAGGCAGACAGTTCTGCACTTCTGGTACAAAATCCTCAGCTGCAGTTCCCACCCAGCCTACAGAAAGTGTTGGTCACATCACCCCACTCTCTCTGCAGCAATAAATGCAGATGAGGTGTGGTTGCCTAGAGGATGGAACAGCAGAAGGTATTTGCATGCACTTTATGATGCATGGCAGGAAAGACAGGCTACATTGTACAGCTTTTTTGAGACAGACTAGAAGTTGATCGCTGACACTTGTGGCTGAGAAAAGGTTACACAACATCAGAACTGCTAAAATTGGACTTGTAAAGAGGAAAATGTGAGGACAGTGGGGATAATACAAAACAAATGTTGTGTACAATTTGGTTTGTGAAACTGCTTTGTTTCAACAATACTCACAAACATATTGTTCTTGGTTTTGGAGAATATTTTAATGAATAGGTAGTTAAAAGGCTTGTGAAAGTGGCTGTTGAAATTGTAAAGGAAAAAACCCAGACAGGTATTGAAGTCAGAGTTCACATGCACGTTGCAGTACTGACACACTCATCAGGATTGCTCTTGTGCTCCCACAGAAATGCCTGTTCCATGCTACAGACAGGAACTGGAAAACACTCCACACTCAGCTGACCAGTCACACCTCAATAAAGGCTGAGGAAGCTTTCGAAAACATTTTTAGGTAAGAACAATAAACAAACCCTTCAATTCATCAGTTACTGCAAGTTACATTCTTGCTGAAGTTTATGAGCTCAGAGATGGCTCATCTGATGAAGAACAGAAAGAAGTCAATGGCACAATTTTCAGCAGGTTTTTAGGGACCAATTGTCCCATATAGCTAAAGCCTGCACTGATAAGCCCTTCTTCAGAGCAAGAAGAGCACAAGACTTATACTACAAGTCTCATGAGGAAGAAAGTTTGCAAGCTTTCCATTGAGCTACTGGAGATCCAATTCTATATCTAGCTCTGTATGAAACCAAGAACAGTTTCTTCTACATTAAAGGCAATGGCACTATTTTGTAACAAATACACCAAAGCAGAGAAATGCCATCTCCTGATAGAATTACCTGCCCAAATTGGCCTGATTTTTCCCAAGACAAACCTATGTATTCTGCTACCTTTAAACAGAACACACTACTGGAGCTGAGGCTTTGCCCTCCTGCAGGCTCTGGCCCTACCATTGCTCAGAGCAGACTTCTTGGATTCTCTTACTTTAGGATACTTCTCACGAGTTAGAAGGACATATAAGGGTCTCCATAGATTCTCTACGCTGGTGTGTAGTGGTCAATCCCCTCATCAAAGCCAGTATCATTAGCCGAAATACCAGTACCATCATCTCTGGCCTGTCTTCTGTTGAACTCCCCAAACTAAAACCCACACAATGCTCTTTAACTTCCCAGTGTACCAAAAGAAAGAAAATAGGTTCCTCCATCTACTCCTCCATTTCCTGACCTGTGTGATGATCAAGTGACTGTTCTGCTCCTTCTGCCCTTATTTTGAGACTGAGGACCACAAGAGTCCAGACACATTAGCAAGCTGATGTTGAGCTGACAGGCTCTATTGATTAGTGCAGTAGTCTCAGCCCATATATCAAATTCCTTCTCCTGGACTGTAGCATTGACAAACTTTAAGATGTGTCAGAGATTCCTCACTCGGAAGACTGATCAGTGTGTGCTGTCCCTGGCCTTCTTTGCAGGACTTCTTTCACTTCTTTTCAAGATGACCTCTTTCTTATGAGTCTGTAGGGTATTAGTGGGCCTCTTGATGTATCTCATTATTTATTCCTTCCAAGAAAGCCAATGTCCCCAAGCAGATTAAAGCTGATTCCCTTTGTATGGCAGAGCACATGCTCAGCCAAAAAACAACACACTTCTTCTCAGAGAACCAGCCAACTCATAAACCAGTGCCTGGGAGCTCTGTCTGCTTCTTTCCCTTCTGCAGCAATCAGAGAGAATGAGTGTTCCCAACACCACTGCCTGCACACCCAGCAGCACCGGAGCACAGCTCTAGTTGAGGCAGCTTGTGTGACTCAGCTCTGCCTGCAAATGTGACAACCTTTGTTAGGAAGAAAACCTAAGGGTTTGGTACCAAAATAAATGCAGCCCTGAGTGCAGCTGAACTGCCTGACATTATCAGACAGGCTGTGTAGTGCAGTTCCAGCTCTCCTCCACCAAGCTTTTTCTTAACTGTCTAGCTTGAGACCCCTGAAACCCTCTGGCCAGCATATTTCCAGGTATGGACAGAGAAGTCTGAGCTGTGCTTTATCTTTTTCTCCTGAAAAATGCCCTAGTTTGAACTTTCCAGCCAGTTATTCCAAGCTGTGGTAGCATTAATCAAACTAATGATATCTGGTTATCTGCAGGAAAATCAATATTATATGGCACAAAAAAGAATCCCACAATTAATAGTGTACTGTACAGTGTCTGTGTTCCTGTGCCAGTCTGAACATATTACAAATTACTTTTTTTTTTTTTTGTCTACTCCCTGGAGGAGAATGTGGTATAATGAGGGTTATTGGAACCCTGCAGCTGTCCAAGGATAAGATACCTTAGCTGTTGGCTTTACTGCATTACTCATGCAAGGTTATCATGGTCATGGATGCCAGTGACAGCCTCGGGTCTCTGTTCTGCCCAGACACTTCGTGCAAACTGTATTGAAATAACAACTCTTAGGATAAAGCCCCAGAGAAAAGAGATTGCAGATCTAAATGGAACCAGAGTGACCTGTGGTTTGGGGAAGACCAAATCAGCTGCATCAGGAAGGGGAGCATCCATCATGTCACTCTGCTCTTTTCCTTTGGAAAAAGAAAAGAAAGCAGGGGCTTTTCTCCAAACAATGTTGTGGTCAGGAACTGATTTATCTTAAATCTGTCTACAGTGCCTGCTGCTGGCTTTTATGATTGTGGCTCTTCAGCCATCCAACAGCAATAAGAATAATTTAGTGACCAAGAATTGTCTTCATGTCCCAGCTAGGGGTGTTACCTGTGAGTTTTGAGTCAATTCCTGAAGCCATGATTTAACACTTTTACTGTACTGCCAAGAAAAAATGCTGTTTGATATGAGATGTCACAACCCTTCCCCATCTCTTTTCCAGAAAAAGGCATTGTTGACCAATTAAAACAATAAAAAAGATGCTAAAATTTGGGAAAACTGAAGAGCAGGACACTGAATAAGAAGACACTGAACTTGTCAACTGTTCTTAATCAGAGACTTTGACTCAGGATGCTTTGTAAAGGAGATTCATTGCTGATAACAGGGACTCTGCAGTGACTTTAGTGACACATCCAGACTTTTTTTTCCATTCTCCTTCTTGTTTTACTGGTGTTTTGGAAACAAGGACATAGTATGATTGAATCATGATGTCCTTTTCCACTGAAGTGATGTTTTTCTCTAAGTTTCTTTGCTCTGGGCTCCCTCCAGGGGCCCTCAGAGGGGTGTCTTCAACCTGTTTGCTTGGGTCAAACAGACAAACCCTTGGTGCTATGTCCCAGAGTTCTTTGAGCAGTGGTGGGACACAGATCTGCTCAGAGAAAAACCCTCTGCTGCAGCATATGTTCAGTGTCACAAGAACCCTTCATATTTCCTCCTTCTGCTGGAAAAAGCCTTTGATGAAGATGGGATGTGTTGTGGTTTTAAGCTGAGCTGAAAAGGCACCACACACCTGCTCGCTCAATCTCCCCTCTCTCCTCCCACCCCCACCCTGGTGGAATGCGGAGGAGAATCAAAGTGGAACTCGTATGTTGAGATAAAAGCTGTTTAATTATTGAACAAAAAGTAAAATACAGCAATAATGGCAAATGATAATGATAATAAAAATTATAATGAAAAGGGAAAAAACAAGATGCTATTGCTCACCACCTGCTGATCAATGCCAGAACTGATTCCTGGGCCTAGACTGGATGCTCTTCCATAAAACTTCCCTAGTTTATATACTGGGCATGACATTCTGTGTTGGGGAATGTCCTTTTGGTCAGTTCAGGTCACCTGAGTCCCAGCTATGCTCTCTCCCAGTTTCTTTTGTGAACCCCCTCATTGGCAGAGCCAAGTCCATGAGAGGAGGAAAAAACCCAAATTCTTTGACTTAGGATAAACATGACTTAGCAAAAAACCAAAACATCAGTGTCCCATCAGCACCATTCTTATTCTGACTCCAAAACACAGAACTGTGACAGCTACTGAGAAGGAATTAACTCTGTCCTAGCTGAAACCAGGACAGGGTCTCTGCAAACACATGGATCAAGGGAATGGGACAGGTGGCACCCATGATATCATTGCCAGTGTGCTTCTCCCACCTGCAACTTGGCAGCTTTTGACAAAGTGGGAAGTCCCAGGGGGCTCTTGAGTCTTTGGCAGGTTTGTTCTGCTCTTGCTTGCAGGCAGTCTCAATAAACAGCAGACCAAGGTGTCAGGAAGGAGGAGGCATAAGAAGGATTTGGAAAAAGAGGTAAGTTAATTAGAAAGAGACAGCATCAATTACTGTGACATTTAATATCAGTGTTTTTCCTTTTAATAGAGAGCACACTGATTCCTTTGGGTAAATCTGCTATCAGCTTTGAGTCAAATGCCCAACAAACCAGAAGTAGCACAAACCCTCTCTAAGTCCATTATATCCCTTGATATTATCCCTGCTGCAGACCTGGCCTTGTCAGTGCTCCACAGCCCTGTGGCTGCCTTGACACATCCCTCTGAAAGCACAGCCCAGACACCTTCCAACTTCATTAGACAGTTTTATTGCTTACTATAAAGTTCTTTGGTTTTATTCAAACCTTCATTAGGGCTTGTCATAGAACGGCTATGTGTTAACCAAACAGAAACAAGGACAAAGCTTTCCTGCTACTGAGCCTTCTAATGAGATCTGAGCAGATAAATAAGAGACAAAGCAAAGGATTCAGATGTATTTCCACTGCACTGCAGCCAGGAACAGTGTTTGGAGCACGGGTAGAAATAATCCCACTGACCTTCCTCTGGCTGTGCAAAGAAGCAATGCAGGTTCAGTCGTGACCCCTTGGGTACCTCCAGGACCACAGGGACAGCTACTTCACATTGTAATTCAACCTGTTTGTTCCCTATTGTCAAGTTCCTGACCAAAAGCCTGTGTAGAGATGTCTGCACACACTGTTAACCACCCCTCTGAGTTCGGGGTCTTCAGACAACCATGACCAACCAGGTGTCCGAGTCCTAAAGGGCTGATTCCACACACTTACATTTAGCACTCGGGCTGTCCATCCTTTGTCCACTTGAGAGTGCTGTATTCAGATAGATTAGTTTGGAAAGATATGTTTTGGTGTGATTGTTGCAAACTAAGAAGGAAGCTCCCTGCTCTTCAGGACATAATTTTGATGCTTCTTGAAGCTTCTTGTTGCCTGCACAGGGGCATTGGTTCTGGCTCAAAGCTCTCACTGGCCAGTCAATAAAAAAATTTGTACGGTTGGCAGAATTGCAGATGACCTCCTGGGAATTTATTAATTCTTCATTTCCACTTCTAAATAGGCCAAGAAGCATTTCCTCCACTTCATTTTCCACCTAAATGCTTCAGCTACTGGAATGAGAGGTCAAACTAGAAGCATTTGTACCCAGCTGTGGGCAGCTCTCTCGTGCCCACATGCTGTTCTTTCCTGTCATCCCAGGAGATGAACATTTTGTGGCATCCTTGGCCATTAGAAAAACCTTGCCAAGGAGATTTCCCATGGAGAATCAACAAATTCAGCTGTCACTTTCTCACAGCATCTGCAGCAAGAGCTCTAGTTAAAAAGAGATATTTTTAGCCTAGAGGTACTTGGCCAACTGGCATGGGGCTGTCCCTGTTGCCTGAGGATATAAAAAGGAAAGTAGAGGTCCAGAGTTTCCAGTTCCATCTGTGTTTTGGAAACTGTTTGCAGCTGATGTCCTCTGCAAGGAAAGGACAATGTCATGTCAATCAAGATTGCCCCTTTTGAAAATTTATGCACTGTGCTCAGTGAATGTGTTCTGAGCCCTTCTGAGGGGTAAAATTTGTATCAAATAACATCCCACAGTACCCCAGGGAAATGGAAGAGAATGGAGCTGCCCTGGTATGCATTCTATTAGGTGTGCCTGGCACACATAGCCATAGTATAGAGCCAGTCCTTGGATTATTCCTTGCATTTTGCTGCTTGTTATTATCTTGAAGGAGAAATGCTCTAAGTGGCTCAGGGAGTCAGAGACAGCTACTGCAGCCATCATCAGCTCCAAATCAATAATGGATACCATCCAGAGATGCTTCAGGATGAGAGGCATTTTACTTTCAGAAAACCAATTCCTGAAGTGAAGCAGCTGTCATTGTTTAAAAGACAATGAAACATCATAGTGGGGTAAAAAGTATTAAGAAGGTTCATCCAAAAAGTTATTAGTCACTGCACTAAGAGGAGAAAATGAAAGGCCAGCTTCTTAACTGATTAGGGCCTGTGCATAAAATTTCTGGCCACGAAGGTCTCCCCTGCCCTAAATCCAAGGCCCAGTTAAACAAGTGAATCTTTGGAGATGCCAAAGATGGTCCCTGTGCTCACTCTCACACACTCAGGTGCACACAGATAGAGCACTGAGCATGTCCAAGAAAGAAGACTTTTCTGCCTTTTGCTTAGTTAATTTGAAGCCACAGCACCCCTGGCCATGTCCAGACATGGTGGCACAGGGAAGGAGAGTGAAGAGCCAGGACACACTGAGCTCTTCTGCTCCCAGATAGGTCCCTTGACTTCTTGCACCTGTCCAGTCCTGAGCTGTGTCACTGGTACCTTCTTCTAAAAACTCAATAACTGATATTTAGGCTACAGTGCAGATGTGAGGAATACATGCAGACTTGAGTTAAAATGCGGCTTTCATTCAGTTATATGCCAGTTAATTACTAGGCAAGGACTATGTTTATGCACAATGAGCTGCACCTCACTGATCACCCATTACATTTACATGTCCTGATGGTGTGGAAGTTTTTTACTGTATATCTAAGAATTAAGGCTTTATCTCCATGAAAGCAGCAACTCATCCAGTGAGGGATGAGCCCACAAGGTCTGATCCAGTGGCTTTGCATCTGACTCAGAGAGGAGATCCAGGCACAACCCCTGGTTGGCATACTGGCCCTGGTCTGCCCTGCACAACTCTTAAGAAAATCTCCTCGGGCTGTCATGGCATGAACAGACTTTCTGTCAAATGGGATAATATTGTCTCCTTTGAATAGGAAAAAGGTTTACCACAGTTAGCAATGCTGGGTCACCTGCTCTTGCTCTTGGGAGCCTAAGGAAAAATTACTGTATACAAACAGCTCCAGTAACTACTTTTGTAGATTCAGTAAACAGAGTGGTTAAAAATTATACCCTCGGTGAGTATCCAACAGTGCACCCTTTTAAGATTGGAAATGAGTTCTGGATTGTCTGAGTAAAAACAGCTTTTAACTAACAGGATGGAGTCTAATGAGAGATCAATGTCTATTGTGGGAGAATTATCTTCCTCCCCAGGAAGCCAAAGGAGAGATTTGCCTCTGTGGGGAGTGCTGAGATTTGGGAAATAGGCAGGGGGAAAGAAACAGGCTTGATTTTTGGTTATCAGCACCACACTGAAGCCCAATAGGAAACTGACTCCAAGACCAAACCTATTTCAGATCCTGATTTCAGGATTCAGCCATCCTGTAGGATCTTTAATTAAATGTACAGTGTATATTGACATAAAAGCTAATAAAGTACAATGAAACCCAAATAACACTCATTCCTGAGGGAGTCTTCAGGAGCCTCCCTTGGCAGGCTCGAGGCAGAGCTGTCATGTCACTGGGAGATTTGCCCTGAACATGCAGATCCCTGCATACAGCAGAGCAGCTGTAAAAAGGATGAGTGAAGAGAGAAGCTCAAAGTTGAGGAGTTTGTGACCCCCCCATTGCAGTACTGCAAGCTCCAGGTATATAAGCTAGATATTTACCGAAAAAATATCTCCTTTCCTAGCTACATTCGTCAAAGCAAAACAGCTGGAATGTGGAAGACTCCAACCTAATCATTGGGTCTTTCTAAATGAAAGAACCAAAGCTTTGCAAGTAGAATATGTGTAAGTGCACCACGTCCTGTATCAACATTGGAGAAGGATTCTGTAGAGAATCATCAGTTTCCAGCTGTGCAGGCAGCTATAAATTACAGCCAAAGGCCAAATTTGCTATTGACCTAACTGGCCATTGGGTGAAATCACCTATTGCATCAATGAGTTATTGTGGTTAATTCTTCTGGTTATGAAGTTGTTTCACCTTGTTAGGCATCTACAAAGAAATAAGCAACATAACCTTTGTCATACCGAGTGAGTAAACAGGAAATACATGGGGAATAAATCTGCAATGAGCTGTTTATGGGAGGAGAAAGGCACTGAATGCACTCATGTGTGCAGAGGGTGACTGATAGGGAACATGCACCTTTCTTCAAACCTTTTCTTGGATAACATACTTCACAGAAGCAATCACTAAAACTTTTGCACTTAGCTGGGAAAATTCCTGAACATAATGATTTGTTCAGAACACAATGCAGGAATATAAAGGCAGAAGATTAAAATTCTTGTACAGCTTTAGGCTTACCTTCCTCTAGGCTTGGCCTCTCTTTGCCATCCTGGTTTACAGGCCCACCAGGGACAACTAGGTTAATTGTTTTACAAATCAGTTTTGGTGGGCTCAAGAAGCTTAATTTTATTTTAAACAGAGAATCATGTTTTGCCAATGAAATGGGAACAGGAAGATGGATTCAGTGGCTTCTTAAAGTCTTTCCCAGCTCTGTTGCCGAAAATTTGTTCGACCTTCCTTCTGAGGAAGCAGCAGTGGGGGTGCATGGACACAAAGAGGGGCAGCAGCTTGTGCTCATCTTGCAGGGTCATTTTTGTGTTTGATTATCCATCTAAGTGCTTCCATGCCTTTCAGAAGAATAGCATCCTAGCCATTTCTACCCAGGTGAATGACAACGGAATGCACCATCATTACCTGCATTACCTGCTCATGATCCTTGAGTAGTTCTGCTCTATGAAGTGTTGGTAATTCTGTACTCACTTCCTTAATGCATTTATTACCAACCCCCTGCATTAACTGTATATTTAATTATGTTGGAAGAAAATCTCATTCTGAAACTGGAAATCTCCCCATGATCAGCTTCTCTGCTGCTGACCTTCTTCAAAGTCATGAAGACAGTCTGTATCCTTTAGGGATTTCTCCTCATCTGAAATTAATAGCTTTCTTCCCAGAATAATGATATCTCTTGCTACTCATCAGGTATTTCCTAAAAAAAGTCCATCCACCCAGGTTTGGAGCCTTGTCCTAGGTTTGGAGCACCCACTGTGAAAGTCCTGGTGTCTCACAGTGGGCCCCACTTTCAGCAGGAGATCACTGCTGGAGACACTAAGGACTTCGTGAGATCACTTCCAACCTGTAGTTTTCTCAAATTCCATGATGCTGTGCTTTATCTGGGAAACCCAAATGGTGCATGTCATATATGCATAGGAGGAGTCTAGCAGCTGCCTGCTAAACTCCATGTAAGGGTTCCCTGCTTTCTCAGTGGTGAGTTAACTCAGATTTGCCAGGATGGCAACCAGCTCCAGTCTGGAAATCAGCCTGACTGAGTGAAAAAGCCTGATGGAAAAACAGAAACAATAAATCCATCTGGACCCCAGAGCTGTATCATTTCCCTGGCCTGAGCTGTGGGATTGCCCAGTGCAGGCAGTGTAACTCCTCCCTCCCAACAAACCAAGGAATCTCTCTCAGGTGGAGCAACACTGAATTCCATCACACAGGTGATGACTGGAGCTGAGTCACCTAATGACTGGCCTGGGTCACCTTGGCTGGCTCAAGGTGGCTCTCCCAAGACTGTAGCAGGGAATCAGGAGCTGGCAGCTGACACAGGAGGGACACAGCCCCCTGTCTGTGTCCCACTGTCCCCAGGGCTCTCCCAGAAGCCAGGCAGCAGTTCACATGGTCAAGGGCAAGCAGGGGCTGGGATTGCTCGTAGTTTCAGTGATGAGTAGAAGCTTCTTGCACCTCTTTTCCTAATTCTATGCATTCACACACTTTATTTATAGCCCTGTTTCTTTCCTAGGGCTATCCACAAAACAGAAATATCAGATTCTCATGCTGTCAGGAGGGAACTCGGCATCCTATTTTGGACTAAAGCATATATTAGCATCTAAGCCTGAAATCTTTGACACTTGATTTGTCACGGCTGAGTTTCCTACGCCCTGAGAACGTCTAATTCAGGCCTTCAGGAGATATCCACCCTGAGTTTTCCCCACCATAGGCTATAGTCACTTTATACCCCTATTACATCTCTGCAAGAAGTGCAAACAGTTGTTTTCCATAGAATTCCTGGGGTGTCTTCCATGCAAATCATAAAGAAGGCATTATTTTGCACAACAAACTAATATATTCTTTACCTGGATTTTTTGAGTTGGTTTGGGTTTTCTTGTTTTTTGGGTTTTTTAATAGTAAGATTTAGCCCAGAAACTGCAAAACAACACAAAAGATGAAAATTTGTCATTTCTCACAGAATGGGAAAAGATGAATGCAATGAAATCATAATTTAATCGCTTGTAAACAACTTTGTGGAGAAATGCAATGAGATATGTCCTGCATATGAATACTGCCAGGCAGCCCTTTATAGATCTTACGCTTGTATTGATCTGTGCATCTATAAAAGCTCTTATTTGTCAGGCCAAAGAGAACAGACTCCGTATGCATGACCACACATGCCAATGTCAATGGAGCTATAAAGCTTCACCCTCAGAAAAATAAATTGTAAGTCAGATTTGAGTTCAAAAGAATGGAAATCTGTGACATTAAGAATTAAAAATCAAAGTCTCCTGACCCAGATTAACTTTCTTTGCTCAATCACCCGTACATAACATGCTCTAAATCAGCTCCTGGAGATGTCCTTTTGCATGTTTTTCATGATTAATTGAATTAGCAATTGATTTGTATAATATGACTCACTTAGAAATAAAGACACACCAAACTGACAGCATGCACACCATTCAGGTAGCAACAAATCACAGGTCCTTCAGTTAATCTTGCCCCAGGCCTCTGGGGCAGTGCAGATTTGCTGTCTCCTCTGCAGAGCACAGAGGGCCTGTGCATGATCTGTGTGTGTGCAAGCCAAACAAACATGCACACACATGCTCTGCAAAAACACAAAGAGTTTCAGTCATTGCAGGGGTGATTTTTCTGTGGCTGATTTATAGAGTCTCTGCTGAGCCCCAGCTTGGGGCTTGTAGGGCTTGGAAAAAGGGTGCAGGGCTTAGAGAAAACAGCTAAAGATGTGTTTCTTTGAAGTCAGGCAGGAATAGGAGAAATAATTTAAATTATTGAAGCTGGGAGTGGGTGTTTAGTCATCTGTCGCCTAGGGTTAGAGTAGCACTTCACTTTGCCCTGGGTTTGGGTCACATTTTGGCCTTTACTAGCAAGATTTAGGATCAAGGCCCATATGTTTATCTGGTCAGAGCTGAAGAGGGATAAAGATCCCTCTTTAGGGATCTTTAGGGGTATGTGGGGTTCTTCAGAGTCAATCTGTGTGAGTGCTGAGACATGCAGAGGAGGACAAAGCAGAATGAAGGTGACAGGAGGCCCCGCAAACCCATGTTTGGGGTTAGTGACAAGGAGTGCAGAGCCAGCCAGAACAAGGTCAGAGCAGCTGCACACACCTTGCTCTACAGGCCACGGGTTTGGCTTGTAGGGTCTCCAGAAGGGGACAAAGCTGAAGATTAAATGTTTGACCAAGCTGAGGTCAACACATGGTTGAGTGAGATCTTGAGATCAGCTTTTTACACGAAGGACTGAGCCTTGCTGGCTGCACCACAGCCCAGCACATGACAGGTAGCTCACAGCTGGGTGCATGAAGGATGCCCAGTAGCATGTGGAAGCCTATATTTTCCAGCTTCCAGCAGACACCAGCAGTCTCCCAGCCCCTTTCCCAGGATGAGTCTGATCTCACCAGCAATGTGAATCCTTCCATGGTGCTAAAAGCTGTCACAAGAGCCCTGGGCTGCCAGAGAAGGAGGATGGCTAACAGCAGTGGGAAGGGATGACCTTTCCTTGGCCCAATTATTTTGATATTTAAAATGTGGATCCAGAAATAAGAGTTCATAATTTCCTTTGTTCATGATCATTATGCAGTGAGAAATGGGCAATACTGTGAATTATTGTAAACTGGCACCAGACCAAGAGTGCTCTTTTCTTTTCCCCTTTCTTTTGCTTTTCTGAGAAGCATCCCCATCCATGTATTGAAGCAGCAGCTTTTCATGAGAAAATAACATTTTTATGCCTGTCAAAATTTCCTTTCATTTATGCCAAGAAGTCACGACTGATGCCATGTCTCCTTTTCTCCTGGGTGTGAATCTCTTTCCCAGCACCAGTTAAGTGGAGGGAAGGGTGAACTTTATCTTTCCTGTCAGCTTGGCTAGACATTACTGGGAACAGGAACAGGCAAGATCCCATTTTCTTCCCTGTCATTTTAACTCTGAAAGTCCTGATGCTTGAATGGGTATTGTTTAATCCCAGGCTAGGCAATGGCCATTTCCAGGGGACTTAGGGTAGTTTCCCCTTCAAATTTAGGAAAAACAGTTCTGACTTGTTAAAAATAACATCCCCATGTGGAAGAATGAGGTTTGTTCCTTTATGCCAATGAAATATTTTCAAATTCACTTAAAAAATACGTCTCCCCCCAATTCCTTGTGCAAGTTCTTTGGATTGCAGTTTTTAGGAGGCAAGCAGAGATTCACTGGTGAAAAGACCCTGGGATTTGGCTCGTGGATCATCAATCTGCATAAACACGCAGCAGCTATGTGGTCATTACCATAGTAATTCCCCCCCTTTATAATTTCTCTGCTATATAGGCTGGGGGAAAGAGAATAATTTTGTTCTCTGCAGCTACATCATGACATTAAAGCAGTGTCCCTGCTGGCCTTGGGTCCTGCTTGAACAGAGCTGCTCAAGAAAGTTGTGTAGTGCTTTGTTTTGCTCGAAAATGCTGATATGCACAAATGAAAACTGGCTTTGTGGGAAATGGTCAGTTTTGATGCATTTTTCAGCTTTTTTATTCTCCCCTCCCTTTTTCCCCCCCTTTACAGAATGAGGTTTTGAAATAGTGAATTACCAGCAGCATATTAAAAAAAAATATGCTGGTTGCTCTTTGTGTCTAGAAAATTAATTACTCTAGTGCAACTAAAGTTATTTTAAAACTAGGGATGCTTGAAGTTAAAGGGAAGTATTTCTGAGATGTGTCCTGACCTTTCCAGGTTTTCATTCCTCATATATGTTTTGCTTTTGATGTTTTTACCCTCTTTAGGTCTGGATTATTTTTTAATCTAAAAAAAATAAATATTTGCAGGGTGGGGAAATTACCTCCTGCTCAGCAAGACCCCACAGTGGATGTTTCAGTGCACATGACAAATGTTACAAAGTGAGTCAGTGTTCTCATCTGTTCCTGGGGGACCTGGTACTGGTTTCTTACTGTTTTCATCTCTTTGGAAGAAACTAAACATCTAGACTAAAAACCATTTTGTTCTTTATGTTCAGAGAAAGAGGAAAAAAAAAAACCCTGAAACCCACAAACTCGGGTTTGATTCATCTCTCAGCATTATTTTTATTTTTGGTCTATTGAACAAGGAGTGGAGTTTAAATCAAGTGCTGTGATCTGGTGCCAGCTACTGTTATTGGGCTGTAGAGGCTGTGTTAGAGAGTTCAGCAGTCACTGGGAAGACACTAACTCTGCTGTTATTATTTTTGTAGGTATGGTCTGGGCAGAAAGAAAAACATAGATTTAGAATCCATCTCCTCAGAAGAAGTAGTAAAATAACATCAGTGCACCTTCAAGCTGAAGACTAACAGAATATCAATAACTGACATTGTACCAACTCTGAGCCAAATTCATCTCCCATGGAGCAGGTGTGACTGAATCCATACCAACACCACTTTTGATCTGAACAGACCTCAGTTGGGGGACAATAAATTTTAATTTCCCCAAGCAGAACAGAGACATAAGTGATTAAAAAAAACCCCAGCAGCAAACATCAGGATTTTGGTTGAAGTTCAAGGCTGTTTGGAACATCTTTGCACTCTCAGCCTGAGAAATCCTGCAATATTTTTCTAGCAAGACTTTTTTTTGTGGTCTCCCTGCATGCATGTGCACACCTCTCTCAGCTGGAGAGCACTCCTTGTGGGAGAGTCCAGGCTGGCAAAACTTCCCAAAAAAATACTCCAGCTCACATCTTTGCTACAGGCTACACAAACAGCAGGTGAAAACATCGCCGTGCTGCGATCTTCCTACCAGCTGGCACACAATTGACAGAGAGATTAACTCTTCAGGGCTCAGCAAGAATTTTATTTTTTCAGGGGCAGTCTGAGGTAAAGGCTAAAATAAAAGAGCATTGGTTGGTAGTTTTTAGTAAGCACAATGTACCTAAGAGTTTGAAGAGTGTTTTGAGAGCTAGGCTACAGAAAACACTGTAAAATCCTCATCTGGATATAGGCAGCCAGCATAATTGCTTTGCTAAGTCATTCCAGTATGGCTTTACTGGAGCAACTGGTCCCAGCTCTTACAGGCTTATGCAGGAACCAAATTTTGGCCATGATTAGAAACAAGACACCAGGAAGGCTTTGAACAACCATTCTCCTGTTTTACAGATAGCCCCTGTCCCTGTCCTGACCTAATTTTCAGTTTAGCAGAGGTACCTATAAAGGGCATCTAGCAATATCCCAACTCTGGAAACGGGGTCTACTCTCCTGACCTGAGCAAAAAGACAAAGAGGAGTGTGATCAGGGAAGGTGCTGAGAAACTCTTGCATCTTGCCAATAAATGTGCCTCAACTGTTTTCATCCTCTGGACAATCCACAGTTTCTGTGACTTTCTTTGTTTTTAAACTAACCTTTGGTGATAACAGAAAACGCAGTAATTATGTGGGATCTGTCATTCTTAGTTTTGCTGGCAACTCGCTTTGCCTTAATGTGCCCACTCTGCCTCACAAGCCAGCTTCACACAAATCCCTGGAAGAAGTCAGTGCCAAATAATGCCTGTCAAATGTTGCTCCGCCATGAAGTTTAGGCTCAGGTTTGGAAACTGCTTTTCATCTGTTTGAAAGTAGGTTTTCATCTGTTGAAACCTTAGAGTCAGCACCAACAGCAAAGATCTCAAAAATTTTAATCGGACTTGGAGAAGTCAAGAGTGAAGGTTATATTTAATTTGGCTGCTTAGCATAAAGCTGAGCATTTTGCAAATTCTATAAAGGTATCTTTTCTTTTCTTTTCTTTCTTTTTTTTTTTTTGGAGAGGTTGTGTCCCAGCCATCAGGAGCGAGGAGATTAATGCACATTCAACACAAGCATCATGGGGTATGTGTCAGAGCAGGGCAGTCCTGTGGTGGTGGGACTCAGGGCTAATTAAAGCCCAACAATGTGTCCCCAATTCATACCAGCACTAGAAACAGTGGCTGATAGGGAAATTCAGGCACAGCAGCTGCTCTTTTCACAGCAGTACAATAACTATCTCTTTAATGAGAAGGGGTGCGGGGGAGGGATGCAGCCCAAATAACAGCACCTGCCTGCTTATGCCACACCAAAAATCACAACAGCTAATCCTCCTTGCCTGTCATGTTAATTGTTGTGAGGCTCCTTTTGATATCAAACTATTTGTCCTTTGACTGAAATAAATCAGGCCTTAAGCACCACATTTATCTCGCTGTGATACAGGAGCAGAGGTGAGCACTGTGGGGAGATTTATACAATGGGAGCAACATACAGCATGCTGGGGTGATATTTATGGGCTCAGGATCTTTTCCTCAGGAAAAGCAGTCTGTTGACATTGTTCACTAAAAAAGAGCAGTTCAAATGCTGTATATGACACTACAGCCCTAATACACCATTTGACATGAGCAGGAGGTAAACAAAGCAAGGGAATGGAGGAAAACACCCGGCTGGCTTTCACACACAGTGGTGTTTTCAGCTAGTTCAGCAGGATATTTAAGATTTATACACAACTATGGGGCTCAGTGACTTCATTTAGACTGTGCATTTGAGGTCAAGAGGGTATTTAATGGCATTTGCTGGTGATGGTTCACAATACAGAAAATGTCCTTCTGCAGAGCCTGTGGAATGCACAGGCACAGCTTTTCTGGCACAGAGGGAAAGGTAAACTCACAAGGGCTTAAGTCACGGTCTCCTTGCCCTTCCCACTTGTTACCCCTCTGGCAAACCCTCAGTGAAAGATACTGGGAAAAGATGCTCAGAGAAAGGTGCATGGAAAAGTCTTCCAGACTTCTAGTGCAGGTAATCTCGAGGGTGGGAATTGGGAAAATGCATCTTTAACATATCTTATCAGCCTGTTTTGTCACACAGGGCATCAACTTTTCCTAAGGATGACTAAAAACTCTTTTGAGCATCCCAGATGAAGGGCTGAACTCACGCAGGAGTTTGGGTGTTTTCCTGTGTATTTGTTCTACCAGGGCTCAATTGCTCGTGCTGAGGCCCTTCATCCCCCATGCAAATCCCTCCACAGAGGTCATGTGCTAATTGCTCCTGAGAGTTTGCAAAGATGTCTCTGAAAGAAGATTCTGGATCCACATGAGCAAAGGAGAGGGTTATTTGCTGCAATTCCTCTCTGCCTGCAGGGAGTGCAGGCACAGCAGGCACAAACCTGCCTGAGTTTCACTAAGCACCAGTAAATGCTGTTAAAAATTTTCCTATATTCTTTGGTGGAGGAAAGAAAAAACAGATAACCTATAGTGACAGCATCATACACAATCCAAGAAAATCCCAGTAATCTTTCACACCTCCTAAGAAACACCTGTCCTCTATTTTAACTGCTCATGTTACTAATGGAAACCAAGCAGTTTAACTTTGTTTGTGAAAACGTGCTGCTCTGGAGAGGTGTTACCAGGAAAAAAACTCTGTGAGAGAGAAACACTAAAAACAGCAACTCCCTTTCAAATCTTTTGGTGTTACTGGGAGAAAGAACCTGGGGCCTTCTGGGGCCAGTTCAAGAACTCTTGAACTGGGGCAAGTTCAAGAGCAGCGAAGAAAGGTTTTACACAGTTTCATCTGTTGGGGGTGAAAGAGAATTTTTACTGATTGAATGAGACTCCCTGGTCTCTTCAGCGTGGAGGTCTCTCTTTCTCCAGAGAATGACTTATGTGTTTCAGTGGGCTCCTCCATGCCTCCCCAGGTATGGACAGTGGTGGTGAGGCCCTCCTGCCCCCCAGAAAGAGGGCTCTGAACTCTCACTCCCCTGCTTCTTTATAGAGCAATGCAAAATGAAGTGCAAGAATTGTGTTGTCCCGCAGACCTTAAGCAGGTTTCCAGGCCCACAAATCCCTTTACCCTCTAAGGCAGTGCAAATACTGTCTCAAATAATCAAGCCAACTTCTCCGAGCAGTGTCAGATCTCCCTGGTCCATGTACCATGTCTCTTTGTCCTAAGATCTTCCACATCCCCCTCTCCAGGAAGGAGCATACTTCATGGTGACACTGGAAAATGTTACCCATTTGCCTCGAGGTTCACATAAAATTGTTTGTCAAGGATCCAGTCTTCAAGGGATTCACTAAAATAGACTTTCCTATGGGGCAGACAGTTCTGGAGCAAGACAGTAAACAAGGCATATATGTTTGGGGATGATTTCACCCTGTTTAAAGCCAAGGACTTCTTGCTGTTCTTTGGGGCTGGTTGTTTAAGATGGTTGTGCTCTTGGCTCTGGCTCTTCTCCTAAGCCTGGGCTGCATCAGGGTTCCCCCAGCCTGGTTCCTGACAAGACTAACATGATTGTGGGCAAAGTCAGTGCCTTACTTATTATGTTTGCCAGTCAGTTCCCTCTTCCTAATAAATTGTGAAACCCAGGATTTTAATCAGATCTCCCAGAGCAGCAGAGGTCCCAGTGATTTTACACTCCATTTCTCCTGAAAATAAGCAGCCACCACAGGAGAGGAGAACCTGTTAGCACCATCACCAAAGGGGAGTATGAGCCATGAGCTTAATTAGACACGGGGGAGTTTGTAGGAGCGAACATGTCCCAACAGCTGGAAAACCTTGTCTCGTGGCTTGTAGCCTTGTTAGGCAGCAGAGAGTCCATGCAGGAGGCAGACACGCACAAATGAGCAGGATGCTGTTGTGCTCTGCTCGTGCAACTGCTGGTTCTACAGCTCAGCCCAGCTGCCTCCAGCACTGCATAAAATGAAGGTCTTGGATTAAAAGCACATATATTTTTAAAATCGTGTCGATCGTTACAATATGCTGTGAAAACCTGTGCCCATCCTTTACCACGGGATATACATTTGTTATTTATCCCCTGTGATACTCGAGGTGATGCTCACCATGCCTGATAGCAGACACTACACAGAATTAACACACAGGTCCCACACCTGATTCCAGCTGTCCTTGGAACACCCTTCACTGCAGGCAAGGAAAATAACTGTGGAGAGACACCACTCCCTGATGGGTGTTCACCTCCAGCCAATGCAGCTCCTCATATGGGGCTGAGAAGTTTGTTGCAAAAAGGGCTGCGCCATCAGTACTGGAGCACACTGTTCCCAGGGAGGATTCTCACCTCAGTGCATGACATTGCAACCTGGAAAAAGCTGTGGTTTATTTTGCATTAAATTTGCTTGCTTTGGGGGGCTTTCTTTTGCATACAACCTACACGAGGTTTGGGGACTGTTGATTTTCTGATTTTAACAGGTTTTTGCAGTGAAGGACATGGTTTCTGTGAGGATTGCTAAGGCTGTGTTCACAGTGATAGAGAGTTTGAATTTTTATTTCTTAATGATGTTCTTTCTGGCTGCTGGACTTCCTGACTCCTTTATTTGCTTTCTGTTATTGTTTCTGTTAAATCTTGCAATTAAGATTCTTGTTATGTGAAAAGAAAGCCATGATTCCAGCACTGTAACCTGGGCTGGGTCACTGGAATACATCCATCTGTCTGTCTGTGCCCATCAGCATTTCTCTAGGACAGAGTCGCCCATTTGCATTATTTCTACTCCTGCCTCTCTGAAGGCGCCTCTCTGCTCCCTCATTAATTTTCGTTCAGTGTCACCAGCAGGTCTAATCTCTCATCAATATGCAGAAATTCACCCCCTTCCCCACAGGACTCCCTGCAGGGCTGTAGGAGCAGTACCTGCAGCCCACCCGCACCAGGGGAGCGGGGCTGCTTCACCTCCCACGTGTCTGCAAAGGTTTCTTCGCTGTTTACAAATATGTTAGGTTTGCCTGACAGTCCCTGCTCTGCTTTTCATGTTCTGTGCATGGCAAATAGCACTGATCTGTGCCTTGATCTGTAGTCAGCAAAATCACTTGCTTGCATTTGCTACATCAAAGCAGGGAAGGGAGGGGGGAGAAGCCATCTGGTGAATTAGCTCTAATAAAAATAAAAGGGGTCTCTTTGCATAATAGAGTATTAGGGGATGATACTGTGGGGTTGTTGGGACAAATGGCTCTAAAGGGTTTTGACAGCTCACAGGCACCTTGGCTTATGTTGCAATACAAACATCATGAAAGCACAGCTCCATTACTTGGTGGCAACTTGTCTATTGATTGCAATGAGGCTGTGATTTCTTCCCCATATAAATGTCTCGGTCAGCTGAATCTCATTACAACAATGTGCAAAGCATTTATTCAATATGCTTGAGCTTCATGGCTTGTTCGTTTCTTATATGGCTCCTATAAAGCTGCTTTAACATTTCCACTGTTCATTGCTCACACAAGTTGTTCTGCTGCTTGGGATCTTTTGGTGGCACATAGGGGCTTTTTCAAATACGTGAAAGGCAGTCCTTATTTGCTACTTGCCTAATTTCTCTTTACAGGAGAGCAGTTTTCCTGGGGAAGAAGGGGATCATCCTTGAAGGAAGCACGAAGGGGCCACAGCCCCCAGCCAGTGGTTAAAATTAGCTCTGTTCAGTTCAGAATGGTGCTTTTTAATACCCACATCTTATGGGAAATCTGAGTAAAAGAAGTACAAGTGAAGACATAAATGAGGATGACTTGCAGGCAGTGGGATTTTATTTTTAAAGCAGGTACAGTTTGCAGGCAGCTGGCATCATCTCAGATTTCATTTGGAAACTATCTGCTCCAATTTGCTCTACACAGAAAAGAGATTAGGACTCTATTTTTGTTTGATTCTGGTCAGACCTTTTCCTTGCACCACGCACACGTCCAGACAAAGAAGCACACACGTACACACCTGCCCACATGAGTTAGCCTCTCGTTTCAAACATATTTAAGGGTCAGGCTCTGCTAAAGAGTCAACACACATTCATGATTTGGTGGATAAATAGAAGATTGATTGGCTGGAAAAGACTTTCACTGGTGGGGAAATGGCTGCAGGTGCCCTGCTGCAGGGAAAGCACACCTGAAAACACAGCTGATGAGTGGTTACAGCAAATCTTGCCGGAGGTGAAGTCCCAATTCTGTTTTCTGCTGAGTTACTCATGCAGTGGAAAGTAACTGCAGCCATGTTCCTTTGCAGGATTTATCTGTTTTTGAGTTGTACACAGTACCTCACTATGCTATGGATCATGGTAGATACAGATCTAAAAATGACCTGTGTCCCAGAGATCTCCTCATCCACACAGACAGGATCTCAGCCAGGCAAGGAAACACAGAGAAAAATATTTATAGCCAGCTGTTGGTGGCAATTCAGGGAAAGCACAACCATAGTGGTGTAGCTGTGCTGGTACTCTGTGTTTGTTCACAGTTGTCTTGGCCAGAAGGGACCTCTCAAGGTCTCTAGTCCAACCTCCTACCTGGAACAGGACTGTGGCCAGCACTGGGTCAAGTTAGCCATGGCTTCTTCTAGCAGAGCTGTAAAAGCCTCCAGGGACAGAGGCTGGAGCAGGGTGCTCCAGGGCTGCAGAGCCCCACCTGCAAAGCATTTTCTCCCTCTGTCTGCCCCATACTTCCCAAGCCACAGCCAAGGCCATTTCCTTGTACTTGAGCTTGGTTCCTTTGTTACTGTCACCACATTTTCTGTAGGCTGCTATCAGCTTAGTCCTTAGCCTCTTCTTGGTCAGGAAAACTAAGTCCAGCTGTCTTGCATCTCATCATGGCAAATCTCATCTCCACAGAGCTTCTCTACACCCCCTTGAACCAGGACACCTGAACTGGGCATAATATTCCAAATGAATTCCATAGGAGAGGAGGGAGGGAGCTTCACACCTGGTGGCCACATTCCAGCTAACATAGCCTGGTACATGGTTTGCCTTTTCTGAGATGGCAGCAAGGGGCTGGCTGGAGTCTGATGTAGCAATCTCAGCCATTTTTGGCAGAGCTGCTGGCTAGGGGGACATGTCACAGTCTGTACCCATGACTGGGGTTATTGCAGCCCTTGTGCAGAGCGTGCACATCTCCTCACGGGCTCCTGACCTCTCCTCCTTTTATAGCTACAGATATACATATAAATATGTACATATGTATACAGGAGAATAGCTATATGAGGAACACAAAACCAGCTGGAATTCAGAAAATAAAATCCATGGAACAGAAAGCTGCTGCAGCAATAGCTATTGTGCAACTGAAGTTATCCTCATGAGTGAGAGGACACACTAATTAAACGGTCCAGAACTACTACAAAAGAGCTAAGCTGTTAAAGTGTTTCCAATACAGAGAGACTTAAAACTTCCCAACACTTGTATTTAGGTTTGAGTCAACATCCTTTCCGTTAACTTCACCTTGCACAAGAGCAGACCTGGCTCCTTGCTCAGTCAAGCTGTACCCCTCAGCAATCCACAAGCCTCAGCCTCCCCAGGGCAGCTCAGCTGGTTTCTTACCCACACCACACCTGTGCTACTTCCAGCAGTTACAGCAAAGAACAGTGAAAGACGGCCAGTGGTTTCAGGAGACTGCAGATCAGACAGGAGATGAGGAAAAGCTCCTGCTGCATCTCTCAACTCTTTCAGGCCTGAGTACAATGGTTTCTGGACAGAGCCAGGTAAGCAGGTGATTTAGGGCAGTAAAATACCCATAAGTTTGGAGACCTGAATTCACCAAGTCAATCTGAACAGCCTGATGCCAAAATTGTCTCACTGTAAATGTTTAGATACTCGAGGCTATTGCTTTCTGTGTTAATCATCTGTGACCAAGACTGTGCGCTCTTCAAGCTGTGCCTCCCTTTTAAGCAGTGGGCAGGTCAAACATCTGCTTCAAGCAGCTGAATTGCACCATAATGACTTATTTTAGCTATGTTGCAAACTTTTAAGTCTCCAGTCTCCTCTGTGTCTCAGTGCTGCTTCTCACCAGTGCTTCCACCAAGAGGCAGATAGTGTTTCGTGTTGTTTCTCTGGCTCAGGATTATATTAATAATTGCTAAACAGAGTCAGTCCCTATATGAGAAAACAGCATTTGGCTCTAATAAGGAACCAAGTGTCAGTGTGAGAGCACTGAAGGAGGGGGAAAGGGGCAAGAAGCACAAAGCAAGCACAGATCTCTCGTTTTCCTTACAATATTGGTAGGGTTTCAAGATTTTTCCAGTTCATATTCTCCTAAAGTATAGCACCCAACAGCTTTTCAAAAGCAAAAAGACACAATCTGCTCCAACAACACCATTTCTAGAAGCATTGAGCACAGGGGGAGGTAATTTCCTTGTGACAGTGCTGTCAACAAAGCAGCTGTTTGTAACATCACAGCTTGGCAAACCTCCTCCTATTTAAGTGCTTTCCCTTTTGGCTTTGTTCTGTATTTCCCAGTTTCAGAGTGCTAAAGCAAAAAGTTCCTTGGTGCTGGAGTGTTGTTTTTGAATGAGGATGAAAGAGGCAATGCTCTAGCAGAACAATTGTCATCCAGAAGGTAATTACAGATGCCCACTGGTGCAAGAGCCATGGTGGCACTACACACAAAAGCTGGAAGAAGCAATTGGGTGATGGTCTGAAGTGGTGATGCCCAAAGGAGACCAACAGGGCTGTCTGACAGTCATGAGATGGGGTGCCCAGTGAGTGGTAAAACATGTAAGAACTTCATATATTCTGCTAATGCAAAGTGCTTGTGAGTCGTGGTGTGCTTGGCTGGAAATGGGGATGAGAGGAGCTGCACACAGAGTGACTTCTTCCAAAACTGGCTGCATTAAGCTGCCGCATTTTGCAGACATGGTCTTGCATGATGCTGACCAGGTAGAAATTCAGGCAATAGATTATGCTATTCTGAACAAGGGTTTTTTGGCTGTGAGTTATTCCTGAGCACCACATTGCTGAGAGAGCAATCTCAGCATGTTCATCTTATATTTTGCCTTACCAAAATAAAATTCTAAAAGAGCTGGTCCTTCCAAAGAGCCTGAGATGGGGCCTGGGTGCAGCTTTAACAAAGCTTTTACCCCCCATTCCCTGCATCCATCCCCACATGTATCCATCCTCCACAGCCTGTTTGCTTTCAGACATGGTATCCAGAAGAAGCAGCTTTCTGCCAACCCAGCACGCAGCTGCCACAGCCAGCAGGGCTCTGCTGCAGCAGAATGACCCAAAGCAGGACACAGGTGTTGCCCACCCGGTTTGGGATTCGCTTCACCAAACCTGGAGCAAGTCACCCTCTCCTCCCCCCGTTGTTAGCCAAGAGAGACCAGCAGGGGCTGTGGTGCGTCTCGCTCCAGAGCAGATATCAGGAGGAGATCCGGTGTGTCACACCTCGGACGTGCCTGCTTTCCATTCCGTCTGAAAGGAATGTGACAGCTCATCCCAGTGAGAGGCTTGGAGCCAGGTGGCTCAGCCTGACCCAGGGGCTCCCGCAGGCAGCCCAGATCCCTGATCTCTGCTATGGAAGAATCAGTATCATCCCTTCGTTTCACATTAGCATGTGCCTGTTCCTCTTCCCAGCAGCATTCTGCCCTCAGGTAGCAGGGACGAGGCTTACCAGAGAGTTCAACACCAACTGAGTGAGGGGATACAAGGAAAATGGCAGGATCCAGCCTGAGCAATGTTCAGAGACGTTCCAGCCCAGCAAAGTGCCTCCACAGGGGCTGCAGTGCCTTCAGCAGTGACACCCTCCACTCCCCGCTGAAGGAGCCCTGGGTACCTGGCAGCAGGGCAGTGGCTGACTGTGTGATGCCAGTGGAATCACCCTGCCATAGGGCTGCCTGGGATATTTGTCACTGCTGAAATCCTGCCTGCCAGCAGCCTGCTAATGAGCACCACCAGAGGGACATCACCTTCCCAAGGAAAGGCTAAACAGCGTGGCAAAAAAACCAACACAAAGCATGGTACAAACAGAGCTCGCCTCGCTTCCAGCTGAATCTCAAGCCTCAGGCTGCCGTGTAGATATGAAGGGTCGGATGGGCAGCAGTGCTGACACTTCCCTGGGAAGCCACCGCTGGCCTGTCACTCCACATATTCAGCATTTTCTCACCAGCCAGGGTTTTGCCAGGACACACAAGCAGATTTCGTCATTGTTTGAGAGTGAGACATCAGGGTCAGGGGAGGCTGTGCTTCATGTGAACTGGTTTGAACCCCTGCTAGATACCATGATTTTCAGATTGAGGCATCTTTTCCCAATTGTTGCTGCCCCGTTTTGAAGTCCTGAGATGTACATTAAAGCAAATGAGATCAGGCTTGTCCGAAGCCAGTCGCTGCTCCTGTCCCGCAGGAAACAGCCTCCCGAGCGCAGAGACAGCACTGTCAGCTGGCAAGGTGTGCTTAGCTCCAGGACCAGCAGTGTCCTCACCTTCCCAGCATCCAAAGCTTGGCCACCAGTCCCTGGAGTAGAGCCTGGAAGTGCATTCTCTCTGTAACTCCTGCAAATGGCTCTGCATAGTGTGGTTTTCCACACTGGGCATTGCAAATACCATGTATAATGAGGTCTAAAGGAGCTTTCTGCTCAGAGGCTCTGCTCCCAAGTGCAGGGGGTGGTGGCAGTGTCCTTTTCCCAGGAACATCATGCAGACATTTGCATAGCCCAGAGATGCTACTGTGGCTGCAGCACCATACCCAGATGTAGCAGAGCACTGGGTTGAGCCTGGCTGGAGGCCAGGTGCCCATCAAAGCTGCTCTGTCACTCCCCTACTCATCGGGGTGAGAAAATATAAAAAAAGACAGGTAGAAATAAAGGCAGGGAAATCACTCACCAGTTACCATCAGGGGCAAAAAAGACCCGAATTGGGGAAAAATTAGTTTAATTTAGTGCCAGTCAAATCAGTGTAGGATAATGAGAAATAAAAACTAAATTTAAAACACCTTTCTCCCCCTCTCCTTCTTAATCTAGGCTTAACTTTAGTTCTAAATTCTCTACCTCCTCCCCCACAGCAGTGCAGGAGGAGAGGGAATGGGGGCTGCACTCAGCTCATCACACACTTTCTCTCATGCTCCTTCCTCCTCTCACACTCTTCCTACACCAGGCTGGGGTCTCTCCCACCTCAGACAGTCCTTCATGAACTTCTCCAAGGTGAGTCCCTCTCACAGGCTGCAGTCCCTCACAAACTGCTCCAGTGTGGGTTCCTTCCATGGGGTCAGGAGTCCTATCAGCAAACCTGCATCAGCACGGGCTTGCCACGAGGTTCCAACCTTCTCTGGGCATCCTCCTGCTCCAGTGTGGGTCTCCTCCAGGGCTGTAGGTGGATCTCTGCATCCCCATGGATCTCTGCAGGGCACAGCTGCCCCACCATGGGCTGCATCCTGGGCTGCAGGGGAATGTCTGCTCCAGCACCTCCTCCTCCTTCTGCACTGACCTTGGGATCTGCAGAGTTGTTTCTCTTGTTCTCAGTCCTCTCTCCAGCTGCAATTTCCATTTGTTGTATGGGGTTTCCCCCTTAAATATACTATCCCAGATGTGCTGCCACAGTCACTGATGGCTCAGCCTTGTCCTGCAGTGGGACCATCCTGGAGGCAGCTGGCATTGGCTCTTTTGGACATGAGGGAAGCTTCCAGCAGCTTCTCACAGAAGCCACCCCTGTAACCCCCCTGTACCAAAACCTTGCCAAGCAATCCCAATACAAGCATTCAGCCCAGCAAAAATTACTGGTGGCTTTAATAACATCCATGAAAAGGACTCATGGAAATTAAAGGAAGCAAGTAAACAATCTGTTGAAGAATACAAACTTTCAAAAAGTCATTTATGCCATTAGCTCTTCGTTTTTTTGCTTCCTGTATTTAAGTGCCAATTGAACACATGTAGGAAAAATCAGCCTGCCATGCTTGGTTTCTGGCACTGTTTATGACTGCCAGCTAATTGTATTGAATGATACATCTACTTGATGTATTTCATATTCAAATAAAAAACAGAACATAAGATGATCATCATGAAAATGTCTTGAATGCGTCAGAAGAGTGTGAGAGGGATTAATTTATTAATATTTAATGAGTGATTTGAAAAGGTGAAGTGTCTAAAAATGAAAAGCACTGTGAGAAATCTGTTAATGATGAAAAATGCTGGATATATTTTATTTATGCAGTTTGACTACATAACAACCAAAAGAAAAAAAAAAAAGCAAGTCCAAACAAGGATGAAGAGACAAACATTGCAATGGAGAATTTGTCTCATGAGACATGCACTGGGTCCACTAAATGAACAGCTTTCCTATCTGGGAGCAGTGCTCGGTGCCTCAGGGCGGGTTAAGCCTTGCAGGGTCAATGCTGGCTGCGGGGTCAGGTCCTGGGGGCAGCGACAGCTCTGAGCTCTGCACTGGGACATGGCCTTCCCTCCCCTGTGTGTGATGTGAGATGCTTACACTTTACCCTTTCCCCCAGACCTGGAATTCCCTCAGTTCCTGCTCCCTCTCCTGGCTCACTGATTCAACAGGTGGAGCCACTGATGTGAGCATCTACATCCAGGCATTTGTCGTTCGGGTTTGGGCTTGTGTAGGGTGACATACAATGTCTTGGGTCAGGACCTCCACAGAGCTTTTTTTGCTGTCAGGCACAGCTTTGAGTTGTTTTGTGTCGTGTAGGCTGAAAAGTCTGTGCTGTGCATGCCTTGATAATAAATACATACATAAAAATAGATTTGAGTGCACCTCATGTACCACAAACATTTGAACATAAATCAGATTGCCCGCAGGCGATGCACTTAGCAAACGCACACCCATCTGAGGTGTGAGCAAGAAATAACCTTCAAAGGTATCAAAGGCTGCTGTTTGCTCGGGTTGGGAGGCCAAGAGGAGGCAAAACCTTCCCTCTGATAGCCTTGTACTGTCTTTACTTTGATATAATCTCAGCTGCACATGCAAATACCTTCCCCACCTTGATCTCTTTCAATTTCCAGCTGGTTTCACTACAGGAAAATATTGACAAAGGCTTGTTGCATTTTCTTCCTTTTCTAAACTCTCCTGACAAGTTTTTATAACAAAAACTACAGACTTGAAAAAACAATTAATCTTGAAAGAAAAAGATTTTTATTTAATTAAATGGTTGAAATTAGCACAAACATAGGGTTATCAATGTATTTATTGATTATCTCTTGAATGTAGGGATGATAAACACTGAGCATCCTCATGGGATGAAGGTGAAGTCCCTTAATCATCCCAACTGACCCAGCACCTCTTGCCCCTTCATGAATATGCCCCTTCCTCTTTCCCTTAAGATAGAAACAGTGTTTCCTGCAGTAAAAAAGCACCACTGAGTCTTTGATGAGTTCCAGTTTGATTTTGCTGTAGATTCTGCATGAGCTGGGACAAGATGCATCTTCTAAACACTCTCACTTCTCTTAGAGGGGAGAAGAGGGTCTCTTTCCATTTTGATTTATTTATATCATTAGAGTCAAAAGACTTATTAATTTTGAGGGCAAAGTGTCTGACATGAGGCCTTTTGGTGTTAATATTGTCACTATAAAAGAGCATGCTTGCATAAATGTGTAGTCTTACACACACAGACAAGTACTTTGGCGTGGTTTCCTGAAGGAAAAGAAGTTCCTACTAAGCATCATCACTGGAGAATAGGCTATGACCTCAGCCCAGCACAGAGGAAAACAGGGAAAGAAGAGTTTCCAGGGGAAGATGATGGACCCTGCTGATCTCAGGAGTACTCCCTGCCCTGGTCACTCACTCTCATCCTTACTTGGATGTCACCCCTATAACAGGAATTCATGTAGCTGGTGTCTACCCTCACATTCTCAAAATTGCAAGGTGGGCTGGAATAATTTGGTCCTTCTCCATCATCCTTAAAACACAACTGTAAGTGAATTTTCTCATGCTATATCTGAGCCTAGGTCTTATTTTTGTTGGGTTTGGGCTACAGAACCTTTTTCATCATGTATCATTCATGCCACATATCATTTAAAGTCTCTTTCTACAGCTACAGGTTCATTCCCTTTTCTCTAAACTTAGAAGTGAACTCTCTATTATTCATCTACTCACTAAATGATATCACTTAATAGGTTCTCTTTGCCTTTACCACATTTCCATAACTTGTTCTTTAATCTTCCTTTGATCCTGAATACCAGAGAGATTTATGTGCAATTTATTCTTAGGTTGTTGTACTTGTTTAATCTTTCATTTTCAGTTGGATTCATTTTCAAACAAGAGAGGTTGTTATAGGCTGAGATTACTGCTGACAGTTGGGACCTACCTGCTCTTTCTGAGATAGGTTTCCATTGCTGTGTTTTATCTTTATCAGTTTCCTCTCAACATGCATTTAACTCAAGGGCTCCAAGCAATTCCATGGAACTCCTTTCTGCCTTCAGATGGAGACTGGGGCTTTCCCATTCTTTGGCACGTGTTTGATTAGACTTTCTTACTCCAAAGGCAAAAAACATGACACCCCTTTTTCCAACTCAGGCATCTGGCTGATGATCCATAACGTCAGCTCCATCCCTTTTCCCATTGCTTTGATCAATGAATTCAGCTCTCTTTTATCTAATATTTTTTTGTTTTCTTGCAGAGCAAGTTATCAATGAATTTTTTGCCTTAGGAGCACCTTGTGCTGGTAGGCTTAAGAGATGAGGGGTGTCTGAATCCATCTCTAGCAGAGGTACCTGAGTTAAAGCCTCCAGCTGCCTCACAGTTCAGCAGTTTATGGAAGGAACCAATTTGTTCCCTGGGAACAGCTTTTCCATCTGTCCACGTGATCCTTCAAAACAGAAGAAGGAAGAGCAGGCAGCTGCTCATCCTCTCAATGTGATACTGGCCAGATAAATCACCAAGGATGCTGCAGAAGGTGATCCATGAATGAACAGTTTCCCTGAGTTTATTTTGGACCAAAGGAAGGAGGTTGCCTTTGGGAAGAAGCTGTGGTAAATGAAGCAAAGACAGAAAAGCCCTCCCCAGCTGAGACATGGAGACAGCCCATGCCATTTTAAACTATATCATTCCCTAAAGAGCCTTAGCACTTTGATGTCTGAGAACAGCCCAGACTTTGCCATCAAAATCAGACTTGTTTAAAAAAAAAAGAAAAAAAAAGAGAAAGAAAAAGAGAAAGAAAAAGAGAAAGAAAAAGAAAAAGAAAAAGAAAAAGAGAAAGAGAAAGAAAAAGAAAAAGAGAAAGAAAAAGAGAAAGAAAAAGAAAAAGAAAAAGAAAAAGAAAAAGAAAAAGAAAAAGAAAAAGAAAAAGAAAAAGAAAAAGAAAAAGAAAAAGAAAAAGAAAAAAAAAGAAAAAGAAAAAGAAAAAGAAAAAAAGAGAAAAAGAAAAAGAAACAAAGAAAAAGCAACCAAACCTTCTAGCTCACTTGAGAGTAAAGAATTTCTGAATATTACATGGCCCAAGACCTTTTGAACAGACACCCTATGGATATATGGCCTTGTGATGGCCACCCTGAAAACTGTGGTGCTGCACCCCCAGGTCACACACTGAGCCCTGGGAAACTGAGGCAAGGCTGGAGCAGCAGCTTGGGCACTGAGCTGCAGGAGGCACAGGCAGTGCCATGCCCAGACACTGCAGGGGCACAGCCCTCCAAAGCACCACAGTCAGAGCCAGCCCTGCCAGGCCCCTCAGCCACCTCGTGCTGCCTCTGTGACTCAGAGCTGCTATAAATACAGCTCAGCAAGATGGAGCTCCTTGGCAGCTTCAGAAGCCTGGTGAATCAACTCTTCAGCAACCTTGCTGATGCAGGAAATAGGAAATACTATTTTTGGAGAAGAAACCTGAAAAGCAGAAATTCTCAGGAAAAAGAAACTGTCAGCATGAAGCTGAGATGGAGGGAGTGTATTGGTAATTTAGGTGCAAAAAGAAGTTTTGCAATACTCTCAGTTTATTTTTCCTGCACAGAATCTTGATTTTTTTACAAAGAAAAAATTGCAAACTGAAGCAACAACAACAAAAAAATTCCTCTGCATTGTAATGGCGCCATGAGGAAAAAAAGATGGGAGAATAAAGCCCATCTAATGTCTCGTTAAAATGGATTTAATCTCATCTAAGACCAAAGATGCTAAAATGATTTCATCATAATTGTATTGTTATGGAATGACTGTTCTGTGTAACCTTCACTCTGAATTTCTCAGTGTTGTAATGTTTGATTATGAGGGGAAGAAGGCTCAGCATTAATTTTTCCATTCAGCTTTGAAGAGGTAACAGAGAAAGGGATGTCTAATGGCAATACGTGCAACTTTTGTAAAGCTGGAGGCATTAAAAAAAGCAATTTGGTAGCAGACTGGATGTTTTACAGCCTTTTAGTCTTCTGTTTTGTTTTCCAATGTTGAGAGAAAGAAAAAAAATAAATCATCCCTTTCAGACCTGTGCTCCATTCCCAGCTCAGCTGAGCTCCTGCAGAGGGACCAGAGTGGGCTCTGGGGAAAAGCCCAACACAGCTCTCGACTGAACTCAAATTAAGGCTTCACAGCCTATTCACAGTCCAGCTGCAGACCCTGAAAAGACTTATCAGCTCTCACAAATGCAGATTTTTATTTAAAATAGGCAGGCAGCACTCTAGGCCACAGGAGCTCCAAGAGCAGTGGGAGGAGGAGGGGATGACGTTCCCCTGTCAGTGGGGAGCACGAGGGGCTCCCAGTACTCCAGCACAGTCGAATATCCTGGGACTCCTGCATCTCTGGCTTGCTTAAGGCTGCTCTGGGCTAGGATCATCCCTGAACAGGAATTGCAGCTCCTCCCCCAAATCCCTTATCAGCACATCAGAGTGAAATCTGTCTGAAGATAACCGGGGAGCTAAGGGGCATTCAGCTGTGTTCCTCCTTATCTGGACTTGCACATGGAGGCCAAACCAAATTAGACCCTCGATGCATAATTAAGTTGTTCTGTCAGCAGAAAAAAACAATTAAACCTGGATTCCTTCAGATTTGCCTCTGGAGCCTCCCACAGAAAGACATCAGATCTCCTCCTACAGCATCTTCTACACAGAACCTCCTTCCCAGAGGTCACTCCTGATCACCTTCATGTCCTCTGTACTTTTTCCCCTTCAGCATTCCATGGTGATGCTCTGATCATGTGCTCAGCCTCTGCCTTTTGGAAAAAGCTCAGGGCATGCAGCAGCTGGGAGCTTTGTGGAGGCCTGCATGGGCATTGATTCAGCTTGCCATCCTCAATGCAGCCTCCTGCTTTTATGAAACTTGTAGGAATGTCATAGCTCCCTGGAAAAGTTTGTCAAATTGGCCAGAAGATTGAGAAAGGCACAGGCTGACTGGGAAGCTCAGTGGCAGAACCTTTGTTGTCTCCAGGCCTTAGGCTTATAACCAAATTATTGAAGAGAAAAATCAACTGTTTCTCCAGGATGTGTGACTTGGACAGGAGTCAGGTGGGCCTGCAGATGAAGGGGAGGAAAGGCATCCAGCGCTGGCACAGAGCAGCTGGGTGGGCTTGTGCATTCCTGCAGGGGCTTTGTGCTGTCCTTTATCCCTTCGCACTGGTAGGGCCCTGTAACAGGCAGCAGTTTGGAGTGTTGAACAATAAACACTCAAAATGGTGACAGAAGGAGAACAGCTTGATCAGAGCCTGCTGGAGCCACTAATCTGCCTGCTGCAACTTCTGTTGTTGCTATTTTGGCTGCTGCTTCTTTCATATTGTCTCTTGCAGTGTGTCCAAGAAAGCCAGGCTATTGATCCTAAACTCAGATGTACCAACCTCAAGACCCAGAAGGGAAACTCCAGCACAGGGCTCAAGTGTGAATAAAGCCATTCCCAGGTACCGACTTTGGTTGCTGTCATTCAGAACAGTCTAGATCCACAGTGATTTAATATAGTTCATGCAGAACCAAAACAAAAAAGTTCAGATCACTTTCTTATTTTCTAGGGTTTGAAAAGCTGTGCAAGGGGAGCAAAGACCTTGCTACTTTCTCCCAGAGGCAATAGAAGTTGTTCCTTACTGTCTTCTTTGCAAATCTGGGTGCAATTTTGTACCTTAAAGTCAGGCTCTGCTCTGCCTTTCAAATACAGAAAAGGTTATTTTCTAGGGAAATCAGATTTCAGACAGCCCTGAATCAGCAAGGTTCTTAAAGCCTGCCACATGAAGATACCAGAGCTATTTTTTTCTCTACATTGTGGGTTTTTTTTTACCAGGCTTCTCATACTTTCTCACAAAAGATCTGCCTTTCCCCCCTCCCCCTTCCAGATCTCCATCGCAAAACCCCTGACATGGACAACGTGCACATCTGTCTGAAGCTACAGTCATCTGTTGTTCTCTGTGAGGCCACTGTATGCATGGGACCATTGTGTAGAGAAATGGGGCATTATTGGTGTGTCAGGAGCATTTTCTGTGTGATTCCAAGGAACCACAGAATCCTTGGGGCTCCTTTCAGCAGTGGCACCACCACAGAAGCGGTTACAGGAGGTGCTTTTCCAGGGGGAGGGGGAATAAGCATCAGCAGTGATGAGCTTTGCTTGAAGATATGTTCTAAGGAGGAACAAAAAGAACTGTTGCCCTCTGAGTCAGGAGAATAAAGGCAGCTGTAGTTTAAAGGGGCTTAAACTTACACAGTCCAGCGAGAGCAGCTGTAGGGAGCTCGCTGGTGCTTGGATGGTCAATTCAGCCCTCTACTCTTTCCTTTTGCATCTGTCAACCTTCACGTGGTGCCACATCTGTAATTCCCAGCAGAACCCTGTTAGGAACAAGTCTGAGGATGCATCAGGGACAGACTCCAGCTGGGGAGAAAACCCCATGGAGGTTTTTGGTGATGGGAGGCTGGAGGAGGCACAGCAGCAGTGAGACATCGTATCCTGACATATCCATCCTGATGGAGGGCAGGCCGCCACCAGCCTTTGGAGAAATGCAAGAGACAAACAGCAAGGGCCAGATGGAGCAAAAAGGTGCCACCAAGGAGCTGTGAAAAAGGAAGGAAGAGAAGCTGTGGGGTAGGGAAAAGAGAAGGCTTTTCAGAATGAATGTCTAAATTTGGAGGAAAGAGGGCAGAGATCCAAAGGTTTATTGACAGTTAAATAGCATTCTCCTCAGTTAATTAGTTTCATAGCTACTCTTAATAATATATCAAGTGAGCTGAAAAGCTCTCCAGAAATACTAGGAAGTGCATGGAAAATGTTACAAGCAGGCAGTCTTACTGAAAAACTGTGTTGTAAGTGTCCATCTGATAAATCCCTGTCATGCATCTGATGAGCTGGGCAGTGTGGTCCAGGGGAGCTGCTTTGCATCATTTGAAAAGCATGGGGACATTTTTTATGTCAGAAGAAAACGAGGGTCAGATGGTAGGATTCATGTCTAGGTGCTCGTGAAACTTGTCCTGAGACACATCTCCTCTCTCGAATCCTTCCCCAGGTGAATTCTTTATCTGGAGGGTAGTCTCCTGTGCTTGTTCTGGCTGTGTGACTTTTAAACCAACATAATACTGAGGTTATGGTCAAGGCCTCTCCCAAGTGTGAGGTGTCTCACAAGATCTGGACAGTAACACCCTCAAGAGCTCACTCTCACAAATACTCCACCAGTGCCATCCAAACCATTAGTCACTTCTTAAAACCTTGGTTTGTGGGGATGGTTTTGTCAGAGCACTGTCATTTAAAAAGACAGAGAAGGAGAAAATCTGTAAAAATGTATTTTGGGAACAGTTTATAGACACCCACTTTAGTCTTCAGTAAAACCGATGGGGTGCTGCATCTCTGGGATAATCTGTGCTGCTCTGCAGCAAGAACTGATGAGGTTCAAAAAGCGGAAGGTGGAGGACAAATTCCCAGAGTCAGGTATAACCTTCACTTCTCAAAGTGCTTTTCACTCAGAACTAACGCTGGAGAATCACTCTGCAAATGTCATTTTCCTTTAACACCTTCCCAGCTGCCTGTTCTGGCTGCCTGCAGAGGGGAAATGTGTGGTGCTGGCACACCATATGGCCATCACTGCTCCTGCTGTGCACATCAGCCGTGCCACAACGCCCAGCCTCGGGGCATTTCTAGCAGGACTCTGCCTGATCCTTGTGCAACCCCAGAGCACATCTTGGGTTTCTCTGCTCCTTCTGGCCTCGGGATCTGTAAGGGAACGGCTCACTGCAGCAGATGAGTGACATTTACAGAGACTCAGCAGATGATATGGTGTGATCACAGCGGTTTCCAGCTGCCTGCATTAGCTGACACAGTTCTTTTGTCGCTAGTGGACATGAAAGAGAAGAGTGGATTCAAATCACAGCAGTGAGGTTTGATCCCAGAGAGGTAGGAAAGCCTTTGTTTTAGGGTTTAGCAACCCTTTTTATAAGGTATTCTGATACAGGTTAACATGATTGGCCAAAGGAGCCACCTCTCTAGTCCCACTGGTGGAACAAGAGAAAAACACATTCAGAACATGTGTGTGACATTGTTTTGAGAACCAAAACCTATTTACAAAAAAGTCTTTTGGAAGAGAAAGTTTCCCAAAATACTTTCCCTTGGGAACAGATCAGCCACTGCCAGGCTGAAAACTCTCAGGCTCAGAAAATCATGTCCACATCCTGTCTCTTTTTGGCCTGACCACTGCCTTTCCCTGCATACCATGGCACTTGGTGCTGGCTTGGGACAGGAGTCACCTCTCTCCCAGCAGATGTGGCTCCAGCAATGTCGTGGTCATCAAAAAAGAAGACATTCCCTGCTTCATATCTTTATCACTCACAGGATGAGAGCTGCTCAGAGCCATGTAACAGGCAGTTTGCCTCTTTTTTTCCTGTGTTTGGAGTTGGGAAATTCTTTTTCCCTTTTCTGCCTGGCCCAGATGGAGGTGCTCTCACCCATGGGGTGCCTGTGGCAAACAGCCCCATCTTTGTGTTTAAAACAAGATAACAGGGATTTCCAGGCATCAAAACCCAGCAAAAGCCAGGAGAGACAGGCTCAGAGAAGTCTGTGGCATCTCAGAAATTCTGTCCGTGTGTCCCGGGGCTCTGTCGCTGTCAGAAAGTGCAGCTGAAGGGTGGTCAAGGGGACGGACAGTAGCCAACCTCCCTGCCACAAATCCCTGTTTCTGGAGCTGGCAGAGTGCCCTAACAGGCTTACAGGATGGTGAGACCTGCTCACCACGCTGGGGTACGATTTGGTGTAAGATTTGATAGTGCCTGAGGTACCTCGGGGGCAGAGCAGAGCAGGGAGCAGGGAATTTCCCAGCGCTAATTATCGAGCAGTCTTTAGCCAGAGCGGCTCCCCCTGCCAAGGGATTAGGCAAAGCATTGTTTCTCGCTCAATAAATCTTTACAACAAATGCTTAATTCTCCAGGCACCGTGTTTGAAAATTAATCCGGATCCCCCACTTCTCTTTTCTCATCAGCAGGGGTGTTTCCCTGCCACCACTCCCCCCAGCCCGAGGCTGCAATGACAGCGCGGCGCCGGGGGAGATGATTCCATTCACTCATTCCAGCGAGCTGGGCAGGTGGGGACAGCGAGGGGACAGCGACAGTGCCCTCCAGAGACCCAGCACTTGTTGTCTCTGCCTCTCTGGATTCATCAAGAAGATGGCAAGGCTGTTTTCATCTTTGAGTGATATCACTGACGTTTGCCAATTCGCTGCTGAGCATGTTGTAAATGCTCAGAAATGCTGAATGGGAATTTCAGTACAAGGAGGACTTCGTGGCTCTCTGAAAAGTGCTGCATGAAGGGGAGCTGCAGGTTGCAGTACCAGTGTAGGGGATCCTGTGAGCCGAAGGGACCTGTCTTTCAAACCACACTTTCAGCAGGAGCTGCATGTCAAACCCAGGTGTGCTGTGGTTCCTCGGGAATCTCCTCCTATCCCTATAGGCTGCCAGCCCTCGTGGGAAGCAGAGAAGCTGTTCCTTCTCCCCAGTTCCCACTCTGAGGAGAAGGCAGAAGCTCAGGCTGGGTTTTCACCAGGAGAGAGGAGCAGGCCTTTGGGTTTCTCCCATTAATTTACTACATTATCCATTCAGTTGAGCCTGCTGCTGCAGAATTCCTGCTGGTATCTCACAGCCACAGACAACATTACCCTCTCAAATGCCATTTCCCACACTGCTGCACTGCCTCCACCCCAACATTCCCACTCATCTTCTGGGACACAGAGAATCACAGAATTCTTTGGGCTGGAAGGGACTTTATGGATTATCTCACTACAATTCCCTGCCATGGACAGGGACACCTTCCACCAGACCATGTTGCTCAAAGCCCCATCCAGCCTGGCCTTGAACATCACCAGGGATGGGCCATTCACAGCCTTTCTGTGAAACCTGTTCCAGCAACCTCTCTCTTCTCAACACCTGGAGGCTCCTGCTCCTTCCTTGCACGCCTGCTGCCCATGCTGTTCTGCACATTTTGCTTATGGGTGTTTGCAGGATGCTCTCCTGCATCCTGTTCCAGCATTCCCTGTCCCAGCATCACCTCTTCCAGCGCCACCATTTCTCATTCATGAAAGAACTGCAGCAGTTTTTCCCCAGCCACGCACAAGCGTTTCCACACAGCGACACCCTTGAGTCAGTGCACACCATCCTCCCTCAGCAGTGCTGGGACTGTCAATCTTCTCACACCTGCTAAGCAATAGAGTGCTTCTCCCAATTTACTTATCCATCATTTTTATTGAGAAATCTGCTCTAGTCCCACGCAGTTATATGAGTTAATGGAAGGATGATTAGGGGATTCTGTGGGAACGAGCTGTGATTTCATGCACATTGGTGCAAAGCTGGGACTACACTGCACCATTTCCAGGCAGCTGCTCAGAGCAGGATTTAATCCCTTTTGCCACGAGTATCTAGTTATTTGAATCCTACTTTGCTTGTTTTTATAATTTTAAATATCCATGCCTATTATTTTAAAAGCCATCTGGGTGTTTATTGCTGTGTTTCTGATCAGGGAGAATTCCGTGCCGGTCTGGTCACATCTCAAAGAGCCTCTCTTCCTGATTAACTCTTCTAGTACCAGTTCCCACTATGTCATGGGCAGACCACTGCTGCTTACAGCCCAATAAAGGCAGGGAACAAGAATTCCCCCAATCAGCAAAAACACTGCAGGACAGAAACAGAATAATTTAAAGGACATGCGATGGTTACAAAACTATGAAAGTTCTCCACTGAGTCCAGTTTCAGTAGGAGGTGAAGCTTGAGGGAGGACATCAATAGGCTTCTGAATGCCCAAAGTCCCAAAGCACTTCAGCAGCACCTTAAAACACATGTGAAAATGTCCACAAAGAACATTTATTATTATTCTATTAAAAGAATCCTTTAGGGCTTAAAGGTGCTCTTGATCTCTGAGGTTTAGAGAGAGCTTTCTTTTTCTCTGCAAAATGGAGATCTGTGTCTTTTTGATCTGAGTACAGGTCAGGGGGGAGTACTAAGTACTAAGAAGAGGGGCTGGGGGTTTTGAACAGCAATATGTGGGCTGTAGTGAAACTCCAGTGATGTCCCTGAGGCAGTGCCAGTTTAGCCTCAGCAAAGGCAGCTGCACAGTGGATGGGAAGTCCAGAGTCTAATTTACAAGACATTTTAAATATGTGTGTGTTGAAAGGCACTGAGGGACGTTCCCATCTCGTCAGGCCTTGTGTTAGTGGAAGCAGGATAAATGCTGGCTCACTGAGAAGGGAATAGCATATCATCCCTGACATCCTTAATCACCACCAGCCCTGGAAAAATACCTACAAGGAGGCACCTGACAGGTATGTTTAGTGCACAATAAACCTCAGCTGCTCCTTTCATACATTCACTCATTCTGCTTCCCTGTTCCTCTGGCCTTGTTGAAGCAGGGCTGGGATTTTGCCTCGGCACTGATAAAGAAACCAGAGCTTTTGCCAGCTGCTGGCTGAACCTGGGGACCAGGTGAGCAATTAGCAGGTCCCTCTCCAGTCTTCCTATATGTGCTACAGCAGGAGGAATTCAAGCTGGTTAAAGAACCTTTTAAACTACAGAGAGCAGCAGAGATGAGAACAAGCTTTTCCCATGCTCAGCCACAAACTGTGTCAAATCTGTCAGCCTAAGAGCTGCTGCTCCATGGCTTTGACATTCAAGTGGCTTGTTTAGCACATATATATCACAAAACCTCAGGAACTGAACTCTCTATAAATGACAATTGATTAAACATTCAAGCTATATAAAGTACTGAAGCATTGTAAATACATTTTAAATGGGGAAAAAAATCTTTGAAATTCACTTTAAGCTTTCTTTTCAATTATTTATCATAGAATCTAAGCCCCATTAAAGTCAGGCTTAATGGGCTTGTTTATATGTTACAGAAAACATTCTGCTTTAATTGCCTGCTGAAAGGCTCTTACACCCACCTCGCTCAGCTTTGCATCACCGGAAGGCAGGAGCCCAGCGAGGCAGGTGGTGGGCAAACCCCCTCCTCACCTCCATCCTGGGATGCTGAGTGGGGATGAAACCCACCTACAGAGATCAGTCTGTCACTGGGGAGGCTCTTTGGCTGGTGAATTCACGCCAGCTCTCCTCTCTGGTCAGGTACTGCATCAGGAGAGCAGATCTAGGGGGGATATTTCCATTTCCCATATACCTCTATCTCCATGGGTCTCACATCCGTGTCTATTCCCATGGTACAGAACTACTTTGCCTGTGGCTTCTGTTTCTAAGATCCCTCTTTTTATCTCTTCCTACTGCTGGAAATGATCAAAGTCGTTTCTGTGAGGACTGACACAGTGGGAAAACCACAGAACTTCAGAGCTGGGGACACCCCAGCTCCACAGCAGCGCTTTTTGGGAGGTTGGATGCTGGCTGAGTCCTCCTTCTGCTTAGCCACAGCTGAAGAAGATGCATTATTAATTGAGGAAATAAGGTGCATCTTCACCTTTAGCAGCAACTAAAGGGAGGGAAAAAAGGCTTCTGCTGGCATGCCCTAGGGAAGTTCTAGAATAGCATGAATATCTGTGTGGGTTGGGAGTCAAGGCAAAGCAAAAGAGAAAAGCCATTTCTGGCTCTGTTGACCAGAGCACCATGTCTGACTTGCTTCAGAGAGCATTTCTTACTAAAAACATATAGCAAGCACAAACATCCTTGTGTGCCACTGCCAGTATTAGAGTAATGACTCCATATAAAGGCTGAAGTAAAAAAAAAAAAACCACAACTTTGCAGTTCCTTATTTTTAAACCCATTTCAGCCCCACTGATTAGCTTAAAGATGGAGGAGTAAAGTTCTCTGAAATCACTTCAGAGAAATAGCACCAGTTTCTTCAGAAGTTAGATCCTCAGGTACCTAAAGTTTGGAAGAAAAAGGAGAGTTGATGTTATAATGACTGCTGTATTTTGTGCTGAAATTACATTTTTGGCGCCGCTAAATCCCATTGTGTGCTACAGAGGATATAATGTAATACTCATCAGAGGCAGGCAGCAGGGAGGTTTACTGGCACTAAAATCAATAGGCACTGAATAAAATGGCTCCAAATGGTTTAGGACCATGCACACATCTTCTTTTGTAAGCTTAAAACCATTTGGAGAGGCATTAATTCTTTAAAGGCCTCTTGAAGAATGTCATCATATTGTGTAGTCCGTGCACATCAAGAGCATCATAGATTGTGGCTTTTATAAAGGAGGATGGAGAATATAATTCTTCCTGGAGTACAACACTTTAAAATATGGTGCACTTTGAGATCAAAACAACGTTTATTGCAGTGTAGTTACTAAATATTTTAACACATACAGTATAAAACATAATGCATCCTGGAATATGTTTATGCTACTGAAGTAGCCACTAGATTGTCAGATCCATTACAAACCACCATGTAGAGCTTCTGAATTGTTTTTGTTTCCTCTAATACTAATAGATTTTTTCTTTTTTTTTATTGATTGCATGATATTATAATCTATTTTTATGTAGGAGTACCAACCCAAAGCTCATGTCTTTTCTCTTAAACATCTCGAGGACATGGAATTAGCATGCTTGCCTTTATTCTTAACTTTCTATGTGGTCATTTATACTTCCATATGGATAAGGGGATTGAATCCCTTAACTGGGAGGTGCAATATGTTTCCATTAAAAGGTAAGTACTCTGCAAGTAACTGGGGACCTCCCCATTGCCTCACCCTACACAAGCCTGAAGCTGAAAATGTCACTGTGACACAGAAGATAAAACTCAGAGCTTCTCGCTCTGAATATGCTGCTTGATGGAAATCAAGGTGACTCAGGGACTCTAACATGGGCCATGGGCAGGGGATGATATATTGTCTGTCCTGGGGAGTTCTTACAGCATCCTCCAGTACCTGGAGGGTCTGCAGGAGAGCTGGAGAGGGATGTTTTACAAGGACACAGAGGGATAGGACAAGGGATAATGGCTTAAGATGAGGACAGTTTAGATTAGATATTAGGAAGAAACTCTTCCCTGTGAGGTTGGTGAGGCCCTGGCACACTCTGTCCAGAGAAGCTGTGGATGCCCCATCCCTGGAAGTGTTCAAAGCCAGGTTGGATGGGGCTTGGAGTAACCACCAGCTGCTGTGGTGGAAGGTGTCCCTGCCCATGGCAAGGGGGTTGGAATGAGATGATCAGATGAGCCTTCCAACCCATTCTATCAGTCTGTGGGTGATGCACAGCTGCAAATCAGACTAGGATGGGCCATTCCCTCACCTGGTGCCAGGTGGCACCACCCTGGGATAAGCAGTGGGACTGCACCAATCCACAGCAACTGAAGAAGCATCAGCCCAGTGGGTGTCCTTTGCAGATTTCCCTCTGGATGTCATTTTGGCTGCTGAGCACTCCCTCCTACTTCAGCTGTGGTGCAGGTGCTGTGGGATGTGTGGAGCAGGATCCCCAGAGAGTGGGGCTGTGCTGTGGCCACGTGTGCAGTGCTGGCAGTGAGGGGGGACACAGCCCTTCCCCAGGGATGTGTGCCATGATCCCAGCAGCTCAGCACGTGAGGGCTGCTTTGATGTATGGGCCCTTTTCCCGGGAATACAATGCCACATGCAGGAAGGGACAGCCCTGTTCCTCTCCCCTGCCTGCCAAACCACAACAGAGAAGTTGACCATTAATTTAAAGGCTTATAAAGGCTCTTCCTTTCAAACAGATGCATGCACCCAGTATTTCAGCACTAACCAGAGGCATCTCAGTTCTGTACAGCTTATGAGGATCACAGCATCACCAACATGAGAAAAGGGGATTGGTTTCCCTGAGGCCAGAGCTGTGCCCTGCTGGGACACAGCTGGCTTTGCACCACCCTGGAAACTTCCTGGTCTAGGCCAGTTAATGAAATAGGGTAGAGAGGAGGTAATTCCAATTCCTCGTGGCTGTAAATCAGAAATCATGGACATTGAATCCCAGCAGCCACATGTCCTCTGCCCAGCTCTGAAATGCAGGATTGATGGGCATGAAGAACAGCAGGTGATGTGGTCAGAGAAGCCTGAGAGCAAGGGGCACTCTCTGTGATCAACCAGAGCTGCTTCCCAAGCTGGCTTTTTCCACCTTATTTTATAAATAATGCTGTTATCTTTCCAAAAACCAAGAAATTTGGCACAGAGACAATAAAATTTACTGCCTTTGACCAGGAAGTGTGGGTAAAACTGAAATGTGCAGTTTTGTCATCATCACATATGTTTGACAGAGCCTTCTCATGAAGGCTTGGACAGAATCTAGGATGAATTTTCCTCTTGTTGCCAGATGGAGGGACCCCTAAGTAAGGACATTTTGGCTCAATTCCATTTTGCAAAAAGCTTATGCAAGGATCAGTTTGTACTCCTCCACAGATGAAAAAATATTTAGAGAAGGTCTGTAGCTGTCCCATAAATGCATCCTTACACCTGTCCTTTTTAATTTTTTTGTTTGCATTTTTTAATTTGCAAGAGCAAAATACATTCCCTGAGCCTGGAGTTTGTGGAACTTGGCATCCCAGCAAGCCTCACTGTAGCACTCGGGTCCAGCTGCCTTTGCAAGGAGGGAAGGGTCCACACAAAAGCGCAGGGAACATGAGACAGAGATGAGGAATCCCAACTGAACCATCCTTCAGGTATAGGAGTGGCAGTGAGGATAGAGGCTTGTTATCTGTGTGAAATTCCTGGGCAACTTCCAGCAATGGAAGTTCAAAGAAAACTACATTATTTGAGAAAGCTTTGAAAATATTCATTGAAAGCTACAAAAAATTGCTACTCAAATTCCAGAGCCCTTTCCCTGTTAATTGAAATGCTAAATGAGTCTCTGCCTGTCCTGTTTTTTCCACCATTTTACCTATTAGCAGAAAAACATTATCCTCCATGGAATAAGCTTCAAGACATCCACAACCAAAGAGCTGAAACTTCAGGATTTATTTCATAAATATTAATATTTACATACCTAATAGATTCCTTCTTTCCTTTGCAGAGGATGTATTCAGGTGTCTCAAAACGCACTCTGCAGTATAAAATCACTGAGGTTTTCTTTTCATATAAAATTGATATTGGATTTCACTTGTCTTTTCTGTGGGGCAGAAAGCTCCTAGCTCCCACCAAGCCCAGCTGAAACCTCTAAGAACACCATAAACCAGCCCACAGGGTGGGTGTGTGGTGGGGTGAGCTGGCACAGAGGAGTGCGAGGACTGCAAGGTAATGGCTGGAAATGTGCTCCCATTCAAGATGCTGAAATGAAAAAGTCCCCTATGAAGGTGTGTCTCACTCTCTGCACCCCTGCTGTGAACCAAAGAGGCTGAGGCTTGAGTTCTTGGGAGGTGTTGCCTAGAAGGCTCTCTGGTTTACTCATGCAGTGCTTGGGTAGCTGAGTATTCACTGTCATAGCTGGTTTGGTGGTGTGTCAGAGGATGAGGATGCAGGGGAAGGTGTGTTCAGCCACCCCCAGTGGCTGCTGGCTCTCTCCTGGCCTGGGGTGGGAGGATTTCCTCCTGATGACACTGCAGTACACCTGGATGGGAGTAGCAGGATGCTCCAAAAAAGCAGATTGAGCCAGGAAACCAAGGTGGGTGTTTTCACTTCTCTTACAAAACAGGTCTCTATTGCTGCTGGCTTCCCAAGTGTGGCCAGGGATGATGCAGGGGAGGAACAGACACTGCAGAGTCACAGGCGTGTGCTTACAGCAAGGACACTTCGAGGGGGCTCTCTACTGGTGTTTATCCCCGCTCTATAAACCCTTGTATGGCAGGATCCTGCCCTAAATGGCCTTTGGCCTGTGTCTGCTGCCTCCCAGCTGCTGATCCTGAGGGTCCCTGAGAGCATAAGCTGGATTGTAAGCACAGGCTCCAGTTGCAGGGGGTGTAAGCACAGGCACAGCCAGGCTGCTCGGAGCTGCGCTGGAGAAGTGTCTGCAGTCGATCTCCTCACGGGAAAGAAACTGCGCCATAATGTCTCATCTCATCTCAGGGGAAATGCAGAGCAATCAAGCCATTTAAGAATATATTTCAAGCTCTTCATAGCAGGTGTTAGACACTATTCTCTGGCTGCTGACAGGAGATGTGTGTGCAATTCTCCTAGGTATCATGCTCAGAATATGCTTCTTAAGGGCTTGCTGCTTAAAAAATCCTGCAAAGTGTAAATGGCTCTCATAAAATCAGATAATAAATTGTCTTATCTGTTTGTCCTGAAAGTGCTCAGCTGGCTGGGTCCTTCCTGCACATCAGAGCCAGCCAGCCAACACATCTCAAGGCCACTTTTCAATTCCAGTCTAGGAGTTTACATTAAGCAAGCTTTCTAAGGAGAAAACTGAGTTCAAAGTCCCATCAGCTGAGAAAAAAAAAAAAATTAAAAGAGGAAATCAGCATTTCTACTGAGGACGTGTAAAAGCATTTCTCACCCCTTTCTTTGCTGTCCTGGCCATGGGAATGAGCAATCAGCACAACATAAACCAGCAGGTTGTGATGTATTCTCGTGGGGGGGGGAGAAACTTCCCTCTACATCAACACTCAAGCACTGCCTTCTGCTACTCATCACAGGGCAAGGAAAAGAAAATCTGGAAAGAAAACTCAGCTAGCCTTAAAGAGAATTTCAAAGCCTCTTTTCCCTCCCGTTCTCAGAATAAAGGTGATTGCATAACAAAAGCGTCCTCAAGGGAGTGACCGCGGACGTGTGCGGTGGGAGAAGGGGTTTTTCACACGATGCACTGTCTGGTCCAGCGCTGCTCCAGCACTTCTCTGGGGTCCCGCCCGCTGCTGGGCTGCGACAGCGACCCTCGCTGGGAGCGTCCCCGCCAGCGCCGGTGATGGAGATGCTGCCCGCGGAAGGCGGGAGGGAGGCGGCGGAGAAGGGGTCACCCCCAGGAGCATCTGCTGGGGCGCGGGACATATGGAGCTTTTATTTCTCCTTGTGGAGGCACGAGCGTTTTCCTCACCTTCTGCCACCCCCTATTGTCCGAGGGGGCTGCGACCGGCTCTGGGGACAGCTGCTGCCTCTGAGCTGCCTCCCTGGGGGACGCCACAAAGGACTCTGTCCCCATCCCCTGCCTGAACCACTTCCCTCATCAATCAGGCAGCCGCAGTGAGCCAGGAGGTGTGATGGACACGTTGGGTCTGGTTACCAGGGGACTGGGAAGCTGTAGCCTATTTTTCCTTCTGGGGAAAAAAAAAGAAAAGGTTAAGGAAAAAATCTGGTGTGCTGCACCTTCTGTGAAAGGGAAAAGCACCTTCCCTTTGAATATCTGTGAATTTGGAATATGGATTTTTAAAGATGTGGAGGAAAAAAGTAGTCATCTAGAGCTAATTATACAGCTGTTGAAAAGCCTAGTAAATATGTTACTCAGGGATATATAATACCTTTGATGTAGTTGTAATCCAACTGAAGTTATTATAGGTTTTCACAGCTGCAAAGAGATCCAGCTTAGGAAGGCTTTTTTTTTTTTTGTAATTTGCAGAAGCAGAAAAGAATTTCTGCTGCCAAAGCAAAATGAAGATCCTCATATAAACACAGTAACACAGCCTAAGAAAAATTATACTGGTATGGAGGAGTATTAACCTGTCCCAAAGCCTAAAAGAGTTTACTGGATAATAAATGACATCAGCGACTCCAAAAGGGATGGGTTTCAGACAGGCTCTTCTTAGAGACAATTAAAGCTTTAAATAAAAGTGTGACTTTGTGATGCGAATTTTCTATTCCCTTCAAATTAACAATAAGTAAAAGCTGTAAATGCTCTGAAAAAATATGTATTGGGGCATGAAATACAGGAAGGCCACCAGTAAACCTCCAAGTTCATTTAAATTGATCATTGATGCAATAATATCGGGAGGCTTTGTAAATGGATGGGTTAAAAGCTGGAACTTTATTGCTGGTTTCATTCCCCAGGGCCCTGTGGTAAAACAAGTCTCCACGAGACATCTCTAGGCACTGAATGAATTATTCACTCAGTTATGGGTCATTAAATGAGGCTGAGCGAGGGCCGATGTCCATTATTACACATTATTACATTGTGGTGTATGAAAAACGACTAAACTTTGTGAGGATTGGCATGGGCATCTCCTCAGGATGCCTGGGCATTTCGGCCACAGCTTCTTCTGAACCCCTTGGCAGAGCAGAGGGGCTGTGAAGCAGCAGTACAGCTGCTCAGAATAGGATAAAAGATGTTTGAGGTTAAAACCACAGGTAAAGGAGAGGAAACCTTAAGCATATTCAGATGCTAATTGCAGAGGTGGCTGTGGAAGTTTTAAGCTGTTATTACCCTGCAACAGCTTTTTGTCACCTTTCTGCATTTCCCCAGGCAATGTGGCCTTCCCATGAGCATCTCCCGTCCCAGACACCTGTGATTGCTGACTGCCTTCCCTGCATCTGCATAACCCATTTCCAGAGCTGGCCACTCTTTATTTCATCTTGGATAAATCTGTCCACAGTTTTGCTGGCTTTTAGTAACCTCTTGGTGATTTCTAAACCAAATCCAAAATAGACTAAAGTAAACTTTTCCTGATGATGAAGTTTTCCCATGCAGCAGCACTTCACCCTCTGTTCATAAAACTGGGGCAGCCTCTCTGCAGTGTCCAGAAGTGCTGAAATACAGTTTTGCCCTTGGTCTCTCTCTCTCCTTGAGGAAAAAAAAAAAGAGCTTTTTCTTCTGAGGTCAGGAAATGAGTGTAGCTCCTCTTATCTAAGTAGTCCATATTTCTGGTGAGGGACAGGATGATGGGGAGGATACGCCACTCTCAGGGGCTGGAAAGCAAGCACATCCCATAATCCAGCACTATCTTGTATGATCAGAGGCAGATATGTAAACACGTCCTTGTTTGAACACAGTCTCTATGGAAATGATTTAGCCAAACTTTCAATTTAAAACAGGGCAAAAATTTCAGTAAAACTTTTGTGACCTTTATAATCAAAAATGAAGGCTAGATTTTTGTTGACCTAAATGTTTTGGTAGTTATCCTGGTATTTTCATGTTGGTTTAGCTGAAAAATGCCCTTACCAGTGTTAATTGACATTTTCTAAATGAGATATGATGACTTTTCAGTTGAAATGACTTTCTGCTTAGAAATTCAAAAGAAAAACATTTCACAAATCCTCAAAAACAAACCAAAAAGCAGCAAGTCCTAAGTGAGTGGCTTTCCTCCCACTCTTTCAGATCTGTCAGAAAAGCAACATGAAGAAATTGGGGAGAAAAAAAAATAAAAAGGTTATTATCATGGCCACATTTCTTGCAGCTTACTCAAGCAAAATTCCCAGTAGTTCAAATCCCAAGACCCCCTTTCACTTTCCAGTCAGACAAAGAGTCATCCACTGAAGTTAATGAGAAAGAACCTAAGGTATGAGTGAAAACTGAGAAAGGACTTCAGGACTTGTCTTAATGACTTAAAAAGACCATGCCCTGAGTAAGAAGGTATTTGTAATGAAATGTAAGCCCAAGACACAGCAGAGGCAATTTAGCCTGCTATATTGCTTTTCTTGGGATTGCTTTCTATTAATGTTATTGCTCAGCTCGATGTACACAACCAGTCTCGAGGGGTGAGGAGGCAATAGCTGCTCTCTAATGCAGTTTTTCATTTCTGAGCCCTCAGTTCAAGCCCTTCAGGACACTAATTATCCCAAGTCGTTATTATCTGACAGCTGTCAAGGGCCTCTGCAGAATGAGGTGGTGGTGGCATCCACGCTCCCAGGGGGCATTTGTCAGCATCGTGCAAACCCTGCTACAGATTGCCTGGGATTTCTGCTGGCAGTTCAATCCATTGTGGAAAGAAACTGGTCTTCTCACTTGGAGCAGGATCTGCTGTTCTTCACATCTAAAAGGAAAAGATGGGTGCCTGGAGAACATGCCCTTCCAGTGCTGATGGTGGTGTTGGATCACTAGAGGAATGTATCCCTCCAGCGCTGGCGCTGCAGGACTGCAGCAGTGACCTTCAGGCTCCAGAGATGTCACCTGAACACATTTCAGGTGTGCTGACTCCAGGGAGGAAGATCAGTTCTGTAGTTAGCACACAAACAGCTCTTGGCCACGGACCAGGTATGGACACGTCCGTGCCCCGAGGGCCCTCGTGTAGGACTTGAACCCATTTAGGCTGTTGTGATCCAATTAGTGCATGGTCAGGTCACAGCTCAGCTCAACAGACAGGCAGTGGACTTGCATTTCTTCTCTGCTCTGTTCTATCATTAAAAAGAAGCATCTTCTTCCCTGCAGTAGATTCCTACAGACAGGCACCAGCTTCAGTGGGAGTGGGGCAGTGAGCAGCACTGCCTCAGTCTCAATGCCAAAATTTCCCTATATATCTCTGCTCATACTCCACAATTTACTAGGAATAGATCCACAGACTTTCCTACAACAAATCTGGACAGCTCTGCCTGTATATATGTGAGTTTAGATGGCTCCTGCTTCAGCTTAGCAGCGGCACAGGGACATACAGAACTCTGGGAAAAACTAACACCAGGAAGCAACTGTAATGAGACTAAAACCTACAGGCAGCACCCAGAAAGAGAACATTAAATTGAGTTTTGTGTAGCAGAACTAACAAGACCCAGTTTCCTTGGGTTTGTGTCTTCTGCCCTCTAGCCCACACAGTGACAACTTCTTCCCTATAATCTCCATCCTCAGCAGTTCCGAGCTGCCATGAACTGTCTGGCCAGGTGACTGCTGCCCTCCTAGTGCATGCTAGGAACTGGCACCTCCCATCTTTATGTGGGGCTATAATTCAGAGGTCTCTCCTCCAACAGCTGCCATTTTTTGCTCAACTTCTAAGATTTCAGGTATCTTTGAAATTTCAGGTGTGACTGTGCCTCTTCCAGAGTCACTGTCCTCATGAGAGTGAGAATGAGAGACTTCATGAAGCAAGAGAGGACAGGCATTCAGGGTAAATCCTGCAGGCTGATGCTTGGGGCATCCATCCAGACAGGTGGGTCTCAGTTCTGTTCCCTGCCTTGGGCATGTTGTCCATATTTCATCCTGGTTTTGCTATGCAAACACAGGAGGTGCCCCTGCAGGCACAGTGGGGTTTAATCCCCTTTCCAGCACTGTGTAACAGCTGGAAATTAGATCTGGGATTAGGAATTAATGTGGTTAAAATCCTTTTCTTAATGGCCCATCATTAGGACAGGAGCCTCCCTCAGAAGGAAAGTGTGAAGATGAGTCTCAATGGATCACCCAGGATCATCACAACAGTGTAGAGCACATGCAAATAAATGACATAAAATCAAGCAAGGTGAAATGAGTAATAATAAGTCAGTTACTGCCTCCTCTTTCTGTAACACCTCTCCCACTTCATTAGATAGAATTTCACTCCTCTGAATATGATAAACTCGGCCAAAAATTCCTGGCATAACTCAGTCATCCCACTGGCTTTGATGAGTAACTGAAGGAAAACTAATTTGTCCTTTTCTAGAACTAGAGCTGGAGGACTAAAATTCAAGAAAGGGGGCAAAAAGTATTGTGTAATATACCAAGATTTATGTACATGTCTTAAGCAGATAATTCAGGCTGAATGATGCTTAAAAGGCTATTATAGACTTGCTACCAGCAATGAAATAGCCTGTACTGCTATAAAATGTCTGCCCAGGGCACTTCAGTGATTTTGGTATTCTCTTTCTAGACTAGCCAGGGGAAATAGCTGAAGTGTCTGATAATGGAACCTTCTCTTTTTTATGTTGCTGGAACAGCTCTGTGCTGTTAGCTATGAGGCTTCTGGAGATGACTGAAACATGTATTTTTAAACATGCAATTGTTTTAAAAGTATCAGCTCTTCTCCACGCTGAGATATCAGGAGATTTCCATTAAGCTAATTGGTAACTGTGTATTTCTCAGGCCCACACTGAGCTGGATGTGATGGGCAATGTCCCTCTCCCAAGGACTCTTAGCCTGTCCATTTGTAGCGAGCAGGAGCAATTGAAATTTCTTCTTCAGTCTGAAAATGCTGATTCAAGAAAACAAACTCTTTTGGCAGAAACTCATGGCTTGGTGAGAGACCTGCTGGGAAATGCCTTGGAGCTGCAAGAAAGGCACTGATCTTGAACAGAGAACCAAAAAAGACAGAGATGGACTCATGGACCAGCACCTGCTGCTGCTGCTGCTGTGTCTGCCTGGCCAGAACACCCAGTGTCACACTTTGGAGAGGGCATTTTTAATTTCCTTTTGGCCAGATAATTCTGTGAGAAGGAGCAGACATCACCAAAAACCAAAATTATGTTGCAGCACACCAATCTGTCACAAACTTAGCATGCATTATATTACTGCATAGGAAGAGAAAATACTGAAGACATGGAAAAGTCCCATGGCATGGGAACATCATTTTCCACTCAACTCAGATGAAGGGCTTTTAAAAGCCAGTGCTGTTCTTGTCAGACATGGGCACTGAAACAAGCATAAGATGTTCATTATTAACACCCTGAAGTCCAAAAACTCCAGAGACATGGCAGAGAAGTTCTTGTCAGATATAAAAAGCAGGATAGCATTCAGCCATAGCCAAAGGAAACTTCATAAATGGAAACACTGGCATATAAAATGTACAGTGCAGGTGTTATTTAGAGACACCATTTTTAAAGGCTCTGTAAAAGCTCTGGCACAATTTTCTTACATGCAAAAAGTGGCATATCCAATTTTTCCCCTCCAGCTTTAGCACTTGGATTTTGTATAGATAACATTAGGATAAGAAAAACTGGAGGAGAAACGTCAAACTTACCTTATAATGTCCAGAGTGTGGAAGGGACATACATGGAACTTCTCCACCATTTTTTTTCTATTTTCCTGATTGAGCACATGCCTTGAAAAGAAAAATAACTGGGGTGGGCCAGAAAGACTAAAGAACAGCTGTGTTTAACAGTTGGCTTTGGTCTCCTGCTCCATTTCCTTGCACACTTTTAAAAGCAATACCTGTGTTTAGTCTAATGGAAATCATCTGTCTGAAGGTGCTCACTGCTCCTATGAATATTTTCACAGACACGGAGCTCAGCCCCATCTGGCTGGGTTACAGATGATGTCATTTCTCACAGCAGTGACCGAAACACTGGTTTTGAGCAGATTTTTTTCATATCTCATCCTTCAGTTTAAGGAAATGCAAAGTAGTAAATAGCAAACCTGCTGCCCCTTCAGTGCCAGGAAAGGATTTCCAGGTTGAAAGGCTGTTTGTATGGAAGGGAAGGCTTTTTGCTCTGACCTGGGAAATTGTCATCTGTAGGTAGGTGCAGTGAGGAGTTAAGACCACAGGCTGAGAATATTCAGCTTCTTTAAAGGACATTATGGAGAGCAGATATTGAGCAGAAGACTGAATTTGCACAGGCTGATATGGGTCAAGAAGAGAAAAGAGCAGCAACAGGAAGATAGGACTGCAAAACTTTTAGGACACTGTCAAAAAGTGAGTTTTCTCTTTCTTTGTCACCAATAAATAAAATACTCTGTAGTCTTCCCTTCGTCACTGATTGCTTCAGTTTTGTTTCAATAAATAACTTCTAACAGATAGACAACTTTTATGCATCTTTCCTTCAACTCCTCTCCAAAGGCATGAACTGCTGATGCTGTCCAGGGTCAGATGCATGCTGTTGCTTTCACAATGTAGTTTCACACACTTGAGCCTTTATTTTGAAACTTGGGAGCTCCCAATCTGACTGGAGCTGCCAGGTTCCCCTGGCTGGACTACTGGGCACCAGGCTGCTGGCACAGCTCGAGGGCTGGATGATGCAAAATCCTCTTTTCTCTGTGATGCAGAGCAAGGAATTGGCAGGAGCAAGTGGACAAATGTTTATGGAGACTAAGAGCACCTTAATAAAATGTTCAAAAAGATGTGCAGAAAGCCATGATTTGCTGCTTGATCTTTAATTTCTTTAGTGGTCATCCACCAAGTTTGACACCAGCGCCAAGTCTGGATGCACTGCACCCTGTGGACCCAGGAGCAAGGCTGCAGGCTGGAAACTGGGATGTGTCTCCTGAAAAGTTAACTCCTTCCAGGACATTTCAAAGGCTGTCTGCCAGCTCTGAAAAGCACATGGCAAACAAGCCCAGGCAGGAGCATCGAGGGGAGCAGGACAAACAGTGACAAAGCAGCACCTGCAACCACAGGAATCACACTGGAACCTACAGAGAAATCAGCAAAATTGTGCAAAAGGATCTTCCAGATGTTACTACAGCTGAGATTCTGCAAACCTGCCCACAACTAAGCAATGCAAACCTCTGAAGGGGACTTTTTTTCCCTGAATAAATGGCCATTTTTCTCCTGTAATTGCCCCACGGGGTATTAGAAAATTCTGCATTGGTGAAAGATTCAACAGACTTTTAAAAAGGGAAGATGGGAGTTCAGTACTAGATAAGCCCACCTGAGGCTGGAAGGTTTGAGACGTCTTTTTAGTCCTATAAATATTTTCACCATTCTTCTATATTTTAAAACTCTTGAGTGATGCTTGAACACTCAGATTTGCTTCAAGTAAATTGCTTGTACTGTCTGTTCCCTATTCTTACCATATGTACTCCATAGAGGTTTCTCCAATTTCTTTCAGTTTTGTTTTCTGTCCTTTTAGCCTTAAAAAAACCCCAAAATACAACACCCCACTCTATTGTTCTAGAGAAACCCTTAACTGTTTTTTTTTAAAAATATGTTAATCTCTCCATCTACCAAATTACCATTGTTTTTAGTGGAGAAATCATCCTCCATCAATATTGCATAAAACACTGCTTCTCTGTATCAAGGGCCAACTCCGCTCTCAGAAGTGCACACACAACATTGCTGAAAGGAATGGTAGTTCTACACAGGAATCCAACAGCAACATCTGGCCCCAGATGTTTTATTTATTTGTAATTTAACATTGCATTATACAATATTCATAATTTTGCTGCTTTCCATTTCAATGACTGTTATTTGTATGACTTTAAGAGGCTGCCTGAATGCGTTTTTAGTGCTCAAACAAGGAGAAATGAGTACACCAAAGGCAATCTGCACGTATTTTTGGAGGTTCAGAAGTGTTCCTAATGAACTGCACTCAGCTCAGTGGTGAGAGATGTTGAACCACTGCATTCCAGGGGAAATCAATCATGAAAACACCTATAGGGTCTATAGGAGAGCTGACTTTTAAAAATCAAGGGAGCTTGCAATCAAGGACATGTCCATAAGTTTTGGGAGAGGCAGCTGGTCAGAGAGCTCATGGCAAACTTGTGGCACACATGGATGAGAGGGCAGGTCCCAGTGCAGCATCCTTCTCTTTATGAGTCCATGCCCCTCTTATCCCCATCGTGGGCATCAGAATGAAGATGCAGACACAAAGTTCTGACATTGGAGCTGAGTGCATTATTTAGCCTTTCAGAGCTGTGGGAGTTGATAGAGTCCCTAAAAACCAAGTAAAAAAGCTGCCATCATTACTTGATTTTGCTAATTTATTGTTTCAGGCTTTTCTTTCCAGCTAAACTGTAACCCCTGTACCTGTTCTGGTTTTACCTGAGAAAGAGTTAATTTTCACTCTAGTAGCTGTTGCTGTGTGTTGTTTTGGATTTAGTGTGAGAAAAATATTGATAACACACTGATGTCTTAGCTGTTGCTAAGTGGTGCTTACCCTGAGTCAAGGGCTTTTCAGCTAGAAGTGGAGGGGCACAAGGAGATGGGAGAGGACACAGCCAGGACAGATGACCCCAACTGACCAGAGAGATAATCCATACCATATGAGGTCATGCTCAGTACATAAACTGTGGGGAAAGCTGGCTGTAGGCCACTGGTCAAGAACTGGCTAGGCATCAATCAGTGAGAGGTGAGCAATTTTGTATATCTAAGTCTTTTGTCATTATTACCATCATTACTATTATTATTATTATTTTCTTCCTTTTCTGTCCCATTATCTCAGCCCAGAAATCACTTTTACTTGTCATTTTTGCTCTCATAAGTCTCTCCCCAATTCCACAACGGGCTTGGGAGTGAGCAAGTGTCTGTGTCAGACTTCGTTGCTGACTGGCGTTAAACCATGACACCTGCAAAATTAATCCTGCCCCTAAACCAGAAATCATTGTTAATATTTGCAAATCTCATCGCTGGAATGAAAATGGTGACCTGTGGGACCGTCCCACTTTCCAAGCAATTGAAGCATTAAGGCATAATTTATGCACTTGAGAAGAAATTTCCATATCACAGAGATTGCTTCATTCCCTGTTATGACTTATGAAGGGTGTAAGTAGTAAATGAAGCCACGGAGATCTGGATTGCGTAAGAACTTGTTTTGACATGTACAGTGCATCTTATTTATGGTGATAGCCCAAATGTACTGATTTAATGCAACTGAACGTTATGACAGGGTTGTCCAGGCCAAGAAAAAAAGGCTAAAGAAAGATCATATAATCTTCATTTCACTATGTGTCAAAATCCCAGATAGCTGTGACACTTAAGACAAGCTGTCAGTGATGCACTGAGATTAATTGGGGGTTCTTGCAGTATTGATGTGAAAGATGGACTACTGGGGAAGGAAGGGACAGAGGCAGTGAGAAAAGGAGGGAAAGAGGGAAAAGACAGTAGGAAGGAAGGAAGGAAGGAAGCAAGCAAGCAAGCAAGCAAGCAAGCAAGCAAGCAAAGAAATTAGTCCTGGTGGGAATTTCCCTTCCCACCAGGATCTTCCCTCCTCAGTTCTGACCAGGAACACACCTCACAGCACCTCAAGGAATGCAGCAGTTGTTCCAGTGACTGTTACCAATGACTGCAGTTAGCTGAACATGGCTGTGTATTTCTGTAAAACAACAATAAACAAAACCAGAAGAGAACGGATTAATCCTAAATCTCTCCCTTGAACACATTTCAAACCTTATCTGGCTTTTACTGTAAGAGCTCTGGTTAGAATTATTACAGACATAACTGTCTTTGATACATGCTCAATCCAACTCTGTCCACAGGCAAGAGGTTCCACCACTGAACCCTAAACTTTATAGACATGCAAGATGGTTTACTTAATTAGAGTCTATAATATATTCCACAAAGATAGTAATCAAAATACCAGCTGGTGATCCCCTGCTCAGCCACTTCTCCTATGAATCAAAAATAAATTATTCTTTTTCTCCCTTGTAGAAGAATGTTGCTGAAAACAAAATACTAAATTTTGCTTTTAGGGCTCTCAAAAGACTAAGCAAGATATATTAGCTGTCTAAGGACAGAGAACTTTCTATTCTTGGTGGAATTCTTGTTGGTTTAATTTGGCTTTGTTGAAAAAATAATGTTATTTTAAAGGAGCAATGATAAGAGTGTGGGTGTATTTTTATACACTCAGTCACTGGTGTATTAGAAGTCTGTTGTAGAGTTAATCTTACACATATTTATAATTTTCTGTGATGTGTATAAACAGTATTTGGGTATTTTAAAAATATACATGAGCTTTACTGTGACACAGATGTAACAACTTGGTCAGAATACCAGCGTTTGTTCTCTTTGACAGAGATTGCAGTCTGGGCAGCTGCAGGGAAGATTTTTACCACACCACAGCAAGCCAGGATTCAACCAAAGAGTTAAAATTCTCCCACATTCCCCTTTTCACAGTTCTTTCTCGTTTTTACTATCCAGGCTCAAAACTGTAGAATATGTCGAGCTGGGAGGGACCCACATGGGTTGTTGAGTCCATCTCCTGGAACTGCACAGGGCACCCCAAGAATCACACCCTGTGCCTGAGAGCATTGTCCAAACATTCCTCAAACTCTGCCAGGCTGGTGCTGTGACCACTTCCCTGGGGAGCCTGGGCAGTACCCAGTCACCCTCTGGGTGAAAACCCTTTTCCTGATATCCAACCTAAACCTCCCCTGACACAGCCCCAGCCATGTCCTCAGGTCCTGTCACTGGCAATGAGAGTGAAGAGATCAGCACCTGCCCCTCTGCTGCTCCTCATAAGGATGTTGAAGATCCAACTGAGGTCTCCTCCAGGCTGAGCAAACAAGCCTTATCCATTCCCACTCTGTCAGTTCAAGTCATTCCCTCTTGTCCTGTCACTACCTGCCTTGTAGAAAGTCCCTCTCCAGCTCTCTTGTAGCCACTTCAGGTACTGGAAGCTGCTGCAAGGTGTCCCTGAAGCCTTCTCTTCTGCAAGCTGAACAATCCCCACTCTCTCAGCCTGTCTGTGTGCCCTGAAGCTGGGGAATGACAGCTGTCTTGCATAGGCAGCTCTGACTGCCTAAAAGCCAGTATGAAGGAAATCCACCTTCTGCTTCTGTGATTTCCCAAATGCAGGGCTCTGAGGTACTCTTGGCAAGCTGCAAGCTCGAGATCCAGTCCATATCCCTCACAACCACTGACACCAAGAGCCTGGCTTGGATTTCATCCACAGACACAGGATAAACACCAAGGGCTTTAAAATCTAGAGATGCAGACTGATTCCCATTCCTCTGTAATAAGATCAGCAGCGCAGAATTGGAGAGTAAGCCCGGAACTTATGGTTTCATTCAGACACACAGCACTTCATCTTCCATGTACTCCACAGAGTCAAGAGGAAGCTCTGTCATTGTTAAAATTAAATCACTTTCAAGCTGATAACTTACCAAATGCTCTCTTATAGTCTTTTCCTAAACAGAGTAAATATGTTCCACTTCATACTGGGTCAATCCCCAGTTGTTAGCATGAACTGACCAACACAATGTAATCTAAATAAACTGTTGCAAGAAAGGCATTGTAAATTATACATGTTATTTTGGCTTAATAAGGTTTTCAACATACATTGCAGCAAATAATGTTAGGGTCTTTCCCTGGGGACTTCACTTAATGTGATCCGAGCCCTACGAGTCCTGCCTTTCCACTGAGAAAGCTTCCTGGGGTCAGGCAGGCTGGATTTTCTCTCACTACCTTTCTTCTGGATGGTTGTTTCCCTCATCTTAAGGGCAGAGGAAGGGAAAGAACAACCACATAGTGTCATGAAAAGCAACCTGGCAAGGAGCTATGCTCTTGTGTAATGTCTAACCACTGTCAGCAGGCTATGGTTGAACCTGACCAAGGAAATCAGAGCTATGAGCCCAGATTCCTCTGTCAGCATAAGCTTTTCATTCACACCTTACTACAGTTTCTGACAGCCGCAGCTTCCTTGTCAGATTAAATGTATCAGGATTCCGTGTTTTCAAACCAAGTAAATAAATAATAAATAAAAAGCTTATTAAAAAACACGGCAGTTGCAAAAAAGGCCAGAATAGTTGTACTGATTTAACAGTCTTAATTGCATCTCATTAATACTGAGAGCAAAGGTGGGAAGGTAGGGAAGCATTGCAAAGCAAGCAATCCTATGCAGTAGGAATACAAAGAAATCCATCGCATGTAGCAATAGTTGTTACTTGTTTGCGGTGGTGTCTAACACAGTTCAGTGCTTTTCAAACGCCTCGAGATTGTTCACACTGCAAGAAAGGCAAACCCAAAGGGGATGCATTACAAGCCTGTGGATGGATGCTGAAGATGTGGGCACCCTCCTTCCCAGTCTGTGGCAAAATAAGGACAGCCTGGCCAGCATAGGCAGGTGACGAAATCCCTTCCAAACTCTCCTTTCTGGCCGTGTGGCCGGCTCTGAGCTGTGTTGCAGAGCTTCCCCTCTCTGCTCCGTGCCCTGAAGGCAAACAGGCTGCCTGCGTCCCGTGGGGAGTGCCCGCAGTTCCGTGGTTAACCTGCAGCCTCTCCCGGTGCCAGCAAAATGTCAAGGTTAAACGTAAAGCCACTGTTAACATGCAGGTTGTGCAGGTGTGCAGGAACACCTTTAGTTATGGATATTCCTCCTTTGTCTCATCTACTAAAAACCTAACAGGACACTTGCACAACTCTTGTGGGTGGAAATCACTTCTGAAAATCTCAGCCCTGGAGTGACAATGTCCTCAAATATACATTTCCTCCATATTCAAGCCTTGCTGCAACATCAACCAAACGCTTCACTCACCTTGCAGAAGAAACCAATTGTAACACAGCAAGGGCAGTGTGTGGTCTCCATCTGTCAAAACAGGCATGGATGTCACATGGAGCAAATCAAAATTCTCTGTCCACGTGAAAGTCTAACTCTATGCCACTACAAGGGAAATGATTTTGTCTTACCAGAAGGCTGGCGGAGATAATTTCAAAAATGGAAAGCTATTTAACACAAATGAACTTTTTATACAAACAATACATATAATTTATCATTACTCTTCAAAAATCCTGGGCATGATAATAACCAAACATTTCCAAAAGGAGGGTTAGAGGGGGAGTAAGTACAGCATCATAATATGCCAGGCTTTGGTGGTCATGGAATCAAGCAGTGTCTTCTTTTGCTGTATAACACCATGATTACTCCTACACATAGCATCCATATGCTATACTTGTAAATATGAAAACTGGGTTATTTGCAATATTTGTGTTTTAAGGAAACTCAAGTGTTGTTTTCCTTGATGTGCAGAAAACTGAGACACAGAATTAGCATGAAGTTCTTGTATGAACTCACATGTGCCATTTGAAAGGGTAAAGAATAGGAGTCTCTACAGTTGTTTTCAGATCCATCAGTAGAAATCATCACCTTTTTTTTTTAACTGTATCAACATTGCTGCAGCCAGCTATATGGAGTATATAGAGCTATATGCAGTTTATAGCCAGCTACATAGAGTGTATATAATATAACCATTACATGGGATTTTGAGAGGTAAAAGAAAAATTAAGAACTTAACCAACTAGTTAAACTGTGCTAAAAATCTTCAGAAAATGTAAAACAATGTAATGAAGATCTGACATGCAGGACTGATAGGACCTGTCCACAGCAGAAATGACTTTCAGTGCCACATTAAAGGCACAGAAGATTTTCTTGCATTGGACCCCCAGAGAATGATGGGTGGAGGGTCTCGTCTCTGTGCAGCTCCTGTACACAGGTAGGTACAACCAGAGCTCTGCGGAAGAGAAGCCCAGATCCTTTTTGAAGGACAGCAGCAGACAGAGTGAGAGAAACTGAACCTTTAGTGGAGAATGTTACTATAAAAGTAGCTCAGAGTGAGCCTGCTGACGAGAAGAAGATCAAAAATTTTCATCCTCCAAAAAAGAAGCTTGGAAATCTTATGAAATATTATCTGTCACTGCATATAGCTTGTTCTTACTAGTGATATTTCTGACAAGGATTGATCGTGGTGATCTCTTGCTTGAGAAATACATGCAGCCTGTATTATTCTGTTAATTTCTCTCTGACTCAGAGAAGGATGCAGGTGGAATCTGTAATGGTTTTATTGCAGCCATTCTGTCTTGGACTCTAATCTCACCAGATCTGAGGGATAAGCAAAATCAAGGCAAAAAACCTAACCAAAAAGCCTCCAAGGAAAATCCAAATGCTAAGGAGGGAAGCAGAATGACTCAGGACTCTTTCCCAAGGGCTGCATGTGAATCTGTTCTTTTAACAAGGTTGCAGAGGGCACTGAACACTAGAATATAGTCCCAGATCAAGCAAGTTTCAGATCTAGCTATTTATAACCATTAGCAAGATGGTATTGCAGGACTGGATCTGTGAGTTACTGTCATGGCTGAGGATATTGAATTAGGCATTGAACAAACTCAGAACTGAAGACAATCTGTGGGGCTGAAAAGGTTACAGAGGATATTCTAAAGAATTAAAAAAAGGAGCTTTAGGAACAGTTCATCCCCTCCTTCACTGCCTTTTCTCATTCCTCCAAACAGCTCCATTTTTGTTCCAATTGGGCCCTGTTTGATGGCATCAGCTTTTCAATTGTGAGGCCACTTGCCTCTGCTTGCAAAGAAACGGTATTTTGGCAAACAAATGGCAAACCTCATTTTAGGATCTCTGGCTGAGGAGCAGTTCTCAAAAATATTAACATAATTTGGTGCTGTCATTTCTAAAGCATCTCTTTAATGAGGGGAGTTGTTTACTGGTGACTGAGGCAGGCGTTGCTATCACAGAGATCATTTATATTTCACAACGCTGTCAAATCCTGACAAGCAGCAGATTGTAACAGGATGGCTCCTGCTTTTTGATGCAATGTTTGGTACTCTCCACTCACATGTGAACAGGCTCTCTGTTTGTACCTTGTCAAACAAGAGGAGAGCAGCTCAGGGAAGGGGGTAGGTGCTTCTACTCAGCCTGACACTTTCAATTTACATCAGTTATGCTTGCATGGGGTAAACATTTTCTAAAAGAGGCTGTTAGCAATGGTCATCTCAGCACCTTATTGATATTCTTTTGCCCCACCACCAGCCTGTAGTCACTCACATCAGACAGCCAGGGAGGATTTTGCTGCCAGCCTGTCATTGGTGCTAACAGTAGAGCTGGCTAGTGGTTGGATTCAATCTTAGAGGTCTTTTCTACCCTTAACAATTCTAGGATTTTCACTGCAGCCAGGGAGAACAGTTCCCTGTGTCACTAGCCGAGTCAGTACTTCACTCTGTCAAAGCCCTAAGGCAGGGGCTTTGAGGAGGCTGAAATTGCAGCAGCCAGACTGTCTCAGTTTAAGCAACCTGAAGGATTTAAGAGACCACTTGAGCACTTTGTAGCCCAGAAAGTGAAGGACTGCAGCCCAGGCTCCTCAGGGGTGGCAGGCAATGCAGATCTGGTGAAGGCAAGGAGAGGCACCAATATAAACTAGAGGACATCTTGGCTCTCCAGGCCGTGTTCACAGATCCTCTGTGAGCTCTTGGACACACTCAAAAGAGCTTTTCATGAAGGCCAGTGGAAAAATGCTCACCTCTGGGCTATTTCCTGCAGAGTCTGGTATTACAGGAGCTGGGCAGCGAGCTCACAGCAACCGAGCAATCTGCCAGACTAGCAGGTTTCAAATGGAACTGAACTGAGCAGAAGCTCAGGTGTAGTTTGCCAGAACGAAATGGCTCGACTGCAGAAATAGCTGCAGCAACAGTTTTGGAGGTATTAATTATATCTCCCTCCTGACCCACTCTCCTCATTCTCACCAGGGTGGCTGTGCTGGGCAAGCAGGTTTTCTGCTCTCCTACTGGCAGGGACTTTGTGAAGCTCCAGCCTGGCGCCTGCAGCCCCTTTTGAAGGCTCAGCAGCACTCCAGCAATGCGAAGGCAGCTGAGGTAATGGAGGAGTGCAGATTTTACAGTATTGTCTGCAGTTCAGCAGTGAGCTGGTACATAAAGGAGCTGCTTTCATTCGTGGCCAGTGCTGGCAGAAGGCCTGTATTATGCCCTTTCATTTAAGACAAAGGCTCTTACACTGCAGTCTCCGGTGAGGAGAAATCTTTTGTACGGCAGAGCCAGTGGGAGAAGGAGCCTTCTGGTCCCTGTGCTCCTTCTGCACGGAGATTATAAAGAAAACCTCTTCCTTCTGCACATGGGCCAGATGAAGAACTGAAGCAATAATGCCTTTTTATCACAGTAATTACAGTGCCCATTGTTTTAATGACAGTGTTGTTGGGAAACAGGAATAGACCACAGTCCCAAGGAATTGTTCCAGTGTACACAAATAAATGATTTTATTATATTGATGTCAGATTAGATGGACCACTTAGCCTTATTTATACTACCATTTCCCCCCACAATTCTTTGTGCCTGTGTGTATTCATTTTATTTAACCAGATTATGCAAACTGCCCGGTCTGGGAGGAGACAAAAGGCCACTTTCTCTGGAGAACTTCCTTTGGGACTGGCAAAAACAGGCTGAGGTGGGCAAGAGGGACCTCGTCTGACCACAGTGCTGCCTGCTTAGTGTGGTTGCTTACAGGGGAATACTCTGCTCAAAGGGAATGTGCTGAGAATTACTATTTTCTGTTATTTCTCTAAACTGGACATCTCCAGCACACTCAAACATGCCCCTGTCTAGGCACTTATGGGTGTGCTACCAGCCAGAAACCCATACAGAAGCCTCTACAGACTGAAAAGCCCTGGGTTTAAGCAAATTTGGTTTATAAAAGAAATAAAGAAAAATGGTGGTGAAGCAAAATCTAGCTTTAGGGACTAAAACCAGTGCTGGAAAATGTTAATGCCAATGAGGAGTGCCACAGATAGCTGGCAAGACACAGCAAGACATGTAAGAACATATCTGAGAAAGAGATCTCCAGGAAAGGGTCTTGATCTGGACACGGTCTCAGTCACAGAGTGGGAATCTCAAATCCTCTGGGCGCAGTCAGTGGGGTGGGGAGCACGAGGTCAGTGTAAGACCTACCTCAAACACATGAAAAAAATTCAAGAAGCAGCCATATGCTCTGAGTGAAGTGGACTTTTTCTTTCATCACTAGGGACCAACAGGAATCTGCAGAGGCTTCTGCTCTCCTGGGATGGCAGGAACCCCTTCTGACAATGTTTCCTGCTCTCTGATTTTGGAGAGAGCCCACCTGATAATCATTTGCTGGATGCTGGCTTTCAGATAGCCAAAGTTTGTCACAGGGAGTCCCGTGTGGAGCAGTTTATCCATGAAGACTTTATTACCCCAAACTCATCTGTAGACCAAGATAATGCAGATCACTGCTTTCTAGGAAAATTTGTGAAGCAGATTTCTGAGCCACAGACCTCAATTCATGACAGCTCTTGGAAACTCAGAGGAATCACAAAGCCTGGGAGATACAATTGTAGCAGAGTAGGAAGAGGTCACTGGCAAACCCTTGCATAACTATCAGTTGGTTCATCTGGAATTGACTGCACGCAAAATCTGATACGGGAGAAAATCAGGAAATAATTAACAGATAGCAGCATAATTAATGCAATCAAGATAAGTTTATGGAAAATAAGTCCGGTCATAAGGCTGCCTTCCTTAGGACAAGTATGTCTGAGGAAGTTAACTTTGCTGACATCAGAAATCACCTCTGGATACTCCAGTGAGAAGCTGAAATCCATGCTAAAAAAAGGCCTTTGTAAAATTACTCTGAATTTAGGGAAATAACCACTGAGGTTTGCAAGAGGAGCCTCAAGAAGTTCTGGTCACAGTAAGAGATTATTTCATCTCATCCTATTGTGAAGGATTCCATATTCAGGTGCACAGAGAACCCCTTGGCCCAATAATGGAGCTAAAGTGAAATTAAAGGTAGAGTCAGACACTGGGAATATGCTTTGAATAAGGGAGATACCTATGTAAGAGAACAGTTTATCCACTTCCATGATGATTTTATAAAATATCTCAAATTTTCAAAAGATGTGACATCATTTGGATTCTTTCTGCCACCTGCTTGCTTTGACTACACCCTAAATGCACTATCTTTAATAAGACACAGCCACAAGTTACAGCTCCACAGTGCAGGTGGGAATCAAGGGAAAGCTGATTTCCAGACAGACCTCTGAGTCTGGAATCACTGGGAAAAGCCCATCTGCTGATCAAACTCAGCACTGCTTGAATGATGTGACTTTGATTTACCAAAAAAATAAAACCACCAATATTGCACTTGTGAGGCTTTCACCACAGATCCTCCATTCCTTAATTGCTTTTGACCTTACCCACAAATGGAAAAGTCACCTTAGGATTTGGCTTATTAACCACTATCACAGCAAGCCCTCGGGTAGTAATGGAGAGTAATTGATATCATTCCAAGCTCACAATCATTTGTGTCACGGGGATCAAATGCTGGCCAATTTCAGGGGAATTTAGATTGTACAGGGGAGGAGGGTGTTGGTTTGGTTGTGGTTTGTTGTGCTTTTTGGTTGTTTTGGCTTTTTTTCAATTGCTACCCTGAAATTAACAATCACAAATTTATTTGGGTTTACTTCTGTTGTAACTTTTTTTAGACTGAACAAAGAGAACTGCATTCATTTTGCTGTTTTCAGAGGAAAATCTTGTTGGTGACACGCAGAAAAAACAGGCTCTGTAACATTCATAGATTTAAAAAATCTATATGTAACATTCATAGATTTAAAAAATACAAATTCTTACAGCTTTCCAAAATTTCATTTTTGTTTATTCCAGTACAGCTTTCCAAAATTTCACTTTTGTTTATTCCAGGTCAAACACATCAGGAAACCTACCTGACCCCATACAGTAGCAATTTTTTAAAAGTGAGCATTGAAAACTATTTCCATTTGTAAGACTTTTCTGTGTTTTAAGACTCTTGTTTCTAATTTGAAGTAGTTTACCTTGAACTCACAGCCACTAGATATTTCTACTCAGGAAGCTTTCATGGCATGAAGTGAAAAGCTCAAACAACCACTTTTTGCACAGTTAAAAAAAAAACACCAAGACAGCAAACCATCTTCTGTGACTTTGAAAAAGATGTGCTGTTGCACAATAATAAATTTTAGATGTCTCACAGTGGTGGAGGGAGCAGCCAGCCCAGCCCTCAGCCCAGAAATGTGGCACTCAGAGCTTTAGGAGGAGCCCAGCAGCGTTGCCTGTGCTTTCAGGGAGCTGAAAGGGATCAGGTGCCTCCTTCAATTTGCAAGGAGCTGGTTTCAGGGTGGGGACGCTGCCTTGATGCTGGGCTTTGCCTCAGGCAAGCTGCATATGCAGGATGTGGTTTTTAACAGGACAAGGCTGGCTGTCAAGCCAGGACCGTGGTGTTTCATCTCTGGAGCATCTCTCTCTACCCCTCTCGTCAGCACAGACCTTTGCTTGAGGTGCTTGTGAGGAAAACACATTTAGTCCAACTGGGGAAAGTGTTGTGCCTAATGCTGCTGCTGAGAAACCCCTTCTGCTGCCCAGGGAGGGCTGGCCAGAGCAGCAGGGAATGAGCCCAGTTCACACACACACATCCTTCTCTCCAGCAGCCTGAATCCAGCCTCCAGAGGGCTAATAAGGCCTGTCCTTATCTGGACTTTTTCTTTGAGGAGAGAGGAAAAATAACATGCATGTTTCCCAGTACGTGCAGGGAGAATTAAATGAAATGATGAAATGGAAAATTACTTTTTTTTTCCTCCAAGCAATATTGTTTGTTTGTTTGTTTTTCTAAAAAACCCACAACCCCCCTTCAGTTGTATCCTTCTGGACTATTTAGGAATACAATGTGACAAAACAAACACTGTCTTTCAGAGCACCAACCCCATACACTTGCCAAGACAGGAAAGCATTGTTCTTGATGCATCTAATTTTAATTTCACACAACCCTTCACCGTCACAGCAAATAATTTCACATACATGCTATAATTAGTGATGGGGAAACCTCAGCAGATTTTGAGTCTGGCTTCTGTTTAAAAAAGGAAAAATCTGGATGTTTTATCTAAACCTCATGAGAATAAAAACATAGGAAATTGGAAAACCCTTCATAAGAACAAGTTTTTTATAAGACTTCTTGCTTGTTTCAGTTTAAGTCTGAGATGGAAACCAGAAATGACAGAATTTCCCTGGACATTTCTGAGCCATTATGTGGAGACAGCTCTAGAAGAGAGATCTTAAAATGGAATTGAATACAGACTTTAACTACTTTTTATTTTTCCTGATTCCTGGCCTAGACAAAACTCTTCTGAACCATATATACTTGAAATAATATTGCAAAAATAATTTTCTTCACTGCTGTTTTACCACTAAGGTCACAAAGTTTTCCATGAGAATGATGGAAAAAAGCAAAAAAAAATGTTTTTAGGGAATAAAACTAAATATTTGTGGAAGAAAATCACTTTTGTAGATAATTTCCATTTTCTGCTGTAGGAAAGCCATCAAACTATCAAAACTATTGTGGAAGGTTCAGTGTTATTCTTGAAGGAGCGGGAAAATGGACAAGAGCTTTCCAGAGAATGTAAAGATTTGCAGCCAAGTTCAGCAGAGGTAGAGGTCTGGATCTTGGAACATGAGGATGGGGAAGAAAGAGGAGACAGCAATGCCCACTTGCACTCTCTTGCCAACAGCATTGGCTGGGAAAGGTGCTGTCAGGATATCCTGCATCCTTCAGGATGTGAAAGTGGCACAACCATCCCAGTTTGGGAACTGCCAAAAAGCCAAAAAGCTTAGCTTTAGCTTTTCCAAAGGTAGGTTTTCTGGAAAAAAAACCAAACAAAAAACCAAAACACTTCCCATTAAAAAAAAAAAAAAAAAAAGAGAGGGAAAAAAAAGAAGAAAAAAAGGCATAAAGAAATAGATAATTCCTCCAATTCAGTCCATTTGGATGAGAAAACACAATTGCCACTTTCCTGCCTCCTCTGCCCATCCCATTATCCCACACTGTACTGGTGAGTCCTTTCTCCCCCTGCATCCCCTGTGTCCTCCTCACCTTCCTCTCTTACACACTGCAGCATGTCACTGAGGCATTGACACCTCTCCAGTTCCTGCCACACCTCCAGATTTCATTTTCCTTCCTCCCAGAAACGTGCCCAGCTCCTCACCACCAGCTCCCTCCCCTCCATGAGGCTCCTTGCCCAGCCCCACGCAGCCAGCCCAGCACAACCTGGGCTGTCAGACCCGTCCTCCCATCCCCTCCTGCTCCTCCCTTGTGCTGCTTCTATCCAAACGCTCTGCCAGCTGCTTCCTGCTCAGACTCAGTGGGGTGGAAACCTCTTTTTTACTCCCTTTTACACCTACTGTGGTGAAGCCTTGATTTCTGGCTGGAGCCAGTAGGTGCTGCTGTGTTCAAACAATAAATAATAACCATTCCTAGCCACAGTGAATTAAAAATAATCGTGTTTTGGCTCCCAAAACATCTAGTTGCTTTTACATTTGAATGCTGTCAGTGTAACCCATGTTGGTTTTTCAACAGTATTTGTTGTTCTGGCTGGTTAAAAACACTTCTCCTGAGCAGGGGGATGCCAATCAATGCAGCTACACCACTAAGCAAATACAGCTCCCTGCTCCGATCTGCAATCTGAAGAGTTATTTCTGTATCCACTTACAGAGGAAAGTTGTTATAAAGAAATATGACTAATAGCAAACACAGGAGCCTTTTCCAATATTACAATTTTCACACATGGATGAGTTTAGGTGATTGTTCTTGGGCCATGGCACTGGAGCAAAACAGTCAGCAAGTGAACTTATGTAGTATTTTCCCTTTATTACTTTTATATGTGGAAAGTGTGTTCATCCACACAAACACATCCTCACTGCAGACTCCTGGCTCCCCTTCACTGCTCCTCCATGCTGCTAACCAAGGGGCAGGCAGTGAGGAGCTATTTAGAAGCAAAAAGCAGAAAGAGTAGGGCAGAACATGCAAGTGAAGCTCTATCTCACGGCCTCTGCACCCATGACAACATCAGGAGCTGCTTTTTAAATCCAGGATTTAAATCCAGGTCTGCCAGTGCCCACCCTTGAGACTCCAAGCAGGAGTCCATGTCTGCCAACATCTTTTTTCCTGCTTTTGGCTGTTTGGAGAAGAGGTACCTTCAGCCCCACTGCTTTACAGAGCTCATCAGCACCAGGACATTTTCCCTTCTTTCTAGGTCCATCCCTATGGCACTTTGATGGCCAGATAGCCCAAAGTGCTTCCACAGATATTTGCCCACCATGAAGCAGAAAGCTTCCCCATCTCAGATGTGCACTGTAGTCCTCTGGGAGAGGAGGGGCATCCCTGTGTTTGCACAGCACAGGTCTCCAGGCTCTGCTGGCACCTGCCCCAGAGAGTGGGCAGGACGGGCACTTTTCTGAAACCACCTCAGAAAACACCCAACTATATAGCTGTGCTCCTGCCTCAGAAAGAACAGAAACCAGAGGCCTCAGGTTTCACCACAAGCCTCATATTATTGAATGTTTTAACCACTCTGCTCTGGGTGAGGGTGAGGAGTAGGTGGCTGATTTTCTCTCCTAACAAAACTGATTGAGAGATGACAGCATATTTCCCTTCAGAACAGTGTCATTTCAGCAAGTGGCTGGTCCAAGCTGGAGCTGAGAGAGACAGATGCAGAAATTATCTTGTCAGGCACATGTGGCAGGACTTGGATCTTCCTGTTCCTCCCATTCCATTAGAAAACTGAGTCACCCTCTTGTTGAAATACAGGATTTATATCATTTAGTAAACTATAACAAGAAAAGATGCTGAAGAAGTGATCTCCGAGGTCTTTCAATGACTCTCTGAAGAAACCTTCCTCTCTCTGGGGACTACCCCAGGAAGCTTTGGGCAACCACACCTGTGATTCAGATGTTTATATTTCAGTCCTGGGGTGGATTGCCCAAGGAGAACAAGAAAATCCTAGCTCCTGGCTAGGGAAACTGGTTAGGATGGGAACATCCCAAATCCCATTCCAGATCAAAATCCCAGAAAAGTGGCTTAGCCACCAAGTTTTGACTTCAGTGGGAGTATTCTTTGACCATGTATTTTGAAAACTTTCATGTTTTTCATATGCCAAAGTAGTTTCTTGATCCAGCACAGTTTCTAACCTACACCATTACAGGAAAAAAAATCCCTCAAGTATCATCTCAAAACAGTGAAGAAGGCAAACGACCCCATTAACTGACTTTTTCATAACTACCAAGGCAATAATGGGATTTTCCAGCACCCATCTGGGTCCTGGGGCAGAACAGTACTGAGAAAATGTCCTCGCCTGTGACAGCCACCTGGGCAACAGAGGGGATGGTGCCTCCAGACTTTCCTTCAGTGTTTGGCAGATGCAACTTTATTTCTTGTAGAACTGGTCACCCTGCATCATCCCAGGCATTATCTGCTCTCAGTACCTCACCAACCAGTGCATCCTACACCTAAGTCACTAATAGATATACAACATGCATAGGCACTAATGAATGAGTTGGACTAAAGTAAATAAAGAATATCTGGGAAAGAAGGAAAAAAAAGGTCTAGCATAAATGGAAGAACTGCTCTTTTTGCCCTTTCCTGGAGGGACTGTCTGAAGGGGTGAGAGAGAAGAGCTGCCCTGGCTTCTCTCTGCAGCCACCATAACAGGCACTGCTTGTTCACATCTGTCTGAGGAGCTCCACTGGAACCAGGCTCTGATTCCACAGAAAAGTATGCTGTCGTTTTAATTAAACTGCTTCATGCCAACAGCAACAAGTTATACTAATGAGAGCAGATGTATCCAGTAAACAGTGGCATGTTTCTATTTTAATCTACTTAAACCTAGATATATACTAATTCCTTAGTAAATACCTTTGTGGCCAGCAAAATGAGAAACAGATGATAAAAAAAGAAGTTTTCTTGTGACCTTTGAGACATGGGTATAATGTTTGGCTTGGCATCATTAATCTTATGGTCAGAAGAGTACAGCTTCAGTATGTGTAATGTGAGAGAGGGCTGCTCACAACAAAGTTTCCTCTCTACAGTGCCCTCTGCAAACAGTATTTTCCACGTTTTTCTCTCTTCCCTGTAATTAGCTTCCCTTTGGCCTGACGCACTCTGAAAGTGTTGCCAGCTGAAGAGACCTATCCATCTCCTCTCTTGAATAAAAACATGAGCTAATTGAGAGGAAGGTATTTAAGCAGAGTGAACTGTATAAAGTATCACATGCCTCAAGATAACTGATTCTTAAAGAACAGCACCTTAAACAAATCCTTTTGAAATGGTCTCTCAGGCTGATGAGTAAATAATTAATTGCTCCCCATTGTGTCAATAAGAATCAATCCTCTGACATGAGGCTAAATGAATGGAATTTTGTCACCAAAATCAGTGGGGCTGGCATTTCACTGCATGTAACACAGGGCTAGAGACAAGGCTCTGCCTTCGTATGACAAACTTTTGATGTCAGTGTTTAACTGAAAAAACCCCCTAGTTACATGGAAAAACAGAGGCTTTTGCCTCCTTCCTCTGTAGCCAATGAGAATCAGCTTTTGATAGTGAACTGATCAAAACACTCACTTCAAATAATGCATGCTATGAATTTAATTCTTTCTACAGTAAGTGAATCATTGGCAGATTGATCCTGATTTCTGGAAATGTCATTCTTAAGCAAGCTATGATTAGTGATTACTACCACACAGTATTTTCTTGTCATATGACTGTAAGCTGTAACCTTTAGGTATTCAGTATACAGATTTCTGTAATTGCTGACTTCAATCACTGGGCTTATCCTCCCTGATTGGATGATGGGCATTTTAAAACAATCCCTTATCAAACGCTAAAAGAAAACTTCCATCCCACATATAACTCTTGTGGTAAATTAAGAACACACAAATATCATGCTGAATAATCAGAGGTGTTTGCGTGGGAAAGAGTAACTAATTTATCCAGCTGAAAAAAATGCTTTCAATAAAAAACCAAAACCAAAATTATTGTGGTGTTGTTTGTGATTCATTCCATAGAGAAACATCCCATGCAATCATACTGCATCCTGGAATTTCTACCCATGGTCCAGCAGGACCCCAAATCTCACTAGGGCTTTGTTATCTTCCTTTATCTCTGCAGAATGACTCACTTGATGGCCCTTTACACCGCATAAAAGCTGAAAGGAACTCGACAGCATTGCAGGCAGTTAAGGTCACATATCAGAAAAAAAGATTTGAAGTCTGACTGGTCTGACTGTACTTAATTTTATTAAGCTGTTTTCCATCTGCCAGGCAGACAAATGAGGGGAATAAAAACCAGGCAAGTTGGGTTGTCTATTTATTGGTAGACTTGCACAATAGCTGTGATACAATGTGTTGAGACTGGCCAATTATTGGTTCACCAAAAGTTTGTGACAAGCCAGGGCTTATTTTGTGATGGATCTATTCCCAGCAGTTGTAATTTGCCATACTTCTTAGAAATGCTAAAAGGTGAGTTTGTGTGAAGCTACTTACTGAAACAAAACTTTTGGGTGGCTTTGTTGTTTTTCTGCGGGTTTTGTTTGTTTGATTGATTGATTTGGGTTTTTTTCTTTACTATGATAGAGGACTCCTTGAATTTCTTTCAGATTTCAAATGGAAAGTTGAAGACTGAAATCATTCCTTGTGAGTGTTTTCTTCTCTACACCCACCAGGTTTGAGCTCAGGAAGGACTGAAACATTACTGTCCTAGTTTTGGCTGGCATAGAGTTAATTTTCTTCTTAGAAGAAAACAGATCCTTGAAAAGAGAGGAGGATAAATATTTAAAACAGCCTTTGAAAGTTAAACACACAGAGGTGATTAACAAATAACAGGAATTGTGCTTGTTCTCTTTGTAGACCACTAAAAATTCTCCATTCACCAGGCTGGCATATTAGCAAATAATATGATTTGTACCTCTTTCTGAGCCTGTTCTACAGAACTGAAAAAAAGAACAACAGGGAGGCAAGAAAAACAACTGCAAGTAGAAATAATCATCTTCCCCTCAGTACTTCCCGTAAAAAGACTTCCTCCCCTCTAATATTATGGTAAACTACCTTGTTAATCCCCTTGCAGCCAATGAGCAGTTATTTTCCCCTCTTCTTCATAATGAACCTTTTTTCTTTTTTTTTTTAATACACATTATTAGGAATAGAAGAGCCACAAAAGCCACTTTCAGATCCAGCCCTGTTCTGCTCACCCCTGCTTGCTGGCCAGCTGGGCTTTTCAAACCCCATCAAGCTGCACCATGAAAGTGCCATCTTTAGGCAGACTCCCTGACAGAACACGAGGAAATTACTGCAGCATCAACACAGGTGCATTTACTTTGCCTGCCCTATAAATCTGGCCTGTAGGATGACTTGTAAAAATAAAATGAGTGATTTTGTACTTGTAGGGACTCGATAGGGGTCAGTGATTTGCTGAGCACGGGCAGAATTTCTCAGCACAGAATGGGTAAACCAGGAGGACTTAATTCAAAGTGTTAGATTATCCAGGCATGATGGCTTAATATGAGTGGGAGGAAGGCATAATACAGGGAATCATTACTTAGACACATGCATTTATGAAATCATTACTGGGCTAAAGTTGTTCATTTGTCTGCCTTTTTAACTAAAACCTTCGGGATGGGGAAGGCCAACAGTGCATCCACTAGTAGGAGCCCTGAATCCTGAGCACTTATAATTGAGGATTTTCTGTTAACCACTCCATCCTCCTACTGGAAAGGTGCCTGTCTCCAGGTGGATGAGAGATGCCAGAGGCATCTTGTCTCTGTCAGGTTCATTAGAGTGTCTCTGAGCTCTCATAGGAAGTGTGTGCTCCCAGCTGAGTGATAGACTCTCTGAACCCCTTGATTTTCACAGCTTTGTGCTCTGCAAACTTTTATTTGAACAGGTCTTGCTGGGATTACTTGAGGCCTTGTCAATACTTTTTTGTGACACAAAGATAAGGCCTTCTCTCTCTGTGTGATTGGAAGAGTGCAGAGGCAAATATTAAGAGGCTTAGTTTCCTTTCCAGTTCAACAAACCCATAAACCTCATTTTCAGCTGCCTTCCTTTCAGCTGTCTTGATGTAAAAGGCAAATTTTCATAGGCAGCCATTTGCATGTGATGCTGGGAGGGAGAGAGGAGAGGGGCACATTGTCTGTGCACGCTGCCTTGGCCCTTAGGTTCATGCCTCAGCTCTTCAGAGACATCTCTCCTCTAAGGCTCTGCACAGCTTGGAGCAGCACCAAGGAGCTGAGAGGAGAAAACAATCCTCCAGCAGGTTCCCACACACTCCACCCTCCCTCCCCTTCAACACGAGCTGTCATTGTGGGGACATGAAGGGGAAAGACCAAGCCTGGCCTGAACCAACACAATCCTTGGCACTATCACACATTTTGGAACAGCTTTGTACAGCACTGCCAACAGAAACATGAACCTTGTTTAAAGAGCCTTCTTCTCTTTCCATCCACCATTAAGGTCTCCACTGCATCCTCAGGTTTGAACAATATCTCTGGGAGTATTTAGGAGAGGGGTGTTCTTCCCAGATGACCTAATTTCCACATAATCTCCTGCCTGTCAACTCTTTCAGCTGAGGAAAATTTGGAAATTAATTTTGCTGTGGTAGAGATAAAGGACACCAGGAAAGGCTCTTCCCAAGTCAGCAGAATGGCTGTGTTTGAGCAGTATCAGGGTCAGTAATTCTGAATAAGTCACATAAAGCACCCACTCATCACCAGTGTTAACATTTTTTTTTTATGTTTGACCTCTGATGGGTTTTCTTTTATCTCTGCTTTTTCAATAACACCATTTACCAATAAACTGTCGGACCCAAGATGATACACCTTTCATTGCAAACCAGCCATCACAGCAAAAGCACAGAGCCTGACCTCAGGAGGTTAGAGCAGCCAAGATCTTCATTTGAATGCAGTAATGAATTTGCCTCAGCCTTGCTCATTTTGTTTTCCATGTTTTACCCATATTTGCAAAAAGCAAATCTATTTTAAACAGATACCAAACAAACAATTCAGGATGACACCTTTGCAAAGTTTCAAAATTCATATTCATAACTGGAATCCACAGAACACAAATTCAAACTTTAGGAGTTACACTCATCTAACTAGGGAATGGATCCTTCTAGGGAAGTGGCACACCTCATAAAAATAGCTCAAGTTGCAAATTTCGAATATGAAATGCTCCCAGCAAATTGCTCTCCAAGAAGCTGCTAGTGAAGAATGATTTCCAGAAGTGATTCAGCAAGCAGCTCAAGAAAATTACAATCTCTTCACGGACGATTCACAAATGGAAGATATGGTTTGTTGAATGATATTCATTACAAATTATTCTTTCACTTGTATTTATCCCTGCAAAAGTAGTCAGGGCTCTCAGGTGGACCCTCTAACATTTACAACACCTGTAATGCTCAGTGTCTGGAGGCTAAGCAATTTTATGCTGAACTTCTGCACAAAGTAATAAGAAATTATGCTAAATGTCTAAAGAAAGAAATGGTACAAGATTTTCCTTTTGTCCTTGTTTTTCCTTTTCACATCATGTAGCAATTAACGCACAAAGAGTAGTAATAGAAAACTAGATAAAATAATGTCAACCTCAAGGACTGCATTTTTCTAACACTCTTCTAACATTCTTCTAACATTTTTCTAACTTCCTTGCCTTTTTGGAGGGCAAGGATTTTTGCCTCTGTATGACAATAAGCTGGACTAAGGGGTATCTTTGCCCACATGATATGCATTTTAAAGTTTGTACCAGAGGAGCATACTAAATTTATATGGCATGTCTTGAGCAACAAAGTAGGTTGAAATTGCTTTTCAGAGAAAGCACCCTCATTTCCCAGGGGCTGGATTGATTTCCAAAATAAGTTGCACCATGAGAGCATAGTGATTTCTTCAGAGCCTGCCCCTCTTGTGTTCTGCAACAGCCTCGCAAAATCCTGATGGAACACCAGAGAAAGAAGTGGGGCAATATAAGAGGTGTCATTTCCTTAAATGATGCAGCATCATTTCCTGGTTCATTCTTCTGTCAGGTCAAAGTAACCCCTTTTACAAAAGAAAATAAAGAATTAGTTAAAAGGGTTGTTGTTGCTGCTGCTGTTGTCATTACTGTTACCATTTACCGGCTGTCCTGTGATAACTTGGTTTGCTTTTTTCCTCTTGTGGGAATGCTTGGACTGAGGGATTCTGTTCTGGAAGTATATTTATATCAAAAGGAAACAAACATTATCTGCCATTCTCCTTCCTTGCTAGGCTGTTCCCTCACTGCTAAATCCTCTGGGAAGCAATCAGAAGTCCCAGGATTACTGCAGCAAGTCCAGTCGAGGCTCCAGTGCTCAGCTGTGTTTGCTCACTGAGTCATAGCTTGGTCTGGCTTGGGTGTATTGGGGCTGTGGAGACCTCTCCCAGCTCCTGCCCCAACCTGCCTCCTTGGATATGCACTGTGTGAGCCCCTGAGCTGTAAACAAGTCATGTTTGCCAAGCTGGTGACAAGGGTGCTGCTCAGGGCTTGCTGCTATTCCATTTTAATGTCCTGGGGCATGGAAACCCATGTGTGTGTGAGTGTTCATAAATTCTCCCCTCCCAGTTCACAACCTTTTACATCTCAGAGGCCCCAGTGCCCCTGCATTCACCAGAGAGATGTTGGCACCTTCAGAGAGTGACTCATCCCAGAAGCAGGAGGACATCCAGACAATGAGTCTTACACTGAAGGGGAACTAGAGCAGTGGCTGCTGCTGCAAAGAGAACCTTGGCTGGTACAGCAAAATTGTTCACTCAGGTGTAACAAGGGCTGAGGCACTCGCATGCTGTCCAGCCAGAGACACCACTCCAGGTTCCCCAGCAGCCCAGATGTCCCTGACACAGAGGCTTCTTTGCAAAAAGCCTTCAGACAGCACAAAGTCAGTTGGTTTTTTTTCTTGTTTACTTGGAGCTTTTTTTCAGTGTATCTTTTTTTAGGTTTTTTATTAATTAAAAAAGTAGTTAGTGTACCTGAAACATTTGCGGGTATTTTATAATACTTTGTAAATAATCCTAGACTCACCTTGCAGACTGACAAACAAGACAAATAAGAAAGCTTTCTTATCCTTTATTCTGGTGTACCTGACATGAGAATAAAGCAAAGACAGGGAGGAAATACCAATGCAACACAAAAATTTCTTGGGGAGTTGCATCAGGCTGTTTGGGTGCCTGTTCTGATACTTTGCAATGAGTTAGAGGCAGAGAGCAGTTGAAAGACAACAGCTGTCTTTGCAGAAAATCTCTGAAACCATCATGAAATTGCACATCTAGAGGGAAAGTCGGGGGCTGACTGCGTTTGGCACTCCCCCAAAATCAGAGCAATGCTTCTTGGATGGGACTGTGGAGATCTCTAGCACAACCTTCCATTTGAACCAACACTATTGCCAATGTAAAATGTTGTCAATATAAATCTCTTTAGCCAAGAGATTTTCAGGAAAAGGGTAGTCATAAAAAAAAAAAAAAAGGAACAGGGTGAGGGAAGACCTGGGAAGTGAAGAATCAGAAAGAGAATTTGGGAAAAAGATCAACATGGGAAACCTGACCTAGATGAAGACGCGCAATAAGCATGGGATTTAGACTAGATGACCTTTAAAGGTGCCTTCTAATCCAAATTCAGATTCATATAGATCTCCTTCCATGATATGTGTTGCATAGACTTGAAGGCTGTCCTCCACAGAAGATCCTCGTACCTTCTTCTGGAGTCTACAGACACTGAGACACCACATCCCTCTATGCCCCAGATGGTGCCCTGTCTCCATGAGTTTCATCCACCTTGGCATATCTTTCTGCATCCTTCTGTCTTAAATTTTAGTTGTACTTGGGCTGTGAATCAGTGCAGCTCCTAGAACAATGAGAAACTTATCTTGAACCCGTGTTATCTGAGGCAACAGCACAACAAGTGAGGACACTCACGCTGATTTGGAAGTAAATGAACTCATGCTTCCTCATTGCTCTCTCTACAGTCATGAGCCTCCCTCTCCCATGAACATTTGGAACTTGGCAGCTCAGTTTTGCTTTGCTTGTTATTGGGAGTGATTGCCCTGGCAGGGATCCTGAACCAGCACACCACATGCAGTGGGACATTCTCTGCATCTCGTTCAGAGCCTTAGGGAGCCAGGTTTCCACAAAAGAAATTGGGTTTGGAAATTCTTTACTCTCCAGTAGAGCGAATGCATGAATATTTCTGTTCCTGACCTGATTTTCCATCAGTTCCAGGAGGTATTTCAATTCTTTATTTCTCTTGATTAGTGGAGGAGAGACTGCTTTGCTTCACTGTTTCTTTTCCAAGTTCACTGGCTAGTTGGTTCTGAATGTCCTGGGTGTTTCCATGTTCCCTCCCCAGTAGTCCTTTCTGGAAGTTTCCCAGCTACAATCTTGATCCATTTTAAATAGCTAGTTACTCCCAGCTGGTTTCTCCACCACTCCCTTCTGAGGTCAGACCACCAGAAGTGAGAGGGGGTGGAAATCACTTCATTTGTCTCTCAGATCCTATTCCAAGAAAGAAGGAAGCTCCTCAGTCACAGACAATGATGCTTTTGTTCACACACTGGTTCCACTTGGTCACTGCCTTTCCCTGATTCACCTAAAGATCTGAGCCTGGCTTTCCTTGGGAGGTGTCCCTCACTCACCAGGAGCTTGTCAAGGATGTGGCTGAGACAAACTTCGTGCTCTGGGGCTGTTCCTGTGTGCCTCATGGTGTGATGTCTCCAACACCACATTCACAACAGCTCTGCAAGCAGGCTGAGTTGAGGCATGCTCTTCATGCTCAGGGACAGACTTCCTGCCCTTCATGGATCCCACGACATCATGGCAGCTATGAGCCATTCCCAGCTATGCCCTTATGGACCAGGCAAACCCTGGTTTATTCCCAGCTGTGCTGCAGAGCTCACCTGCAGCTTTCACCCCTGTGAGAGCTCAGTTTCATTATTTGAGATGCAGCCACATAGAGGAACTTCATTTAGTGACAAAGCTCTCTGAGGAGGTTGAGTATCTGAGACAGAGAGTGAAGCTGCACACTGAACACCTCCTAGGGAAGCTTGCTGCCTCCCTGGAGCCTGGGTTAAAGACATGAGGAGAAAGTTCCCTAACCTGTCGCAGCCCTCAGATTATTATCTATTATTGATTTTTCAGGTAGACAGCAATGAAGTTGCAACAAAGCATCCAATGGCAATCAAGAGAGATTTCAGAGCCTTGGGATGACTGGTTAAGGGATCAGGAGCACAAGCAGAGCTCTTCTCTACCCTTCCAGATGCAGGGAATGATAAGGGAAAAAACCAGGAAGAGATAGAAGGTCATTAACTGGGATGGTGGTGGATGGGGCTAAGTCCAGCTGGTGGCTAGTCACAAGTGCTGTTTTCCAGGGCTCAGTTTAACATTTTTATCAATTATTTGGACAAAGGCATCAAGTGTCCCCTCAGTCAGTTTGCAAACACCAAGCTGGGTGGGAATGCTGCTCTGCTGGAAGGTAGGAAAGCTCAGCAGACAGGCTGAGGCCAATTGTATGAGGTTCAATTAGGCCAAGTGCTGAGTTCTGCACCTGGGTCATGACAACCCCTTGTAGCACTCCTGGCTTGAGACAGAGTGGCTGGAAAACTGCCTGGTGGAAAAGGACCTGGAGGTGCTGGTTGAGAGTGGCTGAGCATGAGGCAGCCTGTGCCCAGGTGGCCAAGAAGGCCAATGGCATCCTGGCCTGAATCAGCAAGTGTGGCCAGCAGGACCAGGGCAGGGATTGTCCCTTGTGCTGGCCACACCTCAAACCCTGTGTTCAGTTTTGTGCCCTTCACAACAAGATACTGAGGAGTTAGAGTGAGACCAGAGAAGAGAAGAGAGCTGATGAAGGGTCTGGAACATAAGTCTCATGAGGAGAAGCGCATTAAAATATTAAGTGATAGTTGGTGTTTTATCAATAGAAACTGATTTAACAGTTACCTATTACCCATACATTATGGGGCATGCACAATGAAGTATAAAATGTTTGACCTTTTGTTCATGCAATTATAGCTCTGCTGGGAGCATGAAATCCCTGGGAAAGGACCCCTGGCAGTCATCTGGTCCATCATGCTGGTCTGACACAGGATCAGCTTGACCTGAGCCCTTCCTGGAGGTCATTCCTAAGGACCCCACACGACAGAGTCCCTGGCCTCCCCAGGCAATCTCAGTTTAATTGAGAACTTCCTCAACCAAAGCTTCAGCTGCCTTTTTGTGCTAAAGGGCTACAGCAGCTGAGGCGGCCTCACAGAGGTCCTCTGCCAGATGGGCATGTTCCCCTGTGGGTTATGTGGGTGTCTCTTTAGCTGAAATCTCAGGAAATCTCACTAAGAATTTGACAGAAAATGACCTGAATTAAAAACTGTCAGTAAAGGAGGGATCTATCTAAATGAATACAGAGCTATCTATCTTCCTTTCTGGAGGGTGTTTAGATGTGACCCTTGAAATTCTGCTTGCCTGTGCACTGGATGTTTGATGAATGCTAAAGTACTTTGCTAGACTGAGCTCAAATATCCATGTTTGCCTTCCTTAACTAGCTGAAGCCACATTAGTTAAAGGATTTTGACAGCACAGGAAACATTAAATCACTGGTCAATCTGTAACAGTAGAGCTAATTCCTGTGCATGATTTCCAAAACATAGGTGAGGGTAAGTGCAAATACAATATTGTCACAAGAGAGTCCTATTTCATTCTCACATCAGCCCCAAAAAATGGGACTTAGCACTGGACACAAGTTTACCTCTATGATTTCACATCAGACCATATGTTAGGCCTCAATTTTCTGCCTGGGGTTATTTTAAAAGAAGGTTCATCACTAAACACTGTATTCAGACTTAGGTTAAAAATATCATGGAAGGCTTCTTCTACAATGCCATGAAGATGCCTCAGAAATCTTTCCACAGCAGGAGTGCTCTAGTTTGGTCCCGACAAAGCTGAGAACTGTGAGATCATGAGAGATGCAGCCACTTTGCAATGGTTATAAAGCATTAGCAGATATCACACAATGGTTTTACGTTCTTGTCAGGCTGGTCATGCAGCTTGGGTTAGGGTAAACTTGACTGTCCTGTTTCTATAAGTAGCTGCAATACAGCTTCACAAAATAATAATATATGGCAAACAGGTAATTCTAACAGTGACATCCAGCTGAATTTTACTTGTTGCAGGAGAAATGCACTCTCTTACTGGTATCTGGCTGAGCAGGAACCTGAGGGCAGTCAGGTCTTCTCAGAGCTGCCTGCATGTTTGCTAGCTCCAAAGCTCTGATGCTCAGAAACCAGACATCTGCAAAGGCAAATGCAATTAATTCTGCATAAGTTTCAGATCATTTGCTGGTTTATGCAGTGTTCCAGCCAGCTAAATTTGTCTCAATAATTTATGCATTTGCACCAGCAAGCAGCCTCCCTTATGAACCATCATCAACAATTGTCACTAGTCTTTTCACATATCCTTCAGTAACTAAATATAAATAAATCTGTGTCTTCAGAGAACATGCTGTTGTGGTCCAGGCCACACTCTAATTAATGAATGGTGTTTTCAATGAATTACTTCTCTCTTTCAATATTGATTTAGGATGATTGCTGACCAGGGAATGCCTTTAAACATTTAGCTTCTAGCAGAGAACAGTATCATTGTTTGGTGGTTTTTTGGGTTTTTTTTCAGAATGGAATTCAGATACTGTATGTCACTATGTGATGTGGAAAATCCAAGGTCAAGTCACTAATTATGCCTGAGACAAAGAAAAAACTTATTTTTTTCTTCTGTGGAATGTGTGTCACATACCATGGCTCATGTAAGTCCTGGAAGCTGACAGGTAGCACAGAGTTGGTAAATTAGCCTGAACAGAGCTGCTCCTAGAGAGCTGAATTATCATGGACAACTCTATTTTACCTCCACAGTGATGGATCATGCACCAAGAGCTCCTTCATCCCAACCATTGCCGCACCAAAGCTATGGCCACACTTTTCACCATTCTCCTGCCTGCTCTATAAAATATACCAGCCAAACTCAGTCCGACATTGCAAAACAGCTCATCCTGATGCAGTAGAAATTGTGGGGGAAAACTCTATTGACCAAAATGCCTTCAAGGCCAGTGTAGCTTGAGGAATGGTTTTGGTCTGGTACACTCCCACCCCTCTGTTGGGAGAGAAACAATTACACTCAAAATAGCTCAGAAAGGGAGCAACAGAATGTGAGGAGCTGCTTTTCACCAAGATGCAGTTACTGCCTAAAAATTCCTTAGATAAGACTGGAGTGGTTGCCAGTAGTGACTGCTCTAATTAGTAGCAAAACAATTTTCATTACCACTGCTTTGCTTCACATAGCAGCCATGTCCTGGAGCAGTCACCGTTTTAGCCTTACTGTCCATTACTGTAAAAGTGGCCTCTACTCTGCAAATGTTCTGCTCAGGCCATGCAGACAAACATCCTCTCCGCAGTTTTACAGGGAAGCTGCAATTCCATGTGAGAGTGTAACAAACACTTGTGCTTGGCCTGCACCAGATCTGCTTTTCCCATGCAACCTTCTCCCTCCTGCAGGGAAATAAGATTTCAGGTACCAGCTCTGAAACTCCAGCCTGGCTCAAAGTCAAGCCATATTCTTTTTGTCTGTGCATCACGACTCCTCTCCTGATCCAGGTGGAACAGATACTCTTTAGTCAAATGCTGTTTGTGCCTTCTCTGTACATTTTGGGGTAAGGTTTCTGGAATCAGTTTGCAATAATTATTGCACCAAAGCTAGCAGAGTTTTTGCTCCCATCTTCCACTGATTTGTCACTTCCACAGCCCTAAAGGGTTAAAAGAAGGAAAGGTTTTGTCTCTGAAGAAACTGGAAATGGCTGTTCCCCCACAGAGAATAAATCTTGGTAAAAAAATACTAGACTATCACTATTCTAAGCACAGAGGATTCAAAGCAGAAAGCTGGCAGCATGTGTGCACAGAGGAGAGGACATTCAGTGTGTGAGTGCCAGAGAATGCAGTATCTCGCTTCCAGAGAAAAATTAGCTTATGTTTGAAGCATGACATGACCACATCCCTCACTGAGGGCTGGCTGCTTTGCGTGCCATGGAGAAATTACCATGGCTCTAAAGCTGACATGATGGCTTGTGCAGCAGAATGCTGCTCTTAAGCAGCAGGCACAGCTAGTCAGCATCTGCTGGCTGAGGAGCAAGCAGAAGCCCTCACCCCATGCTGTAGAGCACTGAACCTGAGCTGAGAGGTACCAGTCTCTGCAATGAGACCCCAGCTCACGCCGCTCATTTGGGATGTTCACAGTTTACTTTGAAATTATTTAATCTGCACAGCTGACACCAAGGCTGGTTCTGCCTTCCTCTTCATCTCCAGCTGCACATTCCTGCCTCCTCCCCTGCACTCAGCAGATGGTGAGCTGGCTTACTGGCCTGAGACATCCAGAAACCAATCACGTTATTATGCCAGTGGAGCCAATTATGTGGTGTGAGCACCTGGCTGCAGGGGGATGAGACTGAAGAGATGAAGTAGGATCCTATTTCCATCCCTGGATGTGTACAAGGCCAAGATGGATGAGGTCCTGAGCAACTGAATCTAGTGGGTAGCACCCCTGCCCACGGAGATGGGGGATTGGAGCTAGATTGTGTTCCCTTCCAACCCAAACCATTCTCTAATTCTGTGGTAATTCTTTGATTCCCTTTTCAGTAGCTGTGAAGACTTAGATAAAATCCAACCAGCCAGGAGGGGTCTGACCCATGACTGATCTCTGAGCTCACTGCAGAGTCTGCAGGGAGCATGCACAGGACCCTGGGAGCCTGTGGGATAGTGCACCTAATTTCACAAGACAAAGAGTTGTGCTCTGCAAGCACTGGCTGCTCCTCCATTCAGGCTGGGGAAGTTTCCTGATCAAAGATCCCAATTCAACTTGGTTCATCAAATGCACCATGAGATACAAGGTACTTGAAACAATAAAATGAAAAGGATTGGTGCTTACATCCCAGCAGACACAAAGATTTCAATGGTAAAGTTAGCTTAGCTCTTCTGTCATTAGAAAATATTTTCCACTCTTGCTGTTTCCACTGATGTTTGCAGCAGCACCATACTGATTGCTCCATCAAATACAGCCCAGAAAAGCGGCCAGGTCAGCACAGTAGCAAAGGTGATGTTTTCCATCACCCCTTCCCTTTCTCTTTCTGAGTGAACTCAAGCACACAGTCTCACATTGCAGTCACTAGGGCCTGTGTTTCTCATTTTGTCAGAGGAAGTCTATTCCTGTAATCAGTTTGGAGAAAGCCTGATGTTGCTGCTCTCAGAGAGAGATCACAAGCTCACAGTCTCTGGTCCGGTTCAGGCCAGGTGTTTGCAGTAGCATGTTCATCAACTAGATCCCAAAAATTCCTTTGGAGGTCTGAGATAAATAGAGGTGATGGTTTGAGCCCTCATCAGGTCAAAGGGTTAAATGTATCCCTGTGAGACAGCTCTCCTCCCATAAGGATGAAGTCTACAGTGCCTTGTACAGATACTCCAGATCTGCCAAGAGATTACACCCTCTTTTCACAGGGAGTAAAGTCATCTACTGTGATATTAAACACCAAAGATGCATTTCACATCTTTGCTCCTATTTGTTATTTGAGACACTGGACCCCTCATGCTACCTCAACCCTACACCATAAATCATTTTAAAGGATGTTTTCATATCTGTTCCACAAATCTGCATAGAGATCCTCTCTGACACTTTATTAAACCAAATAAGCACATGCCTGCAAGGAAGAACTGCTGTAGCAGCACTTGGCTTTTTGACCAGGGTATCAATTCTCCCTTTGTGCACAGGAAAAGGGGGTATTTATTCAATTGTGCTTCCCTCTCCTGGGCTCTGCAGTTCATGCTGTTCCCAGTCATGCTTCACAGAGTCCGGAGGATGTCAGCTTTGTCACTAATATTCCAGGAGCTGAACCTTGTCGGGATCAGCCAAGGATTTCATCAGCACAAGGTCAGTGCAGACACCTCCCTTCCTGTGGGAAATTGCTGTGACGCAGCTCCCTGCCCTGGTGCTCTGCAGCACTTTCTGGAAACTGTCTTCTTTTCAAGTCTGAGTAGGATTATCAGAGATCAAATCACAGCAATTTGAGCATGAGGCAGCAAGCATCACACACCATTGAAGCACCAGAAGTGCGAAGCTTTGCCCACACACGCGCTCGCTGGGCTGAGGTTGGCAACAAGGCTTGGCAGCACCTGTGTGTGAGGATCTGGGCACAGGCAGAGAAAAGGGCTGAAGGAGGAGAATTCCTGCTGGCAGTCCCCTTCAGGAGGTACATGTGCACAGGAATTGGTGTAGCATGCAGAAATGTGTCCATACTGAACAGGCAGGCAAGCACATAAAGATACAACATTGACCCAGACAACATCTTGTGAATTACTGGCGTTTTTCCACGCCGTGCTGTGGTTCCACTGGCAGTTACTCACTTTTTCAGCCCTGCAAGAAGACAGAAAGTCCTTTCAGCAGCAAGTCCTAAACAGTGTAGTAAAAACCTTCTAGTATGTTGTTTACTTCCCGGGGCTCCTGCCTATCCCAAAATCTTGCCTTGTCATAAGGCAGTAAGAGCAATTCAGAATTTCAAAAGCAACAGCATTTTTTGGGTTGCCAAAGTGTAATGTTAATCAAAGAATCAAAAACCTGTGAAAAATAACACTTTCTGACTCAACATACCTGTTTCCCAAGTTTAATTTTTGTTTTATGTATGCTGAATTCCCTCACACTAACATTATGTGGGACACATGATAGGATCCTCCCCCTGAGCTCAATTGCAGCACAAAAGGTTGTACATGCCTCACCCCTGGAAACATTCAAGGTCAGGTTGGATGGGACTCTGAGCAACCTGGTCTAGTTGAAGGTGTCTCTGTCCATGGGAAGGGGGGGCTGGACTAGATGGCTTTTAAAGGTCATTTCCAACTTCAGCCATTCTGTGATTCTATAAACTCAGAATTGTGACCCATGTGCACACTCTCTACACAGCATCTGTTCAATTTACAACCTCCAGTACGTGTTTACTCCTCCCAGCTCTGCAGTGAGATAGCAAGAGCCATTCTGCTCAACTCGTGCCTCTTCAATACCATTGTCATGACAGCAGATTTCTTAATTGGTGGCAAAATAAAGAGAGATCACAGCCCAGTCTTCCAAGCCCTGACTGAGTTTGTGAGGACGAAATTTCAAGTATTAATTAAAAAAAAATAAAATAAATAAACCATCCCCATGTGCTTCATTTGGTGGCCAGCAAAATTTGTTTCCAACATGATTCAACAGCAAACAGGACATACAAGAACACAATTTTCATGGAATGGCTTAAGATCACAGAACTAGGTCTTTAAATAAATGGTCATGGTCATTTTATATCAAGGGATGCAAAGTATTTGAATGAGAATGTGTGCCTTCCTATGAAAAATAATAGGAGTAAAACTGGAAGATAATGAAGCAGAAACCAGGAAAATAAAACAACATAAAAGACTCTAAAAGCCATGTTGCAGATGGCTGTATTGGAGGACCCTCTCCTGAGCTGAAAACACCTTATTCCAGAAGAACACATTTAACAAAACACACCCTAGCAAAGATGAATAGGGTGAAGAATTCACAAAGGAGGGATTTACAGGAGATGGAGTTATCCTGGTTCCTATCTATCCCCTTCAAATAGGAGTCAATATACAGGCAATTGCTTAGCTTTAACAGCCTGAGTCTGTTGAACTAGTTGCCACTGAACAGTTTTGAAGGTCACATCTTAATCTCTGACGTGTCTGAAGGAGAAGCTTTCATTTATATATTTGCTCAAATCACTTGGCCATACTGCTTTGATCTAAGCTGACATTTCTAGCAATTTGCCAGGGTTCTTTAATATATGATATTAAAAATACACCACCAAAATGTTTAAAAATAGGCTGAAACAAATCTTTTTATTAATGCTTGGAGAAAAGGGGCATTTCTATATTTCCTATGCTGTGCTCCTGCACTGCACTAAAATTGATAAATAGCTTAGAAATGTCAACTTGTATATCCAAGAGGATGATAAAACGAGGGTAATATTTAGCTAACAATGACCTCATAATTGTTTCCTACTAATGAGAGGGTAAAAATCTTTGTCACATGCACATTAACAATAATAGCTGCCTTACACATGAGACACTAGTAAGGGACTTGCTTTTCTGGATGTTTCTTTTTAAAAGCCCCTTGGAAGAAGACCCAAGGTGTCCTGGTGTTCACAGGTCACACAGGGAAAACCCACATCTCTCAAACACATCATCACCCTCTTCTTTTTGACTTTGTGGCATCCTGGACTAGTGAGCATTGCTGGATTTTCTGTTTCCCCAGGTCTGACAGGTCGGCTCCTCCCCGAGCCGTTCCTAGAGCTGTCAGAGCTGTCAGATTAGACAAGGACTCTGTCAGGAGGCCCTGCCACGCAGGAATGAGTGACTTTGAAGCACTCATGGCATCCTATCTGATGACAGACTATCTGACTTATCCTTAGGTCTCTCCACCCACGCCTAACAAGAAGTTTGCAGGGAAGGCCGCCCACACATGCACTGTCACACAGGTGAGGTGGCCGATACCAGCCTAGGATGGAAGTGTGCAATAAGGAAAACTCCAGTGTGACCAAAAGAAGTCATAGCACCTGCAATCCTCCCAGGAAGACCATGATTTTTACATGAATCACTGTGATGCACTTGGAACTGCATTTAGATGTTGCAGAGTTTGTGTCTGCTTGGATTCTCTTTTTCCAGCCTTAAATGTTTATTGGTATGAGGCAGTATCCAAGGTACACTGAGCTCCTCTCCTTGCAGATTGAAACTACTGCAGCCCTGATTTATTCTAAACTCTACACGAATTTCTGTGCTTAAAATTTTCCTTTGCTGATTTTAAGCCTTTCAAACATATTTGAAACAGCCATTAGGAAACACAAGGCATAGGGACAAATACTGAAGGATATGAATCTGGCTGCAGTTTGCACCTGGAAGGCTACATCATAATAAAGGCACCCCTAAAGAGAGCTAAAGAGATAGGATAAATATGTTTGAACCACATCAGACCAATGCAGAAGTAAAAGCTTAAACTGTAATTTTCCTCTGTGAAAAGATTGACTCTTGGATAGAGAACAAGAATAGGAATCACCAGCCCAAACAGTCTATGCAAAATGTATGATCAATTTAAAATAGAGAGAAGAAACAGGGGATTACATGGAGTGATGGAAGGCTCACTACAGAAATTGCTGTTATTTCCTCTGTGATACTTGGGAAGGTGGCTATAAGCCCCACTTATTCCTCTTAAAGTAAGATGCAATTTGTACCTTGCATGGTTGTCGTGTCAGGGTGAGGTATCTGCAAACTATTGACCAAAGAACTCTGCAACTGTTAAAGAGATTCAGAGACACAGCATTTTTCATCCTTTATCATGGTCTCAGGCATCTGTATCTGTCCCTTAAAACAGATGTTTGAGCTTTTAAATCAAAAAGGCTGAAGTCTTCACAAACTTAGAGCCTGACATTTGTTCTAATAGACTTGTACTAGGTAAGCCCCATGATAGATAGGTAGGATAGATAGATAGATAGATAGATAGATAGATAGATAGATAGATAGATAGATAGATAGATAGATCGATAGATGGATAGACAGATAGATAGGTAGAAGACAATGCATGAATGCTTAATTAAGCAAGCAGTGAACCTGATAGAGAAGCCTGCAGACCTTACCCTGTATACGCCCTATATATGCAGGCTAAATGTGTGATGCACTTAATTGTGTGTGAGTGTATGCACAAAAACACACCCATACTAAAATCAGATGCTGCTTAATATTGATTGACACAAAAACTATCACCCATTTCCTCCCCAAACTGTGTTAACTGCAGCAGGTTGGGCTGCAAAGATAGCAAAACACTGTTTTCAGCTCTCTTTGCAACTTCTTATGTTTCTGAAATGTCTAACTTAAGTGGAAAATCAGATGGGTTTGGAAATTTGCCAGAACCAGTTGCCAGCTCAGTATATCTCTAATACTTGGCATCTTCTAAATATAGGTCTTTTATTCTGGAAGAAGCAAGCGCTGAGGATGCTATTCTGCTTCTCAGAGCAGTGGTTTCATTTTCCCTTCTGAGACCCATAGCTCAAACTGAGGGGGAAACAAAGGAACTGCTGTTCTCCCTATTCAAATTAATTTATTTAATAAACAACTCAATAATTTCTTCTTTGTTACAGGGAAATTTTTTAGGGTCTTTATTTTGGAAAGAGCTTCTCCAGAGGAATTGCCAGGGGCCCATCTAGTCCAGTATCCTGTCTCTGACAGTAGCTAATGCCACGAACAGTTATGGAATAACCTATTTATAAGGGAAGTTTCTTCGCCCTGAGGAGTTTGAGGTTGCCTGTGCCTGGAAGCATGCAAGTTTATAATGCTTATTTTTATCCCTTCACATATAACCACAGACAGTCTTGCCAGCTCTCTCCAGTTCTACTCCTTCCTGCTGGGCTCTCTGCTCAGTGATGCCTAATGGCAGCCATTCCCCACAGGTTCCTTGTGCTCTGCATCTCTGTGGGGCTCAGTGGATAAATTTGCCATGTATCACCTTTTAGGGTTACTTGAAGCTCCTGTCTGATGAGCAGGGGGAGCAGCAAAGTCTGATTTATGTTCTCTGCACCATTTGATAGAGGGTGTGGGTGCTTTTCAGAGGGTGTTTTTTTTTCCTTGTTTTTACTCTTAGCATGTTATCTTCCATTTCTCCATCCCACACTTCTAATTTTTCACAGTCTCTTTTCAAAGACGGCTTGCATTTCTCTTATCCCCTCTGAGGTTCTACTTTTTCTCTGGTACTTTTTAAAAAATGTAGGATTGGAAGGACTCAGGGGACAATTCAAAAATCCATCAACCTCTGTCTTAAAACTAGTCTGCAGCTTTCACTCTCTCACTGCTGCAGACACAGCTCTGACGGGTGGAAAGCCCCAGCTGCAATGTGGTGACCATTCACGGGGGGCCAGCTCACACCTCTGTGTCCTTGTGATCATCCAGGAGGTTTTCCAGCCCCCAGCTCTGCATGTGGCTCATGCAGAGGGCACTCAGCATCCTTCACACAGTCTGTGAATCTAAGAAAGGCAAGCTTTTCTCCTCTCTTGCTGAAAGATGCCTGTAAAATACTGAAACACGCACCAGGTTCTATGCTGAGGACCCTTTGTCCCAGTGTTTTTACATCCTTGAGTTTTATTTGCTCTCCTAACCAAGCTTGCCCAGTGTGCAGGAAATGCCACATGGACCCCCACACGTGTCTTCCCAGACAGTGACAGCTGACCATGCATCAATCAGAGTGAGCAAGGGTTCTGAACCCAAACTTATCAACTGCCTTCACAAGCAGGCCCAATCCAGATCGAGATTGATATCTCAACTTGTGTTGGTGGCATGAAAACAACACAGATGGTACCTTCACCTCCTGGGGTTTCAAGCAGCCTGATGCTGCCAGCACCTGCCTGGGGAGCTGTTTGTTCCCCAGAGGGCACCATGGAAACTTTTCCAGCATGTGAGTGAGGCTTCAGCTCCTTTGCTCATGAAAGGCTGGTTGTTTCCAAGCAGCTTCAGCTCACTGACACCCTGACTTCAAATGCTCCAGTGTTCCTCCTGCTAAGCCATCCAGCAGAAAGGACAGGATGGACAGGCCTCATTGCTCCCTGCAAGGAGAGACCATCACAAGGGACAAGGCTGACTGGAGATGCCACCTCACTGTCAGAGACAAGAATAGAAAAGCCAAAATCTCCAGAGGGGACTGATCAGACCAGAGTTACTCACACTGCTCCCTGGGTGTCTCTCAGGTCCCATGGGATGTGCAGCCCCCACCCATGGGCTGAAGGAGAGGGAAGGGATGGGTCTGCCATGGACAGAGCAGGGCAGGGAGCCTCAGGTGTGGCAGGAAGGGGCTGCATGAGAGCAGAGCAAAACCCAGACTGCAGCCACACAGAGGAGGGGAGAGAGAAGGGAGAAGAAGAGCTGCCTGCATGGATGCTCTGCTACATAAATGGGCTGGAAATGAGCAGAGACAGCTCTGCCAGAGGGGACACAGAAGGGACACTGGCTCCAGCTCACATCATGAGAATAGTGAAAGAACACCAGCCACAGAAGAGGGCTTTCATCTTGGTGCTGTGTTCTTTGCTCTTCATTAGCAGGAAGCTCCCACTTGTGAGATTAAATTTTCAGGAAGACTTCAGGGTCCCAGTCCTGCTAATGCATCTTCCAAACACCAGGCAGCAGTATGCAGAAAGCCTGAACACTCCAAAGGCCAATCTTTATCAAATACCTTAATTAGAAAGCATTTGCAGCTGAGAACAGCTGCATGATGCCTGTAGGGTGGAGGCAGTTCTACAGCTGGAGATGGACTGAGGGGCAAGCAAGGAACAGCATCATAGAGGAGGTTTGAAGGACGAAGAGACAAATTTTACACTGACTGGAAAGAACTGAGCTTTCTTAGCTGTGCCAGTAGTGGAAGGGAAGATATCAAAGAACAGCAGGACAGAAAGGAACAAAGCAAATAATTAGGCAAATTAAATATTTGTCTTCTTTGCATTATGATATGCTGAGGTAGTCAGCAGTAGAAGATCTCACTAAAGGTCAGCCTGCTCAGGGAAAGCAAACTCCTTTCTGCACAGAGCCAGAAAAAAGCAGCCTGAAGCAGCTCCACCTGAACCATCCCAAACAGATGTGCATCTAACCGAGGTTAAAATCCCAGGGCTGGAGTGTCCACCCTTTCCCCAGACAATCTGTTTCAGCATTCCACACATCACTTCAAGGAGGCTTTTTCTAACACTGAAGCTCTGCTTTAACTTGCCATAATTTCAAGACTCTTCTCCAATCCCCTGCAAGCACAGGGAACAGCTGAGTCTGGCTGTCTCTGCAGTCACCTTTTACACTTACAGAGTCAGTTATTGCATCTCCACTTTTATCACTCTCCCTATCCAAGGCTTGTGAAAGGACCTTGTTACCACAGAAGCTGACAGTCTCACATCTCTAACAGTGTCACTCTATAAAAAACACCCTTCTGAGAAAGCCAAAGCCAGACCACCATTCTGTTTATGGTCTAAATCCTGAATCCTGTGTGACTTTCCCAAGGTCAGATGACAAGGCTTGAAGAGAAGGAAGCTGCATCTCCTACTCCTTCTCCCTTCCAAGCCTACCCACTGGGCTCTCCTCCTCCTCTTCCAGGCTGCAGGGTGAGAACTGAGTGCTGCAGGCTGTGCTCCTCAAAATGACTCACTTTCACAGTGTTTTCATAATGTGGAGAAGGAGGTGACTCAGAAACTGCTCCTCGATAAATAAATCATGGGTTGCTCACAAGGGGTGAGCTACAAAAGGACAGTGAGGTTTTCCAACGCTGTGCAAGCAGCTTGTGTTGTACCTCCCGACCACTTCATAGCTGGAGCCTCTCCAGCATCTGCCAGACTATTTAAGATAATCTGCCTGCTTTATCTCAGGATTGGTGTTATGAGATTGTCTGGGGGCCTTGTCCAAAAGGAAAGCCCCCAGTTTATAAATGCACACAACAATAAATGGGCTCTCCCCAGCTCTCTCTCAAGGCAGCAGGTCTGAGAGGTGTGATTTTGCAGGCAGGGAGTGAGGCCCACGGAGATTTGGTGATCTGCCAAGAATCACACAGGAAAGCCATGTCAGCTCAAGGAATTAAACCACACTCTGCTGAGCCCCAGCCTGACTGTGTGCCTGAGCCCAGCTCCTGACTGTTCTTGCAGCAATGGTTCCTGCTGAGAGTGCATTGCTCAGAAGCCGTCTGTGGATCTTAACCAGAAAGGAGATCAAGTTAAAATATTTGGAACTGGTTCTCCAGCACACTAACCTGAGTTCAAGCATTTGGGGTTTAACCTTTCCCTATAAAAAGAGAAGTCCTTTCAAAAGGAAAAAAAAGTTGTTTTTGGAAAACAGAACTCACCCACAGAAACTCAGGGTGCTATCTAAGTCTCTTTGATTCACTAGGCTTTCAGGACACGGGGAGCCTGACACTCTGAAGCTCTGGGGCAGCCCAAGGAATTTAAGCTGTTTGTGGAGTGAGATGGGAGCTCTATTCAAACATCCAACTTCTCAACCTGTCCCAAACAGCAGCTTGGACACACACAGACATCCTTACCAGACACTTGTTTCCATGCAAGGAAAAGCCAGGCCTGAGGCCAAGATACACACCTGATCTAGAAGATTAGAAACCCAGGGTCAAGGGATGTTCCTAAGTACAGAATATAAAGGGACCTCAAAAAAAAATATCTTGAAAAGATAAAAACCTAAAGTTGTCTTGATTTTCACACTGGCTAGTCCCTCTTTCAGCTATAGAAAACCTCGAAATCTAACTTGGCCCTATTTTTACATGATTTTTCCTGCAAAGCTTCAATTTCTACTGAGCTCTGCTTATCAACCCATTTTTACCATCCTGATAAGCAAAGCTCATTTAAACAGTATTAGTGCCACACTACATGATCATATATCAGTGACCCTAAAAGAGAAGTTGAAAGGAAGAGCTTTGCAGGCATGAAGTTCCATTTGCAGTGACCAGAAAAGCAGATCTCAATTCACTTGAGAAGATGCTTGGTAAATTTTATGTTATCCCAAATTGGAGTCTTTTTTGTACCTTCTTCATCAGCTCGGGGATCTGTAAACAACTGCTATACATTTGGAAGAGAATATCAATGCCATTTTGCAGGTGACATGTTTAATAGTTAATATATTTGATTCAGGAACTGACAGCTGCAGTTCAGAGCTTTAAGAGATTTGATTTAATAAGAGATCTATCCAGTGCAATAGGCAATTTGGTTAATGCAGGAAGGAATTTGATGATCCCTTCCCTTAGCAAAAGGCAGCAATTCCTGTGTTTCAGTGCCCTGAACCAATTACTCTCTACACTCCATCTCAGCATTTAAGATCTGCATTTCCCAATTAATAAACATCTCATACTGTTCACTTGACTTTGATGTGTCAAGCGCCTGCAACATTTCTGAGTTGGGAGCAGTCCTCCAGCACCTCACAAGCAAGTGGCAGAGAGACCAGCTCCCTCAATGCAGATGCCTTGAAATCCATGCAGCAAAACCACCAGGGTTGCAAAGGCAGGAGGGAGCTCTTGAATCCTACACATCTGAAAACAGGAAAGCAAAAGGGGAGGCAGGACTGTTTCCTCCTGAAGGAAAAAAATATCAAAATTTATGAAGGGAAGGGACTATTTTAAGTTTAATGTCAAGTCATCTTAGGCTCTGCATGCAATATATATTGTGGGGCTGTCTGGGTATGTACAGGGAGGAGGAATTTTGGTAACCTTGGCTTAAGTGGGTGAATTTGTTGTGGCTGTCTTTTGCTAAAGCCAAGTTAGTGATTCCTGATGCAAAATGCTTCCTCCTAAAATGCCTGACTTGTATCCCTTAGACCACTGTGACTGTGACACCAGTGTACACTTGACACCTTTCTTTTTAAAGGTCTTACTAATTTGTCAAATGTTGTGCCTTCTTTCCTTGCCCCATATGAGACATCTATCAGACACCTCTGAAGTCCACTTTTCAAAGTGAAATTACAAGCCTAACAGATCTGGTGTTTCTTCACAGTCTGGAATAGTTCTACCCATTCTAGTGTTCACATCCCCTGTCCTGGACCAAATCAGGGTGGACGTTTTCATTTTTCTGACAAAATAAACACTTAATTCTGTATTTGCATCACATTAATTCTTTTAAAATCAAAAGCTTTTTTTTCCTAGTTGCCTTTCTTTTCTACCCTCTTCCTCCTCTGCTTCTCCTCCAAGAAATGGCACCATATCTTCTAAAAAGCTTTAAAATGGAATGGGGTTTTTTGAGTGCATGTACAGAAAATATTAATATATACTTATTTCCTTTCCTTCTCTCCCTCTAGTAAGAAAATGCAACACAACCTTGAAACACCCAAATAAAACCAGTGCTGACAAGCTCTGCAGAGAGCCCAGCAGGGAAATTTCCAGCAAGGAAATATCTGAAAGCAAGAGGATTGTGGGGTCTCACATGAGCTCTTCCACAGGAAAGGTGGAGGAGAGAGTGTCCACCTCACATGAAGGGAGCAGGTCAGAACCAAATCCTGCTGTGAGGAAAGATGCCAAACTTGCAGCATGAGCAAAGCTGGCCTTGGTGGATGTGACAAGCACTGTTACTGCACGACTGTGGATGGATTCAGTCCTTTGCATGTGCTCCAGCTCTGCCGCCACATTTAATTTATGCAGGATGCAAATCCACCCTCTTGCCTTTAGCGGTGCCCTGGCTTCTGCATGCATGGTCTGATTAACCTCAATAAATCTGTGGAGGGGAAGGGGTTAACTTCTTCATTTGGAATTTGGTTCCACTGCTGATGCACCAGCAAGAATTGAGTCCACTGACACTTGCTCTCTCTCCAAATCACATTAGTCTCTCAGGCTTCGCAGGGAGAAAAGAAAAAAATGAAATAGAATGAAAAATCCCCAGAGCCTGGTCAGACAGCGCTTACAATCTGGTTAGAATGGTTTAAAGCCTTACCCCCCCTCAGCTGCGAGGCAATACTTGGATTTACTCGATTGCAGAGGCTCATCTGCTGTGTCCTCACCACAGACCCCAGCCCTGCAATTAACTGTGCACTGGCTGACTGCTCTCCCCACTGGAAACCTGCGACCCTCCAGAACACACCGGGGGCTCAGCAGCTCCTCTGTGCCCACGGGATGGAGGATCAGAGCTCTCACCAGGGAGCTGAACAGCCTCAGCCCCGACACACACAGGTCACCAAGCTATTCAGCAAGAAGGGTTTCATTACTATGCTTTAAACACAGTGCCCTTTAAAAACATAGGCATACTTTTTAATTAAGCCTTTGGAGTTTCTTTTCAACATCAGATATCTCAGTGTGCTGTCCTTTCTTTTTCTTAATATAATTTGATTGGAAGTGCATTTGGCCATATCATATATATTACAAAAGGCTTTTTTTTTTCCTCATTGCTTCAAATTATTTTTCCAATCATGCTCTATATACTGTGCTCAGGAGTGAATTATTAGGATTTAGGCAACATACATGGTGTTAATTAGATAGGGGACATAGAAGGCAATTTTTCCATGACTCCAGGGAAACCTTTATGTTATTCTTATAAAGCAAATGCAAACGGCCATGCAATACAAAGTGCTCCTTAAAAATCAAGTTACACACTGAAATAAAATACTAAGAGCAAAATTAGTTTCTCCAGTTTAATTCAGTAAAACTTTAATAGCATCTGACTGCTCTCTGCAAAAGTCATTAAAAAAATTATAAGGAATTCACAAATGACTGATAATGTGAAAACACAGAGGCTTGGATTCTGCTTCCAACAAAGGTCCTGGTGCAGCGAAAAGCTGGAGCCCTCACCTAATTCTGCACTCAGGGAATGTGCTCGTGGGCCAAAGTTAACAGCCAAAGTCACACTGACTTCAGCAGGAGGCTGATCTGGTGTGGGAGGACATGGGAGCTTTGATCTGGAGGGAAAGGTTCAGGGAACATTCAAAATCTGAGCTGAGCCTTGTGCACACATCAGTAATTGTATGTGCTAATCAGGTAAACACTTCTGAAAAATAGGACAAGCTTGAGCAGGAGAAAGACAGGCGTAGCAAATTAAGCGAGCCAGTGGGTCCTTTTATCTCTGACTCCGCGATAACCAGTGGAGGATGTTGGAAGACTCGCTGCATGCACAGGAAAACACGAATGGAAATTTCCCTAAATGTCATTCAATAACTACAGACAATAGATCATTCTTACAAAAACTGAACTGTTAGGAGCAGGAAGATCAGAGGGAACAGAGCTGCCACTCATGCCTTTGCTATGGTGGCTCAGAAGAGCACAGTGGTATGAAAAAAATACTTTTCTGGAAAAGTGACTTTTTCAGTAGGGATTTGCAGAGTTATAACTCGCCTCACAAGTCTTTTTGCACAAAGTGGAGGGCATAAAGCAAAACCAATCATATAGGGAACTTTTCAACTAAAGATTTTTCTACCATCTTTGTGATAATTAACACTTTCATTAAAATGCTGTGTCCCCCCTGGCCAGAACGGAACTGTGCATGCCTTACACCCTGCTCTTAATAATGTTTTTAAGGTCATGAATCTTATCAATTAATATTTTGGAGTGATTCATACCATTTCTAATATGCAGCTACTGAGCAGAATCATGCAGATAAAAATATTTTCTGAAGAGATTCAAAATAATTGCTTTTTTAAATTGCTGATGGGGGTTCTGCCACTCAAGCAGTTAAGCCTGAAAATGTGCTTAAGAGATTAAACAAGAAAACTGAGCTGGTCTGGTAGCTGGCCCCTTTCCATGTGTTGGAGAGTTGTCACTACTCCAAGTGCAATGATGATGACTTAGGATTTGCTGTGGTTCATCCTGCACACAAAACAGACAAGGTGCCGAAGTTTCTGTGTTCAGCCAGGCTTTGCACAGCTTTTCCAAACAGTCACCAAGGCACTGACTGGTTCATCCAAGGGAAATAAGTGTGCCAGGGAGTGATATGGTGCTTGGAATCAGAAAACTGCTGCTGGCAGATCCAAATAGGCAGCATGCAGTTTGTGCAGGACTCCCAGCAAGGTTTGCAGGGCGATGGCTGCAGCCCCTGTGGGGCCAGAGCTTTTATTCACCTCTGTGCACTCATCAGGAGGGGACCTGATCCATCCTTCCAACACGGGAAGTTTCCCACTTAATTCAAAACCAGAATTTCCTAGCACAATGGTGCCCTCTGAGGGATTGTGCCCTTTGTCATGGCTGAAACATAGGGCTAGTTTGCTGCACAAAAAACCAGTTTTGGATCCACCACCAAACTGTGTATGTGCATACACCCCTCCTCTCTACAAGCTTGTGTATTTGTGCAGTTGCATATGTGTTTTTACATGTTCATTCATAAAAATAAACAGTGAGGAAGCCTTTGAAGTTTCTCTGTATGCAAAACTAAAAGCAGATGGAAAATTTCTCTTGATTTTACATATATAAATACAGTTGAGTCACAGTATATATATCACTTTTCTTCTAAAAAGAAAGCCCAACACTCAGCTTCCCTATGTTCTTGTGGAGCCAAAATTTTGGGTCATTAGAGGGTTGGCTGCTCCCACATCAGGTGCCTAAAGATATGTCAAAGCTGTCTAATTTCCACATATTACATCTAATCTCTTATTCCCTGCATAACATTTTTAGGCACTGCATTACTAAGACACCTGGAGTCACCAGTCACTGGTTAGATGTCCTGATTTCACACACCTGAAACTCTTTAGCAGCCATGGAATCTGCACAGCACTGGAGAGGAGCTGATCACTTAAACATCTTAAACTCTTACTCTAAAAATCCAGTCTGTTTTCTAGGCTGATGTTTCCAAGGATGCCTTCTAGAGCTCTCTGTCTCTCTCATCTCCAGGGGATGTCTGCACTACCTTCTAATGGAAGAGCCAAGGGAGCAGAGAGCAAGTGAGTTAATTTAGTGTAAGCCATATCACAAACCTGCTCATCCCTGCAAAACTGAGGGCAGGCAGGTGGAAATCTGTGGGTGAAATGTTGTAGTGAAAAGCTGAGGGAGCTGCAGGACAAAGAATTCCATGTGGGCAGGCCCTGGCAGGTCAAGGAGGAAGGCAAGGAAAACACGGTCAAGAGGCCCCAGAGACTGAAAACCTAACAATAATTAACTCACAGGTTCTCCTTGGAGGCTCACAACTTCATATTCAAAAGATTGCCCTACTTTCTGCTCTCAGATGATTTTTGCTTTGCAGTGCAACTTCATTACTTGCTTTTCACCAAGGGGACTCCCTCCTTCCCAGGTGCCAGCTTCAGGGGGCAGACATTCTCCTCACTCTTTACACAAGCTAGGCAGCTCACACTATGTCCTTTTCTGGGTAATTTTGTCCATTTAGAAACCAAAAATTCAAATATTTATGAAGAAAATGCTGACCTAGAAGCAATGATTTACCATGCAAAGGGGAAAGGTGAGCAAGACAATTAGAGGGACAATCTAATCACTGTGCTAAGAGCAGTGGGTTTGTTCTCCTGAAATTAAGCCTTGAATTTTATTCTCCATTAATAATGGAAAATTTGACTGATAAATCAAACATGATTAGTGGTGTAGCACAGAGATTACACAAGAATAAGCAGTAATATCTATGCTTTTCTCTTGCAAAGCTGGTCTTTTTAGTGTTTTGCAAAAGGGGGAATGCTACCTGTGACTATGGAAATGTGCTGTGCTTTGTGAATAGTTGATTTTTGCTTCCCATCCTGCTGTAACCAATAGCATCAATAAATTGCACATGGTGCATGTTGATCCCCTGATCACCAGACCAAAATAAATATGAAAATTGATCATAAAAATGACACTAATAAAACAAATGCACTTGCTTTAGTCCTTAAGACAGCTCAGCATAGGCTGGTCTGTTATTGATGGGTAAATCTGAATTTTTAGGAAAATACATATCATAACAAGAACATCAACTTTTATCTTATAACTGTTGAATAATTCTTGAAACAGATAATCCCTGCCTGGATAGAAAATTTGTTCTAATAACATCATTCATCTGAATGGTGTTATTAGAACAAATGGTGTTTGGGACCATTTGTCCCAAAGACCTGTGTAGTCCACTGAAAAAAACAAAACCATAACCTACTAATTCTAGCGTGGTTTTCAATTATTTTAAATTAAGACATAGATTCAAAAAGTTTTATGAAATTCCATTTTAAAAATTCGATCTCTTTTTTTAATCAGAAGTGAATATTAGGGAAGACCCCATGCTGTTGTCCTCAGTTCACATTATTTTCCTGTCATATGGCATCCAAAATATAGTGAGATTCAGGAGTACCCTGGAGAGATTAAAATCACAGGACATTCTGGTTAGAAAATAAGTGAGTGCAAATTATTGGCTTATAGAGGCATTGCACCACCCTGCTGCACATCTCCAGTCCTATCTTGGATGGACTTTGGATCCATGTTGTAACCTTGTGTCCAGCTCTAACTCTGGATCCATTTCCTGCTGACTGTACCCTTTGTGTGGATCTGGTGCAGCTCTTGCCTGGTCTGGAAATGCTGATGCATCCATCAAGCTCTGCCCACCACATTCATACCCTGCAGGACTGCACCCCATCACTGCCCAGCCTGGGGTCACCCTCATCCCCCAGCTTGTCCCCCCTCAGGGAGAGGCTGTCCCTTACTGCCCTGGACAATGAGTTGTTCTGTCACTGCAGTGTGGTCAGTTCCCTCCTTCCAGCATCCCTAGCAATATGTTGCCAGAATTATCCCTGTCCTTTCCACCGCTCCCATTCTTCAGCCTGCACTGGCTTCCATGAGAGGTACATGCTTGAAGATCCTTTTGGTGTGCTGGGACGTGCATTTCATGTTCCTGGCAAGAGCAGGGATCTATAGAAAAGGAGGGAAAATCAGTGATCTCCCTTCAGAGAATCCAGGTACCTATTCCAAATCCAAGTGTAGTGTTCTGCTGCTGAGTCTTCACAAAGAAACAGTTTCAGAAAATTTAGGTTTGTGCCTTTTTCATGTCTCTAAAAAAGGAAATGCCAGATTTGGAAGATGGTTAATTAAAAAAAAACCAAAAAACGTAAAGGGATTCCTCTTAATTGGATGGGGCTGGCTGGCTGAGGATATCCAAGGTAAGGTGTTCTCCAGCAGAGCTAAGGCATCTCCTATACAACATCCTAATTCTTTAAGTAGAGCCATTCACAACTTAACTCTGAGCCACAGGCCCTGGCTCAACAAACCTTTGCACTGAGAGGGGGCTGAAGCCTTCAGTACCCCAGAGTGACCAGCAAAGACAGGTACTTAGTGCTCAGTGTGCCAGGCTTAACAGATGCTCCTGTGGAAATAGCAGCTTTCTCAAGTAGAGGAAAAAAGCATTGGCAAAAGGCAGAATGGAGCAGAAAGCAGGTTCCCCAACACCCACACAAGCAAAGCTCACAGAAGGAATCTAGAGAGGTTAAGTACAATATTAAACTGCTGAAATAAAGCCAGAAAATGCTGCGGCTTTTTTACTCACCCTGTTTGTGTGTTGGACAGAGCTTTTGCAGTCAACACGGGCACTTAAGACATGATGAGCCAATTCAACAGCAAGCGAAATGAGAGAGCTTCCCAAGGATACACTTCTCCCAGTCACAGCCTTGTGCCAGCTGCAGTGTTGCTCAAGGATTGATTTACTTCACTGAAATGTAAGAACACATTCAGAAAGAAGGTTCAATTCACAGAAGAGCTACATGAACTTCCACACTGTCATTGGCAGTGTTTTCTGCCTGGGAGAACCTGGGAAGAAAAGAAGAGAAATGCAGAGTCACTGCTGTCACCACACCTTTTGTCATCAGCTGGATGGCCCATGGCCATACACATCTGCTGTGCAATTATTGCTGTGCAGTGAGGCCAGCATACACTACTGGAAAAGCTCTGTGTCATAAAATTGTTCATTAAGTCCCAGCAAAAGGTGGGTACATAAATCAGGCTATCAGTGCACTTTCCTTGGGAAGTGGAAAGAAGTCTGGTCTGAGCCAAAATCCATAGAAATCCAAGATCTCTCCAAGCTATTACTGGAAAGGCTTAAATCCTCCCTGAGTGCAGAAGAGGGGAGAAGGATCTGGAATGCGTCCAGCTGAGGACACTTGGCTCCCAGCACAAGACTTCCATTTCCCCAGTGGAAAGCCTCTCTGAACCTCTTCTGCTCAGCCCTGTTTACCTTGCTCCCCTCCCCACAGGACTTCCACCCACACAGGGCAGGAGGAGAAAGAAAATGGGATGGATTCTGCCAAAAACTGCAAAGTCACAAAGCCCAGAGCAAATCTGAATTTGCAGAAAATGCGGCTTCTCCCAAAGCAAATTGCAGCCTTGCAGAGCTCACACAGACAGCACAGAAAGGTGTGAAGGGTGAAAAATCAGAAGACATTAGATATATTTGAACAAGGTTTCAGATTGAATGTTTTTAATTACAGCCCCTCTGTTTCAGCTTCTGTTTTATCCCTCTTTCAGAGAGGCTGGCACTGTTTTGATAACCATTCTTCCACGAGCCTGCTGAGCCTCCTAAGTGACACACCAAGGCAAGACCTGAGATTTGGGTGCTCTCTGTGCTGTGCTGAGCCCGTGGCCTGCCTGGCTTTCCCATCCCTCACCTCTGCTCTGCTGTCCTGTGTTTCCCTTCGCTTGCCCTGTGCTGTTTCTCTCCTATGAGGGTCCCAGCTTCACGATCTCTTCCCTCCTGTTTAAGCATTTATGTGTTGGTTCCACAGCACTCAGATCTGCCAAGGCAACAGCTGCTTTCACAGCCATCTTCTGTCTTGATAGTCACTGCCTTTCTCCTCCAAAAATCTTTCCCTCTGAGTTGAAAAGAAACGTGTCCATAAAAAAGCAAGTGTCTCAGCTCAGCTCCCATCTCCACTGGAGTTAAAGAGAAATTAGCCAACAACTTGAACACCACCAGGAGATAACATATTTCTTATATCTGTGCACTAATGGTCTTCTGCTGCCATTCTGCTCAGCAAGAGAGTCCTGTCAGTGCCCATACAGCATGCAAAGTCACAATTTCTTATTCTCTAACACAAGACAGTCTCACCAGAGTTTTTTTCCATTGCCTTGGATGGACTTACTGTGTGCTAATATGCATGTAATGTGAACATCTGTTTCAGTTGCAAAGTAAGCCTTTGGACTTAGGATTTTGGAGAGTAAAAAAAAGAAAAGGAACTGTAGGAAACAACAGCATTGAACTAGAGAGGATGGGCAAGGTGTGCAGCCTAGCACATGGGCTGTGTTGCAGAAGGTTCTGCCCCAGACACAGGGCTGAGAACCCGGCTCCAACCTCGCACACAGCCCTTAGGGAAAGGACAGACTCCCAGGGTGGCAGCTTGGGAAAAAGAAACAAGGAGAACACAGGACAAAATGGCATACAGGACACTTTGGCAACCCCTGTGTTCCAGTCATGCTTGCTCATGCTGTACACAAGGAGGTGGTTACATGAAGCGTGAGATGATGAGCATATTTCTGTCAGCAGGGCCAAGCCTGAAATTGCAGACCAAGACAAGTCCCAGGCAGCACTCACTGACTGCAAATCTGCTTTCAAGCCTTTTATTCATTGCTAATGCAGAGAACCCACCAGTGATCCAATCTACAAATATATATATATTTGAAAAAAGGAAAAAAGTAGCTTACAGACTGCTTGCCTGTTATTTCAGGCTTAAAAGATAAATGAAACCTTCAGAAAATATACATTGTTATTTCAGAAATAGCATTAGTATTCAGTAACACAGTAATTATTTATTGTTTTTATTCCTGGCTGTTTATAACATTTTCAAAGCCACAGAAAAAGCAATAACCTACCTCTCTAGTTTGACCATTTCAATATATAGTGGTGTTTGAGTTTGGCTGGCTATAAATATACACACATAAATACAAGCACCAGATGTGTAACACACCTGGATGTGAATGTGCTAATTATCTCAAACTTTCAGAGTATAAAAACATGAGGGGTGACTGTTAGAGTCTGGTTTCAGAGGATTTCCACATGGCATTTACCCCTGGGTTAGAGCAAAATCCCAGGCTTGCAGCTAGTGGACCAACACTATCTCTGCCTTGGCAGGATTTCACACTAACCCTGTTCAGAACATTATTCCCAAATCCATCCCAAGAGCTTGGAACTTTCCTTTTGATTTGGCATGCTTTTGGTCTCAGGTAAATGTGATTTCTCAAAGAGGCTGTGCCAGCACCACCCTCCCAGGCTGTGTGCATACCTGCACTCACCTGTGGCAGATAAAATTGTTATCACTCACTACAAAAATACTTTACACTACCTAGACACAATAAGACCCTGCTTTCAGCCAATATAGATTTTGCTAAATATTAACTAAAAACTAAAGGAGTTAAAATTTCCCATATGGGTGTCCCCTTGAACTGAATTTTACTGTCCTCACCTCGAGGGGGGTGAGCAGAAAAAACTAGTTTTTTAACTCGTATTAAAAAAAACCAAGGAAATCCTTGTTTGGGTGACTACATCTGGGGGCAGGAATTTGGCAGTGATGGCTGGAGGACAGAAATTTAACCAAGGACATGCTTCCCACACCCCCATTAAATTAAAAACCCTGCCCACATTTAGCCAAGTCTATGCTTGGAAGAAGTTTATGCTTCCAGAGGCTCTTGCTCAATCTTCAGGGACCACTGTCCTCACAGGGGCAAAACCAACCACACTGGCTGTGCTGTGAGGGGATACCTGGGCTGAAAGCAAGGACATTGCCTCTCCCACTCTCTCAGCTGCATTTTTACAAGTAAATTAAACAGCACCAAGGCCTGTAGCACAGTCTATAATGTTTAATTATTAGCATGCTCCCTGGCACAGTTTTGGCTTGTCCTAGGGAGTACTCCGAGAGACTGTGTCTGGGCAGGGTTCAGAGAGCAGCACTTGCCAAGGGCTGTTCCCAATAGGCAGAAAGGATAAAGCCATCCTGTTATGGGAGGAAGAGAGTTTAGCTGTATGGACATGAGCCAGGCTATGCCACTTGCTCTTAGTGCCAGCAAATGGGCTCTGGCCCAGTTTAATTACAATGAAGACATATAATCAGGGAGTCCTCTGTCAGGCGTTGGCACTGAGGAAAGAGGAAAAATCAAACAGTGGAAAGGGAAGAGCTGAATCCACTGGAGAGGAAAGGATGGCAGTGGGAGAGGGTAATTTTAGAGTTCCAGTCTGGGGTAGGAAAAAATGAGAGCGGGAGCTGGTGCAAGGGAGAAGATAGGAATAGATGGGAAGAGATAAAGGGGTCAGGAAGAAGGATTTGGATGTGGATGAGAAATGCTTTACTTTGAGAAGGAGTTTTGTAAGTGGAACAAAATGAGGTTGTTCGAAAATAAAGAATTAGATGAAAGAAAAAAGTATAAGAAATACTTGAGATTGTGGAAGCTGGAAAAGGTTAACTCAGGAGCTTGGGACAAAAAAAATCAATCAGGCCCTTGGGCAAGCAGATGCTACAAAGCCCTTTGAAAGAACAAGGAGAACTTCTGTCCTCCAGCATCCATGGCCTACCTGGTCCTAAAGAGGAGCTCAGGCTTTATCAGGGGTTTTCATGTGTTGCTTACACATTTTGGTATCTTTATCTTTGGCTTTCACCTGTGTCACATCTCATTCTTTCAGGAGCAATTTAATCTTCCAATCTCAGCAACCTCATGGTCAGACAGATGAAATGTCAGAAACTGTTAAGGTAAACTCACCCTGTGTGTATCCCCCAGTGAAAAAGTCGAGCAGCAATTTCCATCAATAACTCCCTGCAGAGATTTGGAAAGGCTCCATGTTCCCTTAAAGGTATCCTTGAAGAATCATTTTAATTAACCATTTGCCTGCTGCACATTGCCTGAGGCTTTCAGCAGCTGACATTGCAGTCACTTTAGCATCAGCCTGTCACTTGTCACACGAGCAGTCTAGGTAGGATGCACTTGCAGTCTTTGATTTCTGTCAAGAGAAGTACAAGCCACTCTGGGGCAAAAATCCATTCTGGGAAATATCTGACCCACCTGAAAACTGAGGCACAAGAGACCTCAGACTTCCTTCTCACTCCTTCTGCAACATAAATATTTCTTTTTACTTTTTTTTCTCCTTTATAACTGAATATTTTACTGACCCTACAAAAAAGAGAAATCCTCTTACCATCATCAGAAATGAACAAAAAAAGCAGAAAGCTCCCACTGCTATTGTGCTTGGAATATAACAGTCAAGGTTAGCACATAATAGCTAAACAATATGCATTTGAAAGCCGTCAGGAGAATAGTGCTTTGTTCTAATGAAAAGGATTGAAATGTTTTCTACTGTCTGCCTTGACACTTCATGTTACAGTACTTGGAATTACTTCAGTCAGGGAAGCTGTCACATCACTCATAAAGTGCCTGTAGAGCAGCAACACAGCAGCACCGAGCTGGTGCAGTGCACCCACAAAGAGGATCATTTTTATCCTCCTTCCTTGCTCAGGGACCTTCAGAGGAAAGCAGATTTCTGGTAGGTTGGGTTAGGTTTTTTTTTCTTTTTGACTGCTTCTGTGGCGCTGTACCAGTGTATCCTGTGGGCCAAGCACAGCATCAGCTATTTCAGCAGAAGGAGCTGCAGGGTGAGAGTTTGCTGAGAGGCTGCTCAGGCACAGCACTGTCCGTTCTGAGTCTGCCCACGTGGTTTTTTGCCAGTCCCCTTTATTTCAAGACATATACTGCAGGATGGAAATTCTGGTCCTGACCATATCAGGCATGCAGAGGATAAACAATTCAAACAGCCACAGGCTGTGCCTGGATTATTATCAGGCAGGTGTCTTAAGATGGGGCTAAATAATGAACTTTCCTAGCTTGGGTAAGCCAAGTGCTGTAGAGGGAGGAAGTGTGTGATGAAGCTGGTTGAGATGCTGTGGGGTTTTGGAAATATTTAAGCACAGTCAGGAAGCAATTACCCTTTCAGGTGTAAACCAGTTCCAGAAGAACATTCTGGCTTGTGGAAACAGCCCTGAGCAAAAACTCACTTGGTTTGGAGGGTAATTAATGAGATCAGTAATTAAAGAAGCCCTGAAGTCATTCCTGCTGCCCTCCTTCCCCATCAGTAAAGGACAGCCACAGCCATTCTAAGAAGATTAATGCATCCACAGTAATGGCATAAAACTGTGTAATGGAAAAACATAAAAGCACAGCTCTGTGAACCAAAAAAAGAATTTTAAAAAAGGGAAAAAAAACACAAAAAAAAAGACAACCAAAACCCCACACCACAATAAAACAGAAAACCTCCAAAACATTTAACCAACTCTTCTGCGGTGCAACTCAGTTCAATTTTTAACTTCACTAGAGTTTTATTAACAGGTGTAGAGCTCCAGCCTAGCACTTAGCATCACCAAGGAACCTAGTGGGCATCCCTCTTATCACTAAAAATTTCCCAATTCTTTGTGACAGGAATATCTTTGGTAACTGTGGTCCTTGGTCCCTCTTCAATCACCAGCCACCATCACAGACTGTTACTGCTCACTCCTGGGCTGAAGATCAGACCCAGATGAGCCTCAGGCACAAAAGCAGGAGAGAGGCAGAACTCGGTTACCTTAGCTCAGAGCCACAGTCCTCAATAAACCTTTGTGGATGCTACTTATCCTTGGATATGACCAGCATGGCCTTTGCCTCTCTTCAGGTAACTGAAAGAGTCACCTGCACACCTCAGGAGAGTTTTTGAGTGGTGCTCAATGCACTTTCAAGTGAAGTCCCTGGATAAGGCAGGGCAGCCCTGGGCACACAGAAGTGCTGCTGCAGATGCTTAAACAGATATTGAACCCAGACACTCCCGGGCTTAGGCAGCAGCAGATTCACTTCAGGTCTTGGCTGCAAGACCTAACTTTACCTCTGTTCTTCTTTGGGTACCCAAATCTTCTTGTGGAATGAGCCTCAACCTAAAAACACACATTTGCCAGGAGCAAAGCATCTGTCCTATTGCATCTGTCCTATTTCCATTTCTGCCTGGGAGCCATCGACACCCTCTTGCTATCCAGCCTGGAGCAAATCAGCCCCACATGTCTGTGCTGTGCAGCAGTAATTACCCTCAACCTCAAGGCAGGGGTTTCACGCCTGAGCCCAGGATAAGTCAACTGAAGAATCTCTACCAACAGCAGATGTGTTCACCACTGGCTAGTGGGCAAGTGCTTGGGGAGATCCTGGTAGCCAAAGAGAAGCGTGGTTACAGTCATTAAATGGCTCCACTGAACGGTTCCTTACTGTGCTCAGCTCTCTCATGTGCTTCCCCCCACCCACTGCGTGTCCCCTGACCATCTGAAAGCTATTTCCAGTGCCTCCCTGTGTTGACTTTTGGTGTTTTCCCACCAAATAAAGCAGCATCAATATCCTGAACAGTTGACAGAGAGCTCTGTCAGGGGGCAGTAGTTTAACTTCCTTCTCCTGAACAGAACAGCCTTTGGGGCCTGGCAGCCTGTGAAGCAGAGGGAAAAATGAGTACAGGGTGTACGGTTTTTTTTGATCAGAAATACAGAATTAACAGTTAGAGACCAAGCTGTCCTTTGCTCCTCCAGGAAAATAAAACCTTATACCCCAGCTCAAGGAAAGAATAAAATATTTTTCTCATTTTTGATGCAGAGGATAAAGCTGGTATTAATGACCCTAATGTCTTCATGGTAATATTATAAATGATCTTTCTTTAATTTAGAAGAATTAAGTGGTTAAGGGGTTATAACCATAGTGCTTGAATGTATCAGGGAAATTTTTTTTGTAGGTAATTTAGACCACAGTCTTTCTGAATACAACACAACTGTAATGCAAGTGTATGTACCAATTCAATGAACATCATTCCTATTTTCAACAAGGTAAAATATGACGATCAAGGAGCAATTTTTAAAAAATAGTACAAAGCACATTGCTCTTCATCCTTCACCAGAATGAGACTTATCTTGTGACAAACACCAACATATTCCAATACCTTTTAGTTCAAAGCCAGAGGAAGGAAGTAACTTGCAAATGTTCCTGAAAGCAGGCATTATGGAACATTTAGACTCAGGAATTTTGATGTATTTTGCTATCAAAAATAATTAATGATTAGTTATTAAATACAGTAACAACAACAAATAACAATGAAAACAGTGGGGAAAGTACCCAACCAGTTTTCATATGAGAAAAATACTATCAGAAAAATTAACAGATTAATTTTTTGTTTTCAGGTGTGAGAGTTCACAGGCAACTACTGGATTTTGACAAAATTGCCATTTTCTTGACTACATGGTATTTCAGAGGACACTGCTTGCTGGGTGACAGCTCTGGGTTCACTTCTCACTTCTGCTCTTTACAGAGTGCTTATACCAACTCAGACAACATTTGGCACCTCCAACCTTGCTTTTGATCTCAGTAGTCAGGGTAATATTTATTTTCTCCCACTCTTGCCTAGTTTGGTTAGCTTGTATGCTCTTTAAAGAAAGACTTGCCTGTTCCTCCTTTAAATAGGAGGGCAAAGAGGAATAGCTTCATCTTGATTGTATGTGGGAATAATGAATGACACTCTCCAGGATGTGCTTCCAGCCACCTTCAGCTCTTTGCTGGTGGGATCTGGTGCTGTGGCAGTAATTTCACCCATCGTGAAGTTGTGCACACCTCACCCCCCCAGCCCAATCTCTCCCCTGCTTCAATAAAGCAGTTGTGACAAATGGCACCTTGCTAGCAAAACCAGCAGTGCAAAATGAGAAATAATGGGTGTGGGAAGCAGCAGGGAGCACAAGAACTGGAGGCACGGTGCTGGACACCAGGGACAGAGGACACCAGGGACAGAGGGAACTCGTGGCCCTTTTGGGTGTTACTGGTTGTTGTGGTTCAGCAGCCACTAAGCACCATGAGCAAGGACCTACAGCAGTGTAGGGATGGACAGATGCACAGACAGTTCTTCTGCTTTTAAATATCGAGGACAGCAAATGTGAAAATAGGAGGCTATTTCATCACATCTTCTTCCAGACTGAATAAACCCAACTGAAATCCATAACAACTTTCTTGTTGCTTTTGCATCAAACACAGGGGAGGGGGATGTGGCTCTCACCAAGGCAGCCAACAGCTGTAACCACCACAGGCTTCAAAAGACTTGCACTTCTGTGATTCATTTTTCAGCATTAGCTCCTTCCTTTAATAGAAAGATGAGTTAAACTTGGCTTCTTGGGAGCAGGGAAGCAGCAAGAGAAAACCTCAACTGTGTCTCAGAGTCACAGCAGGGCAAGACACAAAGTCATGTCCTTCACCAGATCTTTCTCCAAAAAGTGTGACATTTTTGGAAGAAAAATGCAGTGGCTCAAGCAGAACAATTCCTCACCATTTACCTCCACAAGTCTTGAAAATCAGTTTCAGCAGAAAGATTTTCAGGGGCAAGGTTGGATGGGCAAATATATATTACAAAGTCAAGGGCAGTGGGATCCAGGATGATCCTACATCAACCACAGGTTTCTCTTAATGTTCTGGGCCTTCCTTACATCTGCTTTCAGACACCAAACTGCTCATGTCCCAGAAAAACTTCCTGAGCCAGAGCAGGATTCCAAATCCACAGCATGCTGAAATGCTTGCAGGTATCCCCAGGGGACTCATCTGATCAAGGCCAAAAATAGCCTTTGTGGCAGGAGCTTAACTCACTGTGACTGTTCAAGGAGGGCTTTTCCATCTCAAGTGAAAGCTAAGTGTTGCCAGTGAGACTTTTTCTGGTCACAGCTTAAAGGAAGCCGAGATGCTAAGTGCAGGTGAGCCTCTGGCATCCAGACCAGAGCTATGCTAAAAAAGTGAGCCAAATTCTGTTCAAAATTGAACTAAAACATTCAGAAACTTCATGACCTGCCCAGTTCCAGGGAAAAAAAATCCTAAAGCTTTGCAGGTATTAGACCTAGGCAATAGCTAAAACACTTATCCAGACCTTTCCAAGACTCAAAGAATCTTACATCTGCTTTGGCCAACCACTTGGCACCCGTTCTCAAGTTTTAATGATCTAGATGTTTTTATAAACCATTCCACTAGATATATGAAGCAACAGAGTATATATTTGGGAAAGTGAAGTTTAAAGAATTAGAGTCCTCCCACCCAATAGACTGAGTACACAAACACAGCTCTCATTACAAGCAGCAACTTTCCCCCCAGTAATCAGAGAACCAACATTTTGACCAAATACGTATTAAGGGACCACTCAAGAAGATGCTTGTTTGCCAGTAGAAACTGGCCTCATCAGAAAAAAATGAACCTTGGCACGTCATGCAGCACTGCCAGCACATGTCATGGCTCTGTTAGACTGGAGAAGACAAAATGAGCTGCCTTATGGGGTCAGTCAAAGCTCCATCCTGGCTGGTGCCTTGGTTTGGGCAGTCAGTAGGGGAGGAGAAAAGAAGGAGCCCTGCAGAGGGTGAGCATCCCCAGGCACGTGTTGGATTCATTCCCAAGTGGGAAGCTGCATCCAGGCCATCAGGTTTAATAATTGACAATTGGATAATCAAAAATAATTTTAACTTTCAAGAATAATAAATTGACCAACGTTTATAGCATCCAACCTTTTCTCCTTTCAACAGTCAATCAGTGTAAATTCATACACTTTAACAGAGGTGCATTTGTGTTGGGTTTTGTTTAATCTGGCATGGCATAATTAACCAGCCCCTCAATCAACAGCTCTTGAAGTTTGTCCCTCCCTCCTGGCCTTCCTCAACCCTTTCATAGACCACAACAGGGATTTTCTAACATGTCTTTCCTGAAAGCTGCCCACCAAACTCGTCCTGTTCCTTTTCCTCACTCAGCTGAACTTTGCTTGTCTATGTATACTTGCACACTAATTTCAAGACCCTAGGCCAGGGCTCAAAAGAGCATTAAGGCAAAGGAAGCCAAAAAAAAAAAAACCAAAACAACTTGAATTGTGAGGGTTTTTTGATCATTCAAATGTTCATGAATTGTCAGAAAGCTGGACAGGTAATACCTTTTCTAAACAGAGTCTTTAATTTGGAAAAAATACTAAAAGCTCAGCATTTCACGCCTCCACTGAGATATGCCTCTGGCTACCCTTTTATTTTTCATGCTGTGTTTTCTGAAATGTTACATTCAAGAGAATACATTGCCTTCAAATCATGTACACATGCATGTTTATTAAGTCATTACCATTGCCTTAAGTCCATAAAATCACTGTGGACTGCAATACCACACGTGCATCCAGCAATTAGATGAATAAATTAACCCTGAAAATTTTCTGCTTGAGGTGGAAGGGAACAGGTTGTACTCTGAAAGTTGAAATAACACTCCAGAATAGAGGAATCAAATCATTTTGTATGTAAAATACTGCTACCTGGCTACTGCTCAGAAAAAAAAAATAAAACACCACCTAATCATGCTGATGAATACCAATAGCTTTAAATTTCTGAAGAAAAGAGGAAGGAAAAAAGAGTAGAAAACAAGAAATTGGCAGAGCACGCAGTTCCAAAGTGCATTACTCGTCAGTGTCATTTTCTATGCAGCAGCGTTCTTTCAATTATTTCTTCCCCTCTCTTCCTCTGTGAAAAGAAAATTGGCAGAAAAAGTTGCCTGCAGGATCAGAGAGGGGTATTTTTATCAACCTACAACTAGATTAAAAGTGCTTTATCTGAAATGCAGCAGAGGACTGGCCTAAATTAAATCCCATCTCCCTCTGCTTCTGGTCTGTAAAGGAGTTCCACACAAATGGCATCTTGCTTAATTTGTATTATTTTTAAATTTCTGTAGGGTTTAGTTTGCCCTTGCACCAGTTACTTATGCAAAAAGGGCAAATGAGGAGCAGATAGCTACACAGCAAATGTCCTAAAAGGGATGATGCCAGATGAGGGATATCTGCTGAAACATCTGCTCAGTTCACTGAGGACACAGGTGTAGGTGAAGCCCAAAGCTATGGACAGCAGCTTCTAACCAGTGCATCAGTAGGACATCAGCTTTTTACTCTTGCTGCAGTGCCCTCTTTATCTCCACAGAGGCTGTTGACATGGCAGAGCCTTTGCAGGACTTGGGCTTGCATGGGTTGTTGATGGTATCGATAATGACACTTTGCAGTGCTGCACTGCAGCAGGACTAGCAGGGAGCCTTGCAGTAGCTGGGTACAGAACTGGCCTCTGTCACCTGCCCAGCACTGCTGACACAGCCACCAGGTGTCAACTGTACCCCCACACACTGAGCAGCTTCATTCTGCCCTTTTGATGGGAGTCTTTTTCAACTGAGCCTTTTCTCAACAGCCCCCAGGGGCCTGATGTCGCAACACGGGAGGGTAGTAAACAAAGTTGTGAAAGAGAGGCAGGAGAAAACAGGACCTGAGAACTTGGCATCATGGTCTGACTTGTTCCTTACCCATGAGCAAAACACCTGGCTTGTACATGAAGGGTTATAAATATATGGGTATCTTCCCTTTCAGCCCTCTTAAAGGACACTGGCACCTAAAATGAGGTTGAATGAAGAATCAGCAGACATCCTCTCCAGGATATTTTTGGGTAGTTGTTCCAATTTCTGCACTGCTGGCTTCCCTGCCTCCATCTCATGTCAGAGTGTACAGGAGCAAAGAGCTATTAACTTGCCTCAGCAGTGATTGCTGTGCACAGTGTCCTGGGCAGAGACTTTTCATTTAATTTTCATACATCATTTACAGCTTGCTGCACCCATTCCAGAAAGTCAGCACCAATCTCCTTAAGTTAACATGGAACAAACAGGAAAGGAGATAGAATTCTTCTGTTGTTATTTAAAAGTCTTGTCATGTCTGGGCACATTTGGTGTTGCCACTGATTTCATTTTCAATATACTTCACTGATATAACAAAGTAATTTCCTTGAGAATACACAGGGGAGTGCTGGACAGCATTAATGTAGAAAAAACAAACATAACCAATTTGCTTGTAACAAACCTATATTCAGCATTGCCCTTTGTTTGTTGTTGGGTACTTTTTCCTCACATTTTATATTAATATGATAGGCTAGTTTCTGATTTTCAGTATTGCTGTAAACCCCTCCAAGGAACAGAATTTCTGTGGATTTTTAGGCGTAACACAGATAAGGATAAGGCCCTGAAGCTTGTTTTGAAATAGCTATTACAGCCCCACCTGTTTATTATTCAATTGGGACTGCTAAAAATTTATGTGAAAAGTGCTCAAGAGAGGTCCAAGAGTTCTTCTGCACCCAAGTTCAGCAACCATTATGTCTGTGTCCTTTAATCTTTTATCCACACTGCTGCAGTTACATAGTCCATGAAGAGAAGTACAATAATAACTCCTTTGCAGCCTCCAAAGGCTGTAAGGAGGATTAATTAGTTAATGTTTACACAGTACAGGGGCCAGGCTCTGTGCTGATTTATACTTGATGCATGTCAGCAGGGGTGGATTAAGGTGGGAGCCAACACAGATCTGAGCAGTCTTGCAAAGAACATACTAGGTTCAGTGTTACCAGTTTGCTCATTGTTTCTTTTTTTTTTCCTTTTATTTTTTGATGGCTTCACAGAGCTGAAAAGGCCTCTGACCTGTCCAGAGAGCTCTACACATCTTCAGATGGCCATGAGGACCCAGCCTGGCTGGCAGTGGTCTTTAGGGAACATCTCAGGTCACAGAGATGAAGTCATGATAAGCAGCTCTCCAGAAGGAGTGGTGGGACAGAGCCCTGACTCCACGAATAAAGGAACAAGTAGACTTGCCTTTAAAACAAAGTCGGGCTACCGTAAAATAATTATTTAAGGAAAAATTTTATTTGCTGGTTCTTCTACATCTCTGCTTTACACAGATACTTCAGTGACAGTGAAGTATCTGTGTATAGTCTTGGAGTAAAATAAAATAATCATAAATTAGTCTAATCTGGTTTTCAGTTTTAAAATTCTTCTAGATAGAGATTGCATGTCACTGCATAGGAGCATATGGCCCTGTGACTTGATCCTCTTACCGAGGGCAATGTTAATGACTTTTGCCTAATCCAGCAGTGCACACTGTGGAATGGTTAAAAGGATGTTCCAGTAAACAAAATGCACAAAAGCCAGGGCCTCTACTGTTATCCTTCTCCCCTTTGCCCTTTGAATCCAGGCCAGGAACATCTCATGTATCATATGAAAGGATTGCTGTAGTGAGAGCACACTGACAGTCACACTGATACCAGCTGCAGCAGTGAGCACTGCTGTGCAGGGCTTGATTTAGTGCCTGCCTGTTCTGGGAATCATGAGAAAGGAAAAAATACTGCACTATTTGCCCCTTGCAGAGTAGGTCCCTGTGCAATTTTCCAGGAGGTGCATCCCATAATTTTTCAAAGTAGTTCAAGAATGATATTTGGATGAGCTTTCATGTGAAATAGGCCAGATTAAGTCCTGTGACTGAACAGTGGGCCTTAATGCCTTATTTAGGTATCTATATTAGATGCCCCAAACCAGAGAGAGCAATTAGCCCTTGTCAAATAATGTGTCTGATGAAACCAGCCTGTTTTACAGTGCCCCATGATATTCTTGATCAACAAAGTAAAAGCATCAGGTCCAGAAATCGTGATAGTTCCTAAACTTCAGAATGCATAATGCAGTAACACATCCAAGAAAGTGGAACAAGAAAAAAACAACATTATGTTTAAGACTACCACAGTTTACACAGCACCTTTTGTCAGGACCAGCTCTCAGGATCTCTGCTTACCTGAGAGTCGTGCAAAGGAGAAGGGGAGGGAGGACTCTTTGCCTTGCTGGAGTTAATAGCTAACTGAATTCAGTGGAGCTCAATTCCTCTGTCCCTGTGTGCTCCTTGGAATACCACATTTGTTGTACTTGGTCCCACTGCCCTCTGCTACACAGGGTATTGCTGCATTCCCAGGCAGAATTTCCTCATTGTTTTGCTTCAGTCATGGGCCCATAAAAACCGTCTCAATGGATAGAATTTTTAATTGCAGGATTAGGGAAATAGATCTGCCACCAGTGTTAATGCTCTTTGATAAGTGGCTGTCTAGAAATCACTTCAAAGTAACGAAGAGACATTGATGTAATTTCCATCAAGAGCAGTGCTTGATAGACAGACACATGAGCAGGTAAATAGAACCCTAAGTTAGCAGCATGGTACATACATATTTAGATATAAATTCATGCTGATGCAAAAGGGCTCTTTCAACCGATACATCGAGTTGCAAAATATTTTGGTGAGTCACTCTATTAACCAGGCTCAGAAGCCACTAAATGAGACTGGAACTGGGAGGCTACATGAAGACAGCAAGCTCCTGGTGGCCCTCTCACAGAAAAAAAATTGAAGGAGTGCTTCCTAAAATTGCAGGCACAAATGAAAGGACAAAATACCAATGACAAAGAATCAGAAGAAGGGTAGGACAGCGCCAGGAAGGTAGATGGAAGTGCTGAAGGAAACAGGAAGGATTCCAGTCCTAGCTTTGAGGGAATGCTGAATCAATCAGCCATAGACTGACATACAGTGAAGGTGAAGATTAAAAGGTTTTTAAAAATAGTGTGTTAATGAAAAATAGGGACTCTGGTAAGTGAAGGAGTAGGAAGGTATACAAAAGAATTTTTAAGTGCATCTGCGAATTTAAAAAAATTAGCAGCTTTTGATGAGCTTTAATTTGAGATGCTCCAAAAGTAGACTAATGTAGGCACAATGATCAAAGATTTTTAGGGACAAAAATTCTAAAAAAAAAATCCTCATGAAAAAGAAAGCTTGGAAAATATCCAAAATATCTCATGAGAGACATGGTAAGAACACTGCTTCTTTATTTTACTGTTCTTACTGAACCCATAGTAAATTGTTGATTTTCAAAGCAACCACAAAAAATCAATCGTCAGAATGATGTGCATATGACCAGTCTGGAAACATCCAAGTGGGAGTTCCCCTGTTAGATCTATGCAGTTTGAAAAAGGATCATTCATAGCAGAGTTACGGTGGTGTCTGGGGGCCTGGCTATGATCTCTTTGTTCTGAGCTCTGAACAAACAGTGCAGAGAGTTTGCGTTAGAGGAACTAATGACCTTAACAGACAAGACAAAAGTTGGAGAAGGAAACAATCCAGGAAAGACAGACTATTCTTCCCACATGTGGCAAGACAGATCTATGTCTTTGTGTAAGCAAGAGCCAGTTACCAAAAGCAGGGTGGAGAATCTCCAGTCCTTTGAACACAATCCCATTGTCTGAGCAACTCCAAAGTTCGTACAACTGCAAACTCCTGGTTACCTTTGGTTTGCAGGTCATAAGTCAAAACATAGACCTCCTATAGGAGGCTGCAGCATTTAAAAACATGTGCTTTTTACTGGAAGAAGGCTGAATGCAGCATATGTGAAAGATTAAAGGAACATCAAGCAGCTGTTAAAGGTTTGCATGATATGAACTCAGCTTTGGCAGCATTTTCTGCACGGAGGTAAGACAGAGCAGGATAAGTGTTGGTAGCAGAGTCCAGTGGTCTCGGTGGACTCACAGAATTTCTGACACCTAAGAACACTGTAGCACAGGTATGCAATACATGAGGCCATTAACTTGATCATAATTATTAGTCAATCGCATTTTCTTAATTGTTTGGCCTCATCAGCGTTTATTCCTTAGAAAACCTGGAGCAGAATTCCCTGCTTCTCTAGCATTTCATTCAGTGACAGGCTTCCTAATGAGGCATGGAGAAAGCACTGAGATCATTTCCAGCTGAAAAGGTGACTGGGAAATTAAGCAGAAATTTTAAGAACAGACCATATAGAACTCAGCACAACCCCGGCCTGTACCAATATCCAGAGAGAGGAAAATCAAAAATAAATTGCTAATAATCATAGAGTCATAGAGTGATTTTTGTTGAAAGGAACCTTAAAGACCATCTAGTTCCACCTCCCTGCTCGACCAGATTGCTCAAAGCCCTATCCAAACTGCTCTTGAACCTTTCCAGGGCTGGAGCATCCATGTCTCTGGGCAACCTGTTCAAGTGCCTCACCACTCCACAATCTTCCTCTGTTATCCCTAGTCACAAAGTGGCAATCATTTTGGAGTAGTTAAAATCTCAGTATGCTGAAGTCCTTTGCTCATCACTGTGTGTGGGGTTATAGAAGCATTCCCTCACATTAGAAATCCATTGTTCCAGGAAACGGCCAAGGACAGATGTCCAGGGCAGAATATAAGACAGAAAGTCTGTGGTGATACTTCCTCAGGATAAACATCTTGCCTACATAGGCTTTCTGAGTCAGAGGTACTGGCAAAAGTCTTCAATAGAATTTTTTTTCTTCCATTAATCTGCCTAGGGCTGGTTTGCTTTTTTTGTTTGTTTGTTTTGAACCCTATAAAACAGGCACAGCAACCTGTGGCAAGAAGTTGTTTCACAGAACTGCACACCATAAGAAGAAACACTTTTTTCTGCCTCCTTTGAACTAACCATCTGCTACGTTTTCCTCGTACCCCCTTATATTCCCTTTTTATGGGGGTACAGTGACCAACCCCTGTTTATTTACCATTTTTATAGCATCCCAGCTGTCAATATAGATACCTCCAATTATCTCCAGCTTGAAGCCTGTTATCTCAGTCAGTTGTTCCTCAGAAAGAAGCTCTTCCATACTACATTCTTGCTGCCCATCTCTCAATCATTTCCATGTATTCTATATCCTTTATGAGATGGGATGTACCAGAAATGCATACAGCATTAGAGAATTACAGAGTGACTTTCAAATGCTCCCTGTTATGTTTTCTGTTCCTCTCTAGATTTTTAAGTATTTTATTTACTTCTTTATAAATATCACAGATGATGCACCATGTCATTAAGGAATGAGATTTGAGGAAATAAATAGGTTTTCAGGGACACAGAAGCTACTACTGGCAGCATGGCCTAGACAGTCTTAGATGTAATTGCCAACAAATTAATTCACCAAAGAGTGCTGAACCACTGATGCTATTTTAGGCTTCATTTTGGTAAATAGAAAGAGCCTCAAAGAAGAAGCGATCAAAGAAAACAACCTTTGACTGAGAGATCACAAGTTGATTCAGTTTAAATTAAATGAAGAGTAAACAAAAATAGGTCTGTAATTAAGGTTCTACGTTTCGAATGGGCAAAATTTGAGAAATTAAGGGGACTAATTAGCGAACTCAGCTGGACTAAAAAGCTGAAAAGCATGAATGTGGGAAAGGCCTGTGATTCCTTTCAGCCAGAAGTACAGAAATTACCTCCAGTACATGTCCCAAGCCAGGGAAAAATAAAGCCTGTAAAAATTACTGTAAATGTAAGTGAATGGGTAAACTACTTCAACAAAGTGAAAAAGCAATCAATGAAGGGCCAACAAAGAATGGAAAAAAGATAATCAGCAAAGAGAACAGTACTTTAGGGGCCAAGAAGCTTGAGACTAAAATGCTAAAACTCAAACTGAGCCAGACGTTGCAAAGGACACAGAAGTAAATAGAAGTGGGCTGTCCAGCCCTTTGAATAAAATAAACAGTGTGAAAGGGAGTGGAGCAGGCAGGCAAAGCTGAAAGTCTTGACAGTTCTAGCTGCAAACTTAGACAGTTACCTTACACACACTGATTTTTTCAGCAAAGATAAGAAAATGCTAAAGAATAGTAGGATGGCTGACAGTCACAAAGGTATGACAATCTGAGCACATCTGAGGGAGAAGCTAAGCTCAAAAAGTGTAATGCCTTCAGAAGAATCCCCATCTTCTTGATGCTGCAGACCACAGTGACCCAGCACATCCAAACAGGGAGTTTGTAGATGGGAGGGTTTGGATAAAGGAGAAAGAAAAGGGAATGGGAAATGAGAGTAATGAGGTAAGCCAAGACAAGAGGTTAAAATTAACTTCTTGTGATGTGCTGTTGAATTATCCCCAGGAGCCAGAAACTCCAGAGACAGTGAAGGCCACAGTGGGATGATGGGAACTTTCATTCCCAAAACTTATGTTTTGCTCTTCTGAGAATAGGCTGTCTGCCCCAAAAGCTATCTTCTCTTCCTTCCTTAATATAGGAGAGCTGCAAATTTGAAAAATATACAAAATACTCTTGAGAGGCAGCAGTACTGGGCTAATGAGAGTGTTCTCCTATATAAATATTGGCTATAGGAAAGTCTCAAGTAAGGCTTGGAATAAATGGGATGACCTTTTCATTTGGGGGAGTTTAAAATACAAGTTGTACCATCTGGGAAAACTCAACAGGAAAGCTTTTGGAAAATTTCTTACTGCTGAATGTTTATGTTAACACCATTCTAAATTAGTGCAAAATAAAGTAAATTTGGTTGTGCTTGGGAAGGGCTCATCAAGTGGGCAGTATAGCCTACCAGGGGTACTGAGACAATAACTCATTTAGAGCATTATTTAGCTATTGGCTCGGAAAGACATCACTGTCATTTGCCAAGGTATATATGGCTTACAAGACATTAATCAGGTATCCACTGGAGAAGAAAAAAAGTGATATTTTTACAATAAAGTGTAATTTCAAGGGTGATTAATAAGCAAATAAATAAACCAGCTTTCAATACAAGCAGGTGCATTTTTGTATCTGTAGAACAGATTAAAAGAGCAACACAGCCTTTTCATCATACTGAATTAATGTTAAAATATCTTCCTGACCTCAGCTGCACTCTGCAGCCTTTCACACTGCACCACAGTTTTCAAACACACTCCCAGTGAAGCATTTCCTTGCCTTCCTTGCTGAGCTCACATACCCAGCATGTGTAGCATCTGTCCTACCAAATGACCCACTCGTGGAGTCCAAGCCCTGCTCAGCATCTGCTCTGGAAGATTTGCTGAAATCAGCAGCAGCAGAAAGGCAGAAGCCCTTTGAAAAGTCCTGGTCTCGGTCACACTGGAGAGCATCAGCCATAGGGTTGCCATATTTCTGTCCCAGGTTTTCAGGAAGCATCAGTCATGCTTTGCCCACGTTTTGCAGACGGTCTGTGCTTAGAAACACATGGCATCTATTGTGCATGTACAGACCATCTGTCCAGTGTACAGACCAAAGGCCCGTGGCTCCTGGGAGTGCTGGACACATCACATGTGCTCCAGAGCAAATATGGGCACGTGCAGAAAATGCAGCTGAATTTTTTACTCTGCTTGAACACTCTCTGAAATCCTGGATGGAGCTAATGAATGGCTTAATTTAAAATACTCTAGGGGAAGAGAGTGTATGTTCTCAGTATACAATAGCTCAAAACACTCATGTTCACTTGATATGAAGGATCTTACAGTGCTGCTTGTTCTGTTGTGTGAAGAACACTGGTTAAAGTATCCCACTGGAAGGGAACCAGGACCTTTCCACCCTCCAGAATGGGTCTGAACCCCCTAATCAAACAGTCAGCACAATGAATCTCAGTCTTAGGAGCCAGAAATGCTGGATGGGAGTTGTGATAAACTAACTTAGTGAGAAAACTTGGCAGCTCCAGAGAAGAGCCTTGAGGTTTCAGGAACATCAACTTGTTTCTTCCCAGCCATACTCAGTCCCATCGAAGACAATTGGGGAGACTGCCTCACATTTCCCTGGATTGATCTCTGCATAAGGAGGTATAGAAGATCTGACAGTTTTCCCTATGGTCAAACTTCACAAAAACTCCACTTTTCACAGCTCTCTCACAAACTTGTTGCAAAACGGATGCTGGGATGGATGAATGATCAGAGGATGGTACCCATGGTACCCACTGACCTGTCAGCCTTAAAAAAGCTGGTAACGTTCAGAAGAAGGCTCAGCTTCTCTGGTGTCACTCCAAGTCAGTGTGATGAAACCTTTTGGGATAGTGAAAGATCCCTAGGATAATTTCTAGAAGTGATGCTGTCACTTACACAGAAATGTAAGTATTTTCTTCCTTTTTGTCTAAGTAATCTCAAAAGCTTTTGTCATATTGAGACAAAAGACATTGCTAGACTTATTGCAAAGGACAAAAGTTGCACAGAATCTGCTCCAGCCTTGGGAAGATGCACAAACCTCTACATATGCACATTAAAATTGCTGTTCTGTGCAGCAGAGCACTCATATGGAATTATATGTTTTCTCATAGAAAGGAAGTTATATAGAGATGATAGTATACTCAACACCTGGATATTTCAGGCAGTCCTGCCCTGGGCTTCTTCCCTGAATCATCTGATCACATCTCACCTCAGCTGTAGCTCGTTGGGTGGAGAGGAAGAGGGATGATAGCATATGTCTTCTCCAAAGGTTACACCTGCCAGCCTGAAAGGCCTCCTGAAGATGCAGTAGCAGCTAGAGGTTACTCAGCTGCTCACCACCTCTCAGTTTCTCTTCGCCACATAAAGGGCAGCAGAGCAATTACTGAAGGAAAGGAAGGAGCAGCCTATGCCTGAGCACGTTAGGATCCTATTACAGGAACATAAATCCTGAGACAATGTCATTAAAATGCAGCCTGAAAAACACCAACTTTGACAAAGCTTGCTTTATTAGCACTATTTAATCACAGGAAGGTGCCTGGGTGCAGACCAGAGTGGGAAAACCTGTGCAGTGCCACCAGTAGTTAAATCACACTCTGGACTGGAGACACCCCAAGATCCTGCAGTGCCCAGCAGGATACAGCCAGATATGCCTTCAGGGGACAGCCCATCACCCTCCTCAGACACCTTTGGGGCAGAGAAGCGGTGGAAATCAGCTGGATGGACAGTGCTGGAGCAAGGAGTCTGCTGTGAAGTGTCTGACAGAGCAATGTGGCAGCTGGGTTGGAGGAAGACATCAAGGGAAGAGCATCATGTCCCAGTGACTGTGCGTACACACACCAGCCAGATGAGGTGTCTCTGGACACTTGGTGCAAGAAAGAAAAGCCACCAGCTCTTGTGAAATCATAAAGAGAAAGAAGAGTCAGATCAACCCAACCAGAGCTGTGCAGTGAGGCATCACTCAGTGAGTGCAGCCCTGAGGAGGTGGAAAGAGATGGTGGCAGCGGCTCCTGCTCCCCAGCTGGGAGGGTGACAGAAGCTGCAAAGGTGAGCCTGAGAGGAAAAATGACTCATGGGTTTGACACATCAGACAAATGGGAAGCATAAATAACCACAAACACCCAGATGCTCAGAGCTGGGCAGCCACAGGAGATAGGCAGATTCGAAAATCCAAGTAAATGTGTGTAGGAGTGGATATGAGATCAGAGGAGGAGCATCAGGCAAGCTCAAAAACAAGCTCTGGAAGCCTTTAGCATTCTATTGAGCTTGATCAGGAGGAAAGGAAGCCTTTGAAAGTGGTAAAGGGACAGTGGGATATAATACCATAGCCTGTGTGCAGAGAATAGCACGGCTTTGGCATAATGAAAATTGCTCTGCAGCATTCTTCTCTCACTTAGCCTCATTTAAACCGTGAATAATGACATGGCAAACTACAACAGGTTAAAGCCAGTGGGAGTGAGAGAAGAATCCCATCCTTTTTGTTTAGAGAGAGAGGCCTGCAGGGGAAAAAAAGCAATAGAAGGAGATTTACAGTAGTCAAGAGGGAAAGCTATCAGGGATGGCATGAACAAGAGCTGCACAGGCAGTGCTGTGACAAGACACAGTCTGGGAGAGGAAGCAGATGTGGAATGAAGGTTAATCAAAAGTTAGGGGCAAGCAAAATTTGAAGTAGCTTCAGTTAGAGGGACAGCTTTGCCACATGCCCCAAATCACAGAACATCCTTTTCTATCCAGAAATGTGAACCCAGGACGGGCTGTGCCTGCACGCATGGGCTCATGGCAGCTTCTTCAGAAGGCTTGGGAAGGAAGGCCAGTGCTTCCACCACCTCCTTCTCTGGTGGCTGAATTGCATGAAAAGGATGACTAAAAATAGAGCCAAAACCACCCATCACTTTGCCTTGAAATCCACTGCTCTGGTCACCACATGACACCAATGCAGATGGAGCAGGGCAGGCTGAGTGGAAGAGGTGTGGGGACCCTGTTAGAATGTTGTCCCCACATGAGAAAAGATTTATAAATTGAGAGCCCATTATCAAGAAAAGAAAGGTCTCTAGAGATGTTGTTGTCATTTTAGATGGAGTTTGCAGGGCAGGAGGTTACATGAGATGTCTTTTAATATAGATAGCAATTGCTTCATTTGTCATAAGGAGAAGAAAAAAATTAGTTTGGGACCCTATAATAGAATGGTTTGGGGTTGATAATTTTGTGCTGATAGTCTTCTGATGCAAAAGCAGAATTTTTAATGAAGAATGAATATAAATATTTCCTAGGGATTGTAAGTGAATCTCAGAGCTTTAAACTGGGCAGGGCAAACAGGTCTTGCTGTTTGTCATATTATACGTATAAACTATCTTGCTACCACCATCCTATCAAACTGAAAACACAGCTTAGCTGTGCTGTTTCTGCAAGAGAAGCAGCTTCTGTTTATTTCTCATTTAGGAAAAAAATTACATTGATAGCAAGCAAGAGATTAGTGCGTGTTCCCAGATAGAAAGAATAGCAGTGGTGGAAAATATCCCCTATTCCCAAATGATAGGGATGAGTATATCTAATTAAAAAATAATCTTTTATTGTCTGCCAACTCAATCTAAGTTTCAATATACAAACCAGCAATTACAGGAAGTAGATAATCAGTTATGCATTTTAAAGACTTTCTGCTGAATTACATGTCCTTTAATTACATGTACATTTTTTTAAAACAAAAATTGTATTTCTTGGAAGTGGAGGAGAAGAAGTAACCAGACTAGGAATGAGTTTACTCTATTCCTATCTATCTATGGCCAACAGAAATGATTTGGAGTAATAAAAGCTAAGCATCCTGTTTTAAATCATGTGTCACAAATACCTCTAAGAAGTAACTTTCATTGCCCTGAGGCACCTCATGTCTTCATGTTACCCTGCCAGTTTTTGAAGCATGAGCATTGTTGAATTTTAAGCACCAAAACCAAATGCTGAAAACTTTAAAGGTGTTGCTGGCACGTGTGTGTATGTAACAGAGAATTTAGTTGGATACACATTTTTCTGTCATATATACATGTTTAATACACAACACTTGTAGCAGAGGTTTCTGTGCAGTGGTGTGCTTTTTTCAACGGACATTAAGTATGCCAAACCTGCAGGTAGTAAAACACAGGGTATGAATGTCAGGTTTAAAATATTCAAGACTGTAAGCTGAAGCAGACATCCCTTTTACCATAAGCAAGGCTCAGGAGTGAATGTCACTCTGGCAGCACATTTCTGCCACCACCACCACTCCAGTTCTCATTAAAACTCACTCCAGTGTTGGTTAGAAGGGAAACTGGGCTGGCTGTGTGCTGGCTTTCAGACACACCAGGCCTCCAAAGTATAAAGGGGAAAATGGAAAAATGTGATGGGGGCCTTACCAATTGGGCAATATGCTGATTGCCTGCTGCTGATACATGTTGTTATTTCTGTCTCTTAAGAAGTGCTGCTAAGTATTATTAGATCCCCCAAATTTTCTCCATGCTGTCTGCTCTGTCTCAGAATTCCCTTCCATAAAGCTTGTGACTCTCTTCCATAAATCAGATTCTTTAACAGTGACAGGCGCCACTGCAGCTTCCTCCAAACAGATTTTTGCTGCAGGCACTGGCTCTTCCTCCAAGGGTACAACTCCCTGGCACCGATTAGCTATAAATCTAGCAGTAACTTTTACAAACTAAAACATCAAATTTCATCTTCTGGTTTTTTAGAATTCTGGGTGGACTTTTGGTTCTAGGACTTTTTTGTTCTTAAGGCAAAATAACCCATATATGTGCAAACACTACTGGCTCTGCTTGCACGAGCTCACCAGCAAGCTCAGAAAATGTGTTGCCCTTCTGCAGTGTTCAGCACCGAACATGTTTCTGCTCTCCAGGACAGGCTGTGAACTGCAGAGGATAGATCTATTTCAGTGGCCATCTTCTGGCAGCATGCTTGGATGAGAAAGTCAAAGGGGTGACAGGGTTTTGGAGAATTGCTCTGGTACAGGATCTGTGGATGTGACATTCCCAGCTTCTCTGGTGCAGAAGGTGGGGGCAGCACACAGGCTTCAGGCCAGGAACATGCTAATGCTGATTTATGGCTCCTGCAGGAGGAGAGGAATCTGTTTGCTTCATATCCAAGTCTCCCACCTTTGAGCAGTCATACCGACTCAGGTGTGAGTAGATGCCAAAAAAAATTTCAAAACCACTTCTCTTGAATTGCAGGGTAAGGGACTACCAACTTCCATGGAAATATCACACTTACAAGAATTATGTTCATCACATATTGCTGGAGGAAAAATTGTCACCAGAATCCCACTGCACTTGTGTCTACCCTGCTCAAGTGTGAAAGATCAGATTGGCACCAGATCACTTATCCTGCATAATTGGATGCAATTATTGACTTCCTGCAATTTAGTGTTTTATTGGGATTTTGTTTTGCAGAAGGATTTGGGTTTGGCAGACTGTAGATAGTAGCACTGCTATGTTTTGGTTGTCCTGGACAGCTGCTAAGTAGAAATGCACTTAGCAATCTTTGTACTGCCTTTTCTTCAAAGGTGCAGAAATTCAAAGGGCCTGCCTGCAAAGGGCTGCATTTTCACCTGTTGCTGGTGCATCTTGTTTAATAGGAAGGGGCATTAGTGTTTGGCTTTTATTTCTCCTTCATTAAGACTTTGTGCATTCAAGTTATTACCTGTAAGTATTTTAATATACATAACTCTCATTCTCTGAGGCCAGTATCTATACTTTGATGGACATCTGAGAAGATATTAACTATAACACCACTTTCCTTTGAAGTCAGCCTATGCACCACATTCCAAGTATAGCTACGAAAATCATTTTAATGCGCCAAACAGCACTTTAAGCCTTTACCTTGTCAGATTTTACTCCTCCAGCTTCTAAAATCAGTCACTTTCACCTTCTTTCAATTTATTTTCTGTGGGAGAGATTTTCCCCAAAAGAGACAGGATTCATTTAGGAAAATTTGCCAAGTCCCCTTTCCCAAGCACTCGCTTTTTTCTCAAAGGGCTCCCTCATTGCCCCCAGTCATGCACTATCACTGTAATTATCCAGGCACATCACAGGTGTGAAAAGGAGTTCAAAGAGGAGTTTTTGGTCATGAACATAGCAGCCTCCAAGCAGACTCCAGCTGTTGCTGCAGCTCAGAAATGTTCATCCCAGCCCGGATGATATCCTGCAGAAACTCTAACAGATCCTCCTCCATTATGTCCTCTTGGATTAGGAATAGAACTCTACATTGCCTTCCAAAAATCAATTCGTTTTTATTTTTACTATGCAATTAACCCACATTTCATCCATTAGCAGGAAAAAATACTTTCAAAATGGGCACACATACCATTTTTTCAGTATTCAGCTCAGGAAAGGACATTTAATTGTTGTCCATGCAATATCTCTTTCTGTTCCCTTCATGAGGAGAAGTTGGGTACACTCCAAACAGACACCTGAGCATGGGAAACTGCATCAGCACTGTAGAAAGCTGCTGGTATCAGGTACAGCCCAGCCATCTCCATGGATCTGGAGGAAATGCAGACACCAAAATTTTAAATGAGAATGGGAAGAAACTATATTTTCAGCACAACATAAAAGCAATCTAACACACACTGATTCCTTGAGCAGTAACTAGTTAAAATGCAGTTTAAAAAGAATATGTTTCCTCTAATGCCATATAAATAAGTTATTTGGTCATATTCTCTGGCCTCAGCTTTACAAGAGGTCAAGGTAAAGAACATAATAGTCCCCAGTGGCTGAGAAACTCTGTGAGTATTTGCAGTTTTCAACATTCTCTGAAAAATCTATTCCAGCCTCTACTTTACATCTAGATAACATGGTTGATTATGAGTGAAAAAAGTCTTCAATGAACAGAGTAATCAATAGAGTAGTTGATGCAAAGGGCTTTTCTGTGAGTAACAAGACACATTTCTCACAAAGGAAACAAGAGCCTGGCTGCTTTTCCCCAGGGTTCCTGGATTAATTACTGTGTTCTTATTACAGTGATGATGACAGTGGGGTATGGTAAAGTTGTACAAGTATCAGGATGGCAAGAAGAAAATACATTTTATCAGGCATCAGGAATTGCCTTTTAGGACTGAACAATGGTTTCTGGCCTGCAGCAGTGATGTGCTGAAGTGAGGCACAAATTGCTGGTGTCTCCCTCCTGGAAGAAAAGAAAACCTACAGGAGCCACAGCAGGCTGCAGTGCTGGGTTTTCTCTCCAGCAATTCTCATGTCCTGACAACCAGCCACGATGTCGCCTTCTGCTTGTCCCCAGTCTCCTCAGGGGGAAAACACTGATGACAAGGAATATATTCTCCCTTTCTGTACCCCATGGTGGCCTCAGACTTACCTGAATTCCCTGTGTAATGATGCAGAATCACCTACAAGAGCCAGACTGGCTGCTTACAGCAGCCTTAACTTTCCATCCCATGCTAGAACTCTGATATCAATATGTAGCAAGAGGATTGTCCTTAGAACAACTGTAGCTGGAATTATGTGTGTTGTCATTGCTCATCTGAGTTCTTTAAATCTTAAAAGCTTGCAAGTCCTAATTACAGTCCTCACCTGTTTCTACCTGTTTCTGGTTGTTGTTTTTCCTCTCAGTCCAATGGGCCCAAGTGTCTGTTCCTCATCCTAGGTCAGTACAGAAGTGATCATAAGGTTGTTCAAACAAGATGGGAAGTTTGCCTGCCCAAGGTTTTTAATTCACTCCCTTTTTGCCCTGCACTAGCCTACCAAATCTGCTGCAATTGTTCAACCCACACTTAGCAGTCTTTTGGTTTAAACTGCGAAGTCTTTGGGGCAGAAGCCACATGGCCCCATCCAGGAAGGATTTTAATCCTTCTGCCTATATTAGCCAAGAAACTCACGTGAAATCAAGGGGAAATGATTTATCCCACATATATCTACACCAAGGTTCTATCACTGTCACCCAAATATTGTTTTTAGAGCTAGGCCAGTGGTCAGATATGGCTGTGGTGACAAACCAGACTTGCAACTGTGAGGTTATTTAAAACACACTTTCTAGTTATGGTGGCTGCCAAATCATGAATAATTTACCTTCTTATGTCAGAGTGCTTGAATTTGTGCACCATAATTGCAGATGATGTCAGCTCTGGGATTTGTCCTGAGAGGCTAAAAGCCACTGTAGAGCCATTGTCTCTTGTGGCATTTTTTCAGCTCCTAAAGCAACAAGTAATGCAGAAGTATAGGACTGAAAAGACAACCTGTAATTAATATCCCACATGCAGTTAAAATGCTGTGAGAAGGATGGAGAGCAGCTGAGCTCCAGTCATGGAAGTTTGAGCTCAGCAGCAGTTAAAATCAGCTGTAGCAGGCAAAAGATTCCACTTCTGGTGAAAAAGGCACCTGGTTTGAGTGACAAGAATCACAGGAATGGCCGGACTGTCACTTTGAGTGGTCACTGAGAAACTCTTTGCCCAAGCAGCTCCCCACTTCTGATCCAGAAATCTGCCTGTGTTGTACAGGAACAGCAGGCACAGGGTCACATCCAGAGGAAGGGGCACTGCAGGATCCTGATTCCCTTTTCTGAGAAGGAGCCATTCCTTGAAATGCTGAAAGCCAGAATATGCACACAGTGCTTTTCAATGTACAAGGAGGAAGGAGACAAATTTCTTGTATTCTTTTCCCCTCTTCTTTCAGAGTTCTAGTGTCAGTGCAATGCTAATACCAGAGCTAGGAGCTCTGATAGAGAGAGGACAAGGGACTGGAGAGACAGGAGGACACTCATGCCCAATTGGACTCGGCATGGGGATATCTACAGGCTCCCTGGCTGATCAAGGGAAAATGTTCCTCCCTGTATCTAACATGCAACTGTCTTTATTTTGTCATTTATTTGGTTTAATTTGTTCTTTACTAGATTGCTTAAGATGTACCAATATGCAGCACAGTAGTATGAAGCTCAGTAAAAACCTTTGACCTGAGCTGCTTCTTATTTTTCCCAAGGAATTACAAGGATGCCGCCACCCTGCATGTTCTGACGTGACAGATCTTCCCCAGAACTACAACACAGAACAGACTGAACCATGCCCAGAGGGCTCCCCACTGAAATTCCCAGCAGCCTGGGCTGCCTGGCCTCACCTCCCAAGCCCATGACACTGCTAAACAGCAGCCTGGTGTGTGCTAATTTTTCAAGCTGCCCTCATGGAGCCAGGCGTGGTCTATGTGTGCCATAAAGCACAGGGCTGGTTCGACCCAGGGCACGAGCCTCAGCCTGGAGCTGGCATTTGTCACTAACCTGCAGCTTGTCTGGGTGGGTGAGGGTTTGGCTCATCCCAGTGAGCCGTGGATATGCCTGCTGCCTCAAGCAGCTTTCAGAGGAGTGACACAAAATGTTAGTGTTACAGCCAGGAGAGAAGGACGTTTTAAGAGATCCCCAGAATGTCCCACACCAGGTCTCTGGAAGAAACACGGCTGGGAAACAGGTCACTCCAGAGCTCTGGAACAGAGCATCAGTTCTGCAGAGATTTTATGTTAACACCACTTTTCTTCCTAGTGGAGCTACACTGGGCACAGACAGTTGGTTTCCATATAACGTTAAACTTATGAATAATCAAATAGCAGACCCTGTTAATTACCTGTCCCTATTCAAAGGAAAGTGCAGTTTAAAGGCTTCAGTTATGCTCCAGCAGCTGCATTAATGTCACAAGGCTTCACTGCAATGAAAATCCAGGGGCTGGTACTCCAGCCCTGCACAGAGTTCCTACATGATACTTGTAAAGAGTTGGGATAGAGACAAAAGAAATAAGGGGAAAGGGGGATGTCCTGATTTCAGCTATGGCAGAGTTAATTTCTTGTCAGTGGTGGTTACAGTGCTGTGTTTTGGAGCCAGAATAAGAATGGTGCTGATAACACACTGATGTTTTGGTTTTTTGCTAAGTCGATTTTATCTCAAGTCAAGGACTCTTTTTTTTTTTCCCTTTCCCATGCTCTGCCAGTGAGGAGGTTCCCAAAAGAAATGGAGGGGGAGCATAGCATGAGACAGGTGACCTGAACTGACCAGAGGGATATTCCACTCCACAGAACATCGTGTCCAGTATATAAACTGGGGGGAGTTACCCTGACAGAGGGCTCAGAAAAGGGAAAATTACACCAGCCAGTGGCTGGTGAGCAACTGTATTGTATGCCACCTGTTTTTTCCCTTATTATTATCATTTACCATTGTGATTTTTTTTACTTTATTTTCAATTGTCGAACTCTTCTTATCTCAACACACATGTTTTATCTCGATTCTCCTCTCCATTCTGGTGGGGTGGGGGAGAGGAAAGGAGGGAGGTTGAACAAGCAGCTGTGTGGTGTTTCATCTCCAGCTGGGCTTCAAACCTCAACAGGGGAAGACTTTTCTTGCACAGCTCTGAGGCATTTTGTTTTTCTTGACATGGAAGAAAATGGGAGGGATTACCAGGGTGTCCTGTGGTGCAGTTATTCTGGACTCCTAGCAGTGCAGGGAAGGGAGCTGTTTAAGCCAGAGCTTCAAAGCACTTTGGAGTCATTTGAAGAAGAGCAAAAGGATAAGCCAAAGTCTCAGAGAGGGCAAAGAGCTGGGCTAAAATTAACTGGTGCAAAAAAAAATGCAGCCATTTTTTGAATGAAGCCCAAGGGGTAAAAGTCCTTTAGGAAGCCTGGCCTTGGGCTCCTAACAGACCCGAGGAGCAGAATTACCACAAGGAAGGTGCCTCCTGAAGGAGATGGACCCAACTCACCTGACAGAACAGTGCAGGAGAATCTAACAATATCCTGACCAAGGGACCTTCACAGAGATCTCCCTCTTACAGAGATTTGCAAGGGAGCAGTCACTCAGGAAAGAGCTTTGCTGTGTCCTCCCCACAGTAACTGGGATCACCGGCCACTGCTCATTCCCATTGCCACTGTTCACTCTCCAGTTGGGAACTTGTCTCCCCAGGGTGGTTCCATGGAGGGATGAATGCTGTGGCAGGTCCTAGCTATATCCTTGAACTTCATTCTGTGGTGGGCCCCATAAAAAGAGTTTTAATTTTAGGAATTCCCTGTGTGCAGTCAGACTGAGAGTCAGCAAAGGGGCAAGAGAGGCGTGGTGTTTTCTTATTTTCATTGAAAGCCTGATTTTCTGTGGAATGTTCTGTTTTCCTGTGTTTTCTAATATGAAAAATTACTCTTCTCAATGCAAAATGTTGCTTTTTGTCAGAAATAGAAACTCTCAAAAAATTCTCTATAAAACCAATAAAAAGAGATGCATTTGGCTGGAAAGAGCAGCATTCAACATATTCTGGCATTTCAAAGTGAAATATCTCAGAGTTTGGAAACAAGAATAGCCCACCTCAAGCCACTGCTGTGCCCATTGGAATTGTAGTGTGAGCTCCTCAGATCCACAAAAGTGTCCACAAACCACACTCCACTGCACCCTCCTGGAGGCCTTGCAGCTTCCCATCAAGGAAAGGCAACAAGACATTGAAAAAAAGCCAAAGAACAGGGACCATGGTGTGGCCTGAGACAAAGATCTGACTCTTACAAACCCCTAAGTGAGCAGGCACTCTTCACTGAGTTTCCAAACTCTTCACTGAGTTTTTGGCTTGGTTTGGCTCAACTCCTAATGAAATATTTTGGTTTTGGTTCTTGGGGCACTTTGATTTTCAGAAAAAAAACTCAACAAACTTTTAAGGTTTTCAATAGTCAATAGTATCCCATGGCAATCATTAAAGAGAAAAATATTTTCATTCTCATTTACATTTTCATCCTGATAGACAAACAGATACACTGGCAATCTGTCTTCCCACACCTTTCAAGGGAATGGACCTCAGGGCAGGGCCTTGGGGATCAAAGTCCCTCCCACTGAAAGAGAAGATCAGAGTCATGGCCACCTGAGGAACATGAACACACATAAGTCCATGGGATCTGATGGGATGAATCCCAAAGTCCTGAAGGAATTGGCTGATGCAGTTACCAAGACACTCTCCGTGATATTAGAAAAGTCACAGCAGCCAGGTGAAGTCCCTGGGACTGGGAAAGGGGAAACATTGTACTCATCTTGAAAAGGTGTAGAAAGGAAGATTCTGGGAACTCTGACCTAGCCTCACTTCTGTGCCTGAGAAGATCATGGAACAGATCTTCCCCAAAGCTAAGGCACATGGAAAACTGGGGGATGATATGGGACTGCCAGCACAGCTTCACCAAGGGCAAATTCCACCCCCAGTGGCCTTCTGTGATGGATCAGTGGACAAGGGAAGAGTTACAGATGTTCTTTATCTGGATTTCTGTAAAGCCTTTGACATGATCCTACACAATACCCATACCTCAAAATGGAAGAGATATGGACTTGATGGATGGACAGTTTGGTGGGCAAGGAGTTGATCAGATGGTCACATTCAGAGAGTCATGGTCAACAGCTCAATGTCCTCATGCAGACCTGTGGCCAGTGGGGTCCCTCAGGGGTCCATACTGGGACCAGTACAGCTTACCATCTTCAATAGACATAGACAGTGGGGTCAAGCACACCCTCAGCAAGTTTACAAATGACACCAAGCTGAGTGGTGCAGTTGACATACCTGAAGGACAAGATGCCATCCAGAGAGACCTGGACAAGCTTGAGAATCCCATGGGAATCTCATTAGGTTGAGTGACACCAAGTGCAAGATGCTGCACCAGGAGAAGACAACTCCTGTACCAACACAGGAGTTGGGGATGGAGGGATTGAAAAGAGCCCGCAGAGACAGACTTTGGGGTACTGATGGATGAAAAGCTGGACTTAGTCAAGAGTGTGTACTCACAGCCCACTGTGTCCTGGGCATCATCAAGAGCAGCATGGGTGGGTGCAGGGAGGTGATTCTGCCCTTCTGCTCTGCCCTCATGTGACCCCACACAGGGCATTGCATCTGCAGCACAGTAAAGACTTGGACTTACTGGAGCTGGTCCAGAGGAGGCCTAAAAAATGATTGAGGGATGGATCAATACTCTTCTGTAAGGAAAGGCTGAGAGGGGTGGGGCTGTTCAGCCTGGAGAAGAAAAAGCTCAGGGAGACCTTAATTCAGTCTTTCAATACTTATAGCCACATCAAGAGCCATTCATGTCAGTAAGGACAGCAACTTAAACAATTTTGAACAGATATTGCTTTAGCTTGCTATGGAAAACCTTCAATGTGCCTCCACAGTTAACCCAGGCAATCTAACCCAGTCCTTAGCTACCTTTAAATCAGGAAGTTTTTCCTAATGCCTTAATGAAATTTCCCTTGCTAAACTTTAAGCCCATCACTTCCTTTTCCATCTGCTACAGAGAACAGACTGCCTGTTCTGCTCTGCAGCAGTTTGTTGCACATCTGAAGATCACTGAATCACACACCAGTCCCCTCTTCTCTGGACTAAGCATGCTCAATTTTTTTTCAGGGTCATATTTTCAGTTTTTTGACCTAACTTGCTTCTGTTGATCTACATTTTTATGGAGTCTAGTGTCCAAAACCAGATATGATATCCCACCTGAGGCTTAAACTGGGCTTCATTATGAAGAAGAATGTCTCACCTCTGTTAGTTTTCAAGTAAATTCTTGTTTCAGTCCCTAAAACTGGACAAGATTATGATATTGTCATTAATTCTTCATCTTTATAAGATAAATCCTAAACAAATTCCAAAAGCTCAGATGGTGTGACCTTAATCAATGAAAATGTATTTTGTCTTTCTAACAGAGTAGCATAAGATGGTTAAAAACTCTTAATATTCAAAACTTGACAGTCTGTTTATGCTCTGTCATTGGTATATTTTCCTTTGTCAATAAGATGAGCAAATTTACAGCTCACGATACTATGAGGAGCCTGGAAACCCTTCAGCACTTTTAATCATCGAGATTTACTCTTAGAAATAGAGAGGGTTTTTTAAACCATCTAAATATATCCTCCTAATTATTAGTCTGACTGTTACATGCCTCAGAATGTAAAGGCTTAAATCCCCACATCTAATTAAAGCTGTGCATGGAGAGTGAGCCAGCAGACTAGGAGGGAGCAGTCCATCTTTGCAACAACTAACAACTTGCTGTTTTCCCTATTTTTGAAACAAACAAAGTAGTCTTTTAAAGATGAAGTAGATGAAAACAAGTGTGGTTTGTACCAGTCCTACCACTCAGTGGTGAAACTAATTATAGAAGAAAGCAGAACCAGGCAAGTAATACAGCACATTTGCAACCATGAGAAATAAGTGACAAACATTTGCTGTGATCAAACCAATAACTTAAAGTGCACTTTACAAATATTTCTTATTCATCTCTAATTCCGGAAGCCCTTCTTTTCCCCTGTTGTGCTAATTGTCTTATATCCAAGGCCTCTGGCCCCCTGCCAGATATTTGCTCTTCTCTGAAAGGCTTCTCTATTCTAGAAGATAAATGCCAGCCCAGCATGGAAATCATTTAGCAGCCAAAGAACTGATGGATTTCCAGTTTTGAGTCACTGTATTTCAGGACCATTGTAGCTCTAAATACTGTCTGTCTTGTAATAGGTGTTTTTTTTACCACTGATGTTTGGTGGCAGTTTCAATAGAAGGGAATATCAAAAGAATTTAAAATAGAATATTTAGGCATAGAAGGGGGTTTTTTGTGACTTTGAAAAGAAACACTGCTTTCAGATCAAAGTTCCCAAACAAGAGTTTGGCTGGAAGATTAAAATAAATGAACCCTGACTAAATAAATTAGGTGTTGGGATTTTTAAATGTCATCTGCAAAACTCAACATAGCACAGCATTGATTTCAAGCCTTCTAAGTTCAAGCATGTTATATATTCATGAAGTAATTCAGGAGGCAACCTGCCTCTGTCCCTTTTCTCTGGCCACATAGGTGGAAATTGTCCTGCTAGATTTTTGCCTAACCCAGAACAGCAGCACAATCACGATCTAAAAATGTTCTTCAAAAACTGGCAGAGGAAGAAGAAAATTAACCTTAGTTATCCACTCTCTTGAGCCCTCAGCTATGTGCTATTTCCACTGCAGGATCTTTTGCCCACAGTCCATCTCCCTTTGTTCATCAGCCATCCCCCTCAAGGACAAGCCATTTAGGCCTCATCAAGTCGCCCAGAGAAGATGTCCTTTCCAAGAAAGTACCAGCTAGTCCCATGAAGTTCCATGTTGACAATGCCTGATACAAAGAACTTTGAGAAAGTCACTCTCTGCTGGGGAACTGGAGTGTTTGGGAATTGAAACTCCCTTTTTCCTTCAGTGCAGCATTAGCTGAACCTTATCCCGATAAAGTGATTTTAAAAAATCGATACTGAATGTCCTTTCCCTCACTAGTCTCTCCCATAGCTTCCCTGCACACACCACTCCAACTCAGGGAACAAGCTGAGCTCTAGTTGCAAACACCTGCCTGTGTATGTACTTTCGGGCTTTTTCCTTTATTGTTTGAGCCTCTCTCCTGTACTGAGTGATAATGAACTCCCATTCATTGACTGTGTGCTGATGACATCTTCACAGCTCTCTGCAAACAGGCAATTGTGTGTCATCAGCATTACATGTCCTTATGATGCAGCTACAGTACTTCAGTGCTTTCCTGTACTTTGATCAGCAAAGATTAATTACCCTCAACTGAATTATTAGTGGTGATTAAACCTAACAGAAAATAAATGGGACTGCAATATTACTGGGTTATAATTTCACCAGTGTGGTCATTTGCAAGCAATTTCCTTGTGCACAATTTTTTTCCTTAATCATTATTCTCTAAGAGTTTTTCTATCATGTATTAATTAGGAGGAGACAGCCAGTACACAATAGCACACTGTACATTACATGACATATGCAAATCATACACACAGCCCACATACAGCTCCATGTACAAAGCTCAAGCTGACTTGGGCAAAACTTTAATTGAAGTCAGTGGAGGTTTGCTCGTGCTGGAGTGTGATCTTTGTACATGCAGCTGTACCTGAGCTTTGCATATGATTTGCATATGTCATGTCATCTTGACCCAAGATTTGATCAGTTGGTTTATGGGGTCAAGTTCTATTAAAACTACAACTTACAGTGGTTTCCTGTGAATTCTGAAAGTGATAAATATTAAATGAGGAACTTACTGCAATCACAATAGAGTTAGGCAGGAGCATTATTTTGGTCTTCCTCAGAGCCTTCATATGTCTTACACGCTCTCCACATCACATCCTGCACAGGCAGAGACTGCAGAAGCAGACTCAGGAAGGTGAGCAGGCATAAATTGCACCCTAAGCACTGCCAGTGTTAACTTCCCCCAAGGGTAGCTCAGCTCTCAGAGCATTATGAAGTATAAGCACCTGGCTTTCTCTTTGGCTCTTCTGTAGGACCAGGTATTCTCAGAGGTTTGTTATCAGAAGAGCTCTGTACCACCTGTTACCTCCAAAGCATCTAGGATTTACCTTCAATTGTCAGGGACAGCATTTTATTGTTAATTGTAGTGGTTTTCCCTCTAATTCATTAATATTCCTGTAGCAAAATAATTGAAAAATTTTATTTTGCAACACTCTCCCTCACTGCCACTATCAACACAAGAGTCAAATAAATTTTTCACCCCAGGCTTTTCATTCCCCAGCCAATAGTCCCTGGAAAGAGAAGAAATGGCTGGAATAAGTCTTGTTTTTCATAATGACAGTCCATAATTTTGTAGTCTGAGCAGGTCTTGGTCTTGGCTTGAATCATAAGAAGGTCACACTTTAATTAGTCCCATCCCCTTTCCTAAGTCAGACTTTTTCTTGCTCACAACAACTGTTTGCTCAAATGTCTTTGCTGCCTTATTCTGAAGCAATTCTGATGGCAGGCTGTGAGTGCTGTGGTGAGCACCATGGTTTTAAACTCCTCTGTCATAACCCCAGCCTGGAAGTGCCCACTTTGCCTCTCAGAACACCACTTAATGGTCTCCCACAGGCAGCACCATTACCTGTGAGGACAGAGCTCCTGCAGTGGCGTTGGCTACAGAGCCAGAAATAACCAGCAAAGATTTTCTTCTCTGAGCAGAAAATCTCTACTCTAAACCAGAAAACAATTTGCTTTTTGTAAGAATGCAATAAGGTCAATAAGAGGCCTTCCAAGCCAATACTCTGTCTCCTGCAGTGCCCAGTAGTAAACACACAGGGAAGAGAGGGGCTTGGGGGTTTTGGTTTTTAACTCTTCTTTGGCAGGAAAAGTAATTTGCAATACCTGAACTAATACAAATATTTTCTTCATATTTCTGGCAAGGGCTGAACAATGTGCAGTCAGTAGGAATTACTTGGTTTGTCTGACTTCCAGGGCTGCAGAAAGAGCTCCTACTCTATGACTTTGCTTAGTCTTTTGCTTTTCCATCACTGAGATCCCTCAGCTCCAGAGCCATCTCTTCCTTCTAGATGGGCATCCTGCACAACACGCATGCAGCCACAAGTGGCCTTCCTGTGGGATTCTAAAATCCAGAGTCCAGCAATAAAATTTTATCATATAACTTCAATTATTTGGAAAACTAGCTACAGGATCAGCTTTTATTCAGTGAAATCCACACAACAGCCTTATAATTTCAGTGTCACTGGAAAGAATATGGTATGTAAAACTGCAGGGGAAGACAAGTGCCAAAAGGGAACCCTGTCATTTGATGGTCTAGTGTGTAAATCAGCTCTATATTTGTTAAAATGCTCAAATAAGGAATTTGTGGCTCTGTCAGAGTGATAGATCCGAGGTTATATATAAATATACACGTACACACACATGCACTCTGCAGATCAAAAAGGCATCTGGCTGTCAAACATGAAAAAGAAAACAAAAGGTGTAATTGTCAGCTGTCTGCCTTGGACACCTGGAGCCACAGCTAATGTAATCATCTGAAAGGCACCTCCGAGCTCCTGCCATGGCTGTGGCTTTTATGCCAGGCAGAAACTTCTTCCAAAGGCAGCTAAAAGCCCACTGGGCTTGATTTAATTTCTCTACCCTCTCCTGAGACCTGTGACAAAGAGATCTGGGCAACATGGCTTGGTTTCTCTCTTATGGGGTTGTTTCTTTTTCAGGAACAGCTCAGAAGATTTTCAAATTAGTTCGGTCGCTGTTCCCTATTAGCTTTATACATGAGATGTGCGCATTTGTAGCTGACAAAGATGTGATTTTGCACTACAGCCTATTAATTTTTATTTTTTTTCCCTTAACAATCCAACTGAATTAGGAAAAAAAAAATAAATAACTGCCGGTCCGTCTGCATCTCCGCGAAGCCATCCTTGTCCTTGTTTCCTCCCCGGTAGCGGTGCCCTTTGAGCAGATGGTGCTTTGCCCGTGCGGACCGGCATGTGCACAGCCCGGGGCCGGCGCTCCCGGAGCGAATCCCCGGGGCTGCCCGTGCGGAGCAGCTGCGGGCGCTGCCCGCTCCTCGCCGGGTGCCGGCCGGGCGGGAGCGGCTGCTCCGGAGCCCACGGAGGGAGATGCCAGCAGGCAGCAGCGGAGCCACAATGCGACCTGTCTGCTTGTTCGCAGAGTGCCTCTGCCAGCCTGTCCTGCGCTTCTCTCCAGCCAGTCCTAGGCTCAGGAGCGCTCAGAGCCCGTTGATCCCTCTGGATTATGCAGCAAATCCCCCTGCTGTTCTGCAGGGACAGCCAGGAAAGAGCTGTATTATGCTTCGCGAATTTTTTTCCCTCTTGAGTTGGTGGCATCTCCCCGTCTGGAGCTGGCAGGGGAGGTGAGCAGGCTGGGGACGTGCAGCAGACCAGCGACAGAGAGTGACAGCAGCCACGCCGCCCCAGCCCTCCCAGGGGTGGCAGGTCCTCGGCCTCGCAAGGCACGCTGCTCTCATGCTGCCCCAGGGCTTGGCAGCCTGGTCACCTCTCCCAGGCAAGGAGGGCTCCCCAGCCAGGAAAAATGCTGAAACACACTCACCTCTCTGGTACGCAGCTGGGTTTGCATCCCAGGGACTTTCCTTGCCCTGTGAGAAAGCCTTAGAACTCTGCATCCTCCAGACATGTTGCTGCAATGTCCTTTTGCTGTTAAAATAACCTTTCTCCTTTTGCCTCAGGTATTAAATCTGGTGCTAGTAAAGAGGATTTTTGGAGAGTGCAAATCAGTTACATCAGCAACGTGCTGTATTCTAGGAAGAAAACACAAATTATTTATTTTCAGCATCATTGTCCTGAATTCAGAGTTCAGTATCCCAAACCATCTGTATTCCTTGCTCAGCAGGATTACACTGGCATAGCTCCTTTGAACTGACAGAGCAATGCACAAGCACAGCAAACAGGAGTCTGAGTCTTAAAGATAATATAATGGAGCAAAACTCTACCTGGCCCTTAATTCATTGGAAGAAGAAAGGAAGAGCAGGTGCCATGGGAAAACGTGATTGCCTCGCAGGCAGAGGAAGCAGAGTGATTTCAAGCAGATCTGGAAGCCCCAGTTGTTTTATTTTGCAGGGAGATTCCCATCCCAGCTGTGCCAGCACGCATGCAGGGAACATTTTAACTGGAACTGGCACATATGTCTTAAAGAAATGGCTAATTCCCGTAAGTGTAAGACTCTATCGCCTCTCTGTGCCAGGGCTGTAAGAGAGAAAGACAACCTCATACCCTAGAGGATGTTATTATCTCCCCAATATTATTATTCCTCAAATTCCATAATATTCAAGACATTATTATTCCTCCAAGGCCTTGTCAGCATGAAGCTGCTTGTAATCCAATCCCCGCCGTAAGGCAGCCAAAGATAGAGCCACCCCTAAGAGGTATTTGGCTCTTCCCTAGAGAGCAGAGGACCTCGGCAGCTGGAGGCTTCATCCCGCCACAGTTCAGGGGTGTACAGGCATAGACCCCTGCACTCTGGACTGATTCGAGCCTTAATGTATCCAAAATAGCCAAGGTTTTAAACCCACTCTGCCTCTCCCCCCGCCAAGGCGCAGCACTGCCTGGAACAAAGCGTCGCAGCGGTGCAGTCGCACATGACTCCCCGCATCAAAGCCCGGCCTTAAGCGGGCAGGGTTAAGCCTTCCTGAGCCGTGTGAATGGGAAAGCCCAGGACGCCGCCTATTCTGGTCACTCCTCGCCTTTGATCACAAAACTGATGCAGATTGTGTAAAAAGGCAGCAATCCTTGCCGACATTCTCCCCGCTCCCTGACTCCTGAGCCAGGCTGCTCTCCCCCGGGAAAGAAGACTGAGGACTTGAGGGCAGATTCGCTTCTCTTGCACAGCTAGAGTGATTGCACTGACGTCTTGGAGTTATTTCAGGTTCGGACTTGTGTAAAATAGATCAGCTTTTCATCGGAAGATTCTTGCTTGGGGCAGCAATTAGTTTTGCTCTCATTGTGCTTGCTCTGGAAAAGCCCGGATCATTCGCACCGTCTCTTAGCAAAGTGAGCCAGGACGACACTGTTTGACAAGGTATCTTAAGCAGCTCTTCAGCATTGGAAAGTGAGAGTGGGATGTGATGGGCAAAATCAAGACTGTTTCTGAATTTTCTCAAAGCAAAGGAGATTAAAAATATATATAATCAAGGGCAGACAGGCAAGGAAGCATTTGAGTGTTCATATCCCACCTAAACACAGTGTCTGTCCTTCAGTGATTCATGACAAGAGAAATGCTAAACCTACAAAGCCTCATATTTCAAAAAAAACTTCTGTCTTAGAAATATTGCTTCTTGCTTATTCAAATTCAACCAATATTTCTTCCTCTAGTATCTGGCTAGAAGAAAAAAACAGCATTCTCCTCCTCCTTTATTTTCTTCAGATTCGGTCCAGTGGAAATTTAGCAGCCCAGATTTACTCAGGCGTTTTGAAGTCAGGCTGTGGTTCCTGCTACCTGATCCCACTCGTCTGGCATCTGGCACAGTCCTGCTTTTGTTTCCTATGACTTAAGCATCGGGCTTTACTGATGTGTGGCCATATTTTGCTCAGCCCTGCGGGTCAAGTGAATTCCATGTCTGTATTGGTTCCCAAGGGGCCAAGAAGGCGGTCGGGTATAAGCTCTCACATAACCTCTTCTTCTCCAGCCAACTTTCCAAACGGCTCTTATTGCTCTTCATGTTCACTGAGGGGCTTTTATTTAACTTGGCAATCGCTGTCACTTTTCATGTCCATTTCCGCCCTCTCCTTTTGATGTGTAAATTATCCCTGGATATTGGCACACAGGACAATTTGGGTATTGCTGAGCACCCCTAGCCTGACTTCCCCCCACCTTCTACAATCATACAGGCCTCATTGACGATCCTTCCTCCAAGCCCCCACTTTTAATTTGTTGAAGAAGCCTGAACATACACAGGCAGTAATCTGACCATGTTTAATTGGGCACTGCAGCTTTCTGTATCCCGAGTCTTTGCCCCGGTTCCTTTCTGATTTACTGCTCATACAGATCGGCCATGGTGTCAGAGAGGTCCTGATACAGCAAAGTGTTTTGGCAGGTGGCTTTGAGAAAGGGACAGAGCTCTGTGCTGAGGAGGGGGCCAGTCTCCCCAAACCCCACTGCAAAGCTAGGAGAGGGTTTAGGCCCAACACTCCTCATGGCCCATGCGCTCTGCAGCAGCAGCAGCCAGCTCCAAACAGTCCTTCCAGTGTTTAGGAGGAGCCAAGTTTTAGACCTGGTCTTGAAGGGAGCTCAGACCTAAGCTTACCTGAGTGAATGCAGCTGAACATCTGCTGTCCTTGCTAGGGCTGTTTCTCCTTCATTCCCAGTTCCATCATACTACAGCTCTTGGGACAGGCATATCATGTGTTACAGCTTCTCAGCAAGAATAACCCATGACAATGTGTGACAAGTGTCCTAATGAACTTTTGTCCAAGTACCCTCTGCACTCCAGTTCATTAACCTTAAAGTGGGGGTAGCACACTGTAAGTGTTAAGTGCTGTAAGTGCTGTAAGAAGAACACAGTCTGTATGAGCCCAGACCAGGACATCTGTAAGTACTAGACTGGCTCAATAAATTGTGTACCAGATGAAAGCCTAAATGAGAGACCTCTGAAGGGTTTCTCACAGAGGGTCAAATTATCCTGCCTGGGGTAGCTGGTCAGCAGATGGAAGCAAGGAGAGAATGATGAGTGTGGTTAGCCATGGGAGAGAGGGACTGATTTCCTCTTTTCTGTGCTTGACTGGTTTCCAGGGAAGGAGAATGGCTGTCATCTGGTTATAGTGGCACATGTTTTTTCTGTATTTGCATTTCAACTCAAGGGCATCGAGAGCAGCTGGAAAGCAGCTATTTTGTCCTGTTTAAAAAAACAATGTGTGTGGCAGGTTGGCATTCTCACCGTATCCAGCCTTCGCTCTACTGTCGGATGTGAGAGATGCTTATGGCTGGTGATTCAAACAAATAAGAAATTTCTGACTGATTCTCTCAAGGTTGACCAACAGGTCCAAAAACAATCTCTTTCTGCACAGGCTGGTGTGGTTAGAAGTAAGTTTTGTGCTTTTCAGGGAAGGGGTAAACTCAGTTACAGCTTATTTGTCTTGTTGGGAGAGGGTCCCCACCTCCTTTAACCCAGAAAAATCAGCCACCCTAATGAGCTGGCTCAGAATGTGTCATCCAACCCAGCAAAATACCTCTGGGTGTGGGAGATGGTAGGGCAGTTCCCATAAATACAACATCCAAAAAAAAAATAAGGGAACAAAGTGAGCACAAGGAACTATCCTTTTAATAGATTCACACAAAACACATGCTCAAGCCCTTTAGTTTTTCTAGGCTAAGGCAAGGGCATCAATCTTGTTTTCCTGGGACTGTTAACACCTGAAAAGCCAGGAGTTCATCTCAGTGACTTTGAAGCAGTAAAACCTTGAAGACATAATGTGGCTTAAACACATGGAAATTCCTCCAGGCCTTAATTAATTTAGTATTCTTCCACAGAAAGACTGTTGGCGTAGTAAATTATTCATTAGATATTATAGACTCACTGATCTCAAATTTCATACAAAATTACAGCAAAGCTTTCAAAACGGGGGGGAGAAAAAAAAACCCAGCTCACAAATTAACCCTTGCATAATGCATTTCTAAAATTACATCCATTGGGGATATTTTTTGGTTGACTTTTTTTTTTGTATGATTCTATCATTATTGCTAATACATATAATTGCCTTTCATTTAATGAGACACTACTAATTTCATATGAAAACCAACAGCCACTACCAGCAAAACCCAGGAGTTCATTTTACAGAAAACTGAGACGTATTCATCCCTAGTGCTTTAGTTGTTTCACTCCAGGTATAATAAACCAGGCCAGTGGACAGAGCATGCTAAATATCAGTTGCTGGTTGATCTGTCTCATACTCTCAGTTTTATTCTGCCTGCAGAGTCCTCCTGACGAACACACACCACACCACAAAACAGATTAATAAACAGAGCATAATGACAGTATTTTCCAAACCAAAATGACACCCACCTTGGTGCTCTCTTCCAGTGAATCTTTGCAAATATTCCTCTCTCAAAACACTAAGAACATAAGCAAAATATCAAATAATTTCTTTGAATTGCTGCAGAAGGTTTGAAAACCTGACAAGTCAGGTCCATAACACACTATGAGATATTCCAAGAGCTGCATTTATTTGTTGCAAAAACTGCTGAAATTTAGAAATTTTCTCAGGTAGAAGAGTACATTCAATAATGGGAGTGTCTGTTAAATTTTTTTCATTAAGAGAATCAATCTCCTTTTCTGAAAGAGATGGTTCATATGCATGCAGTGACAGAAGAAAGAATTTGAATTTATATTAATGCAGACAAACAAACCACTTATTGTTAGAAGTACTCTGTGATTTTGTTTAGTTAATGAGATGTTAGAAAGCATTGTATGCAACCAAAGCTGCAACACATTCAATAGAAAAATCAAGGCATTAAATATACTCACTCTGGACTAAGATTAAACAGATCATCATCAAACACTCAATAATCAGTTGTCTGACTATTCATTGTCACCCACCAAGTTAGCTGGGATACAAAACACACAAGCAGAATTGTGAATGCATCTCACCTTCCCCTCTGTGTGCTGGTAGAAGCCTGGATCCTTATTAATATTGAGCAATATATCCTTATTGATTTGGTTTTAGCATCCTCATTTCAGGCACACTCCTGCAGCAAAGTCACCTTTCTTGGTGTCCCTTCATCCAGTCTCCCCTGACATGTTGAACCACCTGGGCTAGTGGGAGGTGTCCCTGCCCACAGCATGGGTATGGAATGAGGTGAGATGAACCATTCTATGGTTCTGTGTTTTCTAACCCATGTGATTGTAACCCTCTCCCCTTCCCACAATTCCAGACTTTGCCACATCCACCCTGGATTCACATTTCCAGGTCCCCATGTCACAGCCAGGTGTGACAGCCAGCCTGGAACTAGGCCCACACCAACTTGCTGGCTGGTTATGGGGCTGCTGACCTGTGGGAGGGATAAATTTCTAATAAAATCTTTCTCCTTGACACAGGTCTTGATACTCACGAAATGTGTAGGAGTGTAATATCTGAGAGGTGGCTACGCTGTGTCAAAGGTGGCTGAGATCAGCCAATGGACTCAAAAGTTATTAAGAGACTGACTGACAGGCAGGCAGAACAGGATCACAAGTCTCATTCCCTTGGGAAACCAAAATGGAAGGAATTGGAAGCTTTTTTCTTTAATCTAGCAAGGTTGAAAACAAGAAATGCCTATAATTCAGGTGTGGAGTCCTGGGGTAGAGGGGTGGGAAAAAGTATTAAGTGAGGTTATCTTTTTGATTACTTTACATTAAATATTTTACAACACTTTTTAATATGAAGAGGTATTATTTCTTTTAACTAGATCTAAATTTTGGCCTGATTAGGTATGGGCAGAAGCTGTACACTACATAAATAGCTGTAGAAATAGAAAACAAACACCATGAGGTAGCCAGAAAGTCATAACAGACTGAAACACCGACCTAGCTAATTTTGATATAACTGAGTCTTTAGCCTAAGATTTAACATAGCCAGAGAAAGTTATTTGACTGCCTGAATACAAACATGTATTTTGTTCTTCCATAAGAGTTTTGCACAGATCTTTTCTGTCTTTGGGAAAGTGAGGTGTAGTGATTGGAAAACAGCCTACAACCTGTCAGAGGCATTCATAAATCTTACCTATGAATTTCAAAAATGAGATAAATGGAATCTTTGTGTAATTTTTCTTGCCATAAAGAGTCCTAAGGAAAGAAACAGTCATGGCAAATGTCTCCTGTGTGTGGTTCAGACTCTGCAAGAAGAGATTCTTGGAAATTTTTGGCTGAAACAAGGTCATCAGAAACGGCTTGCTGAGTAAAAAAATTGATTAAAAAAATGTCTTGACAAATGTTGATCTAATCCACAAAAGACTCTTGAGTGAACCCTGGACTCCTCACAGTTCTGCTGTCTTGGCTAGCAAGGTGTGCTGGTCCCCAGGCAGATGTACCTGGCAGATATCCTCCTAGATTTGAACTGAGGGTCTTTTCATCCCTCGGCTGCTCACGAAATTAGAAATCCTGCCAGCATTGAAGCCAAACCAAACAAAAAGCATTCAGAAAACTAGAAGTCCTTCTTTTTTTAGCCAGCTTCTCTGTAAGTATTTGTCTTTTAAACTAGAACTCCACAGAACTTCTCTGGCTTCAAGTTTCCTGGCCACATGCAGGCCTGTCATTTTCTATATGGACTTCTCTTAGAAAATGGGACAGCAAATTCTATTTCACCCTGGCCCCTTGGATGGCAGGCCATCTCTCCCAGGCAGATATGTGAAAAGCTGGGAATTTGTTGCAGGTCTGCTTCTCAATCCTCTGGAAAGCCAAGCAGGCACATGGTTCACGTGGGTGTTCAGCCCTTCTGAGATGCCCCCAGGAATCCTGCTTGGCTGCTGCAGCAGGGGTCAGATGTAGGCCCTGGGTTAATTCTGCCAGACCCTTACTGGCTGGCTTGGATACCCTCACACATCTTAAAAGGCCTCAAACTGTGTAATGCTTGAGGAGCTGGATCCCACCCAGCAGGCTGATGTGATTTTGTGCAGACAGACACTCACCTCATCTATAAACCAAAATAACTGGACATTATCTAGACTAACCCAAAAGCCACATCATCCTACTAGCACAACACTGAGTTTAAAGTCATCAACCCAGACTCACAGATCACATCTGTTTGCAAAAGATCATGTAAATGTAACTTTTCCCAGAGAAGAGATCCAACAAAGTCCTTGAAATTCTGGTTTGCAGACACAAAAAATCACTTCATCATTCCTCTCTCCACTTGCTGGCTACACTCAGGCAAATATGTTTTATTTTACTAGCCCAAAGCATTCCTAGAGCTGGTCACCAATGAAGGCATCCTCCATAACATCAGTCCTGTGGGCAATGTTCTTGCTTTTCCTGACTCTTAAATTCCCTAAGAGGGACTACAGCACTGGCAGCAGAAAGAACAACAGCTTGGTCCCAGCATCTGGTCTGATCATTCTGATGACTCCTTGCCATAGAAGGCAAGCTTCAGTGAGAAATAAGTGCAGGGCCATTTTTTTGACCTGACTCATTTGAAAGAGGTCAGAATTCCTGACCCAGGAGCTGTTCCCTAGATTGCCAAGGACCACTCCCTTGAAAGACCAGATGCTGTTCCAAGAAGCAGGGAAGGGGAGAAGCAGAAGGAGTGCATTACCACAGTCAGTTCTTGTCCTACAGGCATTGAACTCAAGCTTCCCACTGTCCTTCATCAGTGCTCAGAGCACCGCTGTTCTGCCAGACTCGCCTGCTGTAGTTCACCACAAGATGCACAGAGGGAACAATTATTTACTTTTAAGACCTTTACATGTTGAAAACTACCCCCAGCATCTTACCAAGCAACTCAGAGCTTCCTGCACCACTCTCCTTCTTGTGCAGCAGTTGCACAATGATCCCAGTGTGAGCTATCATCAGCTTGAGAGTTTCACAGAAGCTGAAAGACGCAGGGTGGGAAAGGAGAATTTTTAGGGAGCTGTAGGGAGGAGGGAGAATGACAACAAAAATATCCATCCACCTGAGACACATACACACAAATCTGTGAAACATCTGTGTATTGCATGCCACAGGTTACATCGCTTAACAATGTTTTTTCTTTTTAAATGTTCATTTCAAGCTCTTCCACAAAAGAAATCAATTACTAATGACATACAGCCCTACTTTTCTTCCTGAACCCATAATTGCTTCCAATTTTAAACTAAAATTAGTCATTCATGTTATCCAAATGAGCATAGTTTAGTGCTGATGTACGTAAGCGATGCTTTAGATTGTTGAACATAGCTGATCTTTGACAGCTTCTTCTTATAAATAACAGTTTCCTCTTTACACTGAGAACTTTTCAGAGGCGACAGATGTTTGAAAGATGGGACTGAATTAGCTGAATAGCCTGTAAAACCCACCAACCTGAGATTTGCAAATATGAAAGCTCAGAATTCTTACAAAGACAACTTGCCGAAAGCATAAATCACATCTGCATAAATGCCTCTCTCTCAGCCTACATCCTTTGCACGTCACATTGTCAGCATTTAACACAAAATAAATAATAAACAACTTAATAGTTAACAGTGCTGACACAGACAGGCTGTGTTGCAGAGAGGAGGACACTGGGAATCCATTACATGAAGTAAAAAGCAATGGTAATGGCAAGGGTCCTGGTGATGGTAATAGAATGAAACCTTTGTTTGTTCAAGAAGATAGAAAACACTGCAGGAAAGCAGAGCTCTGTCAGACACAGACCTATCCTCCATCAGTAGCTCATGGGCATGTGCTGCACAAAGGATGCTGGGGAGTCAAGGTTTTTTGATTAGTTCCTAACTTAAAAAAAATTAAAAGTTGTCCTTCTGGCAAAGCATGAAGCTGACACTTTGTTCCCATTTTAACATCTTTTGTTAAAAACATCTTTTAACATCTTTTTGCTCCTTGCTGAAGAAAAATGAGCATGTTCCAGCATCACTTCAAATGACATGACTTGCACTTGTCACACAGATAAATTGTTCTCTCAGCAGGCACAGCAGAGAGTCTCCTAGTGATAAGAAATTCGGTTTTATTTACATATAAACATATGCAAGTACATGTGCATGCACGAGGAGGCAAAACCAAAGCAACATGTTTGACACTTGGGGAGGGAAAGATGAGGTGCCTTTGTTTTGGTGGGAAGGAGAGGGATTCAAACCACAACTTTGTATCAGCTCCCACATCTTCTCTGTACTGTTCTCCTGGGATCAAAATTTTCTTCATCTAAAGGGCCCTACAATTGTTTTTCACCTGTTAAGCCCCTTCAGAGTCCTCACAATACCCAGTATACAAGTTATACTTCAGATGTATGCAAGCAAAATTTCACACACAGACAATTTGATTCTCCAAATCCCATTTTCAACATTACTTCTATCAGTAAATAAATCAGACGGTTCCAATCACATTATTATTCCATAAACATCACTCTTTGATTAGCTCTTCTCTTTGGAAAATTCATACACCAGTCCCAAACTAAATGTACTTTCTCTGTTCAAGTGGTGTTCTGCATTCTGTGCTTCTTAAAGAAAATGGCTTCAGATTAGTAAAAATTGCAAATTTTCTTACGCACTCAGTCAACAACACAGCAAACATTTTTTAGAAGTCTCCCACAAGAAATAAGATAAATAGCAGCATCCCACTGTTTCCTGAGGTAGAAGGCAGAAACAAATTACCCAGCTAACACAAAAAGTATACAGAATATATTACAAAGAAAAATATGCATTATTAGAGCTAAATTTATATACCAATTAAGTTGTCCATCTCCTTGAAATCAGACATATTACCTTACTTCTTTCAGGCTTGTGAATATCATTTGTGAGCATTAAAAGGCACAGGTACCAGGAAAGTTTTCTTTTTTTCACACTCATTACAGGAGCAAGGTTTTAAAGGCAGAGAAAATCCAAGAGCTTCACATGACTAGTGCAAGTCCAGCCACACACCTGCACCAATCACCACCTCTCTGCAAGTGTTCATCCTCTCCCTCCTCATGGCCTCTCAAGTTACAAAGCAAAGAATTGAACGAGTGCCCTGGATGGGTGACTGGAGGCTGCTGTAACCTAACCCATGGGAAAGACCTCAAAACCCCCCTAAATTCACTCCATCCCCTTTGTGTGACTCCAGCTGTGAGCCTGCACCTATTGCATGCTGAAGCATGGTAAAAAATGCCCTCTTGTTCTGATGATCTTTATGAATTTTGTTGATTTGGACAGAAAAACACTTCTATTTTCTCCTTTTTTCCTGCTTCATTTAGCAGTCTATGTGTTTATTCAAGATGGGTCTGTCCCTTCTACAACTGTGAAGCAGAAAACACTTCTGAAAGCTTCCACTAAGAAATAAAAATTCCATGCAAATAAGGCAAAAGCAACAATCACAGAAATTGTCTGATGTTTCTCTTGATCAACTCCTCTGTATTATTACAATGTGATTACAGCAATGAAGCAGGAGAGTAGCCTTTCAGATCCAGCAGGCTGAGCTGGGCATAGAAAACAAAATATAAAAGTGTCCATTCAGAAAAATAAGTCAACAATAGACATTAAAAAAAATCTATGGAAAAAGTCCTCCCATGTGTCCTGGGACTCACCACATTCCAGAAGATTTTGCTGGCTATATTCAGTAGGTCAGAGAATTACATGTTTGGGGATTCCTGGTGCAGTAAAGACTAATGGCAGATTTCAAGGACATGTAAAAGGAATTAAAAGGTAGCCTACTACTTAGCTTGGAGGTGCCCCAGTACCCTACTCTGTATCAGAGCATTCATTTCACAAAATGGAAATAATCACAACCATCTTTTTCAGGTCACTCTATAATTTGTTCTCTTTCACAAATTTTATAGTTGTTAATCTACCTAGAGACTCAGGTGGAAAGGCAGTACATAATAACGTGATTAAAGATCATGCCAGCATGAAGATGCCTAGAAGTCAAAGTCTGAACTCTTTCTGTCACTGAACATACAAGTTTTAATGTGATGTCTAGAGTTTCACCTCCTGATTGACTGAAGACACCACTAAATCCTTGGGCCAGAATGCTAGAATTCAAGTGCAAAGGAACAGTTCCTATATAATCAATTAACAGCCATGCCTGCCAAGCTCTCACCACATGTGCAATCAGCAGCTGGACACCGATTTGCAGGACCTGGATTTGCCTGTAGAGCAAGATGCGTCACAAAACAAAGCAGAAACATAAATCAGAATATTTATCATAGAACTATTGAATGGTTTTAGTTGGAAGGGACATTAAAGATCATCTTGTTCCACCCCTCCCCTCTCATGGACAGGGACACATTCCACTAGACCAGGTTCCTCCAAGCCCTGTCCTGTCTTGCCTTGAATGCTCCCAGGGATGGGGCATCCGCAGCTTCTCTGGGAAATCTATAGCAGTGTCTCACCACCCACCTAATGACGATTTTCTTCCTGATATCTAAATGCTTGGCACCCTACAGTTTCATACTGGTGCTGATACACAGTCTCACCAAGTTCACAGGGCAGGAAAAGAAACAGAGAAATATAGAAAGTGCAATTTATAGAACAGATCCTCCTCCTCATTTACAGATTAGCAAATTTTCTCCACTTAGCCACTGTGTTCACACTTTGCATAATTAACCTATTTCATTAAAAAGAGGAGTATTTTTCTTATGCAAAATAGGAACCCAGGTGCTGTGAGTTATGAAGATTTGCTTGGAAAATCCTATTTTCAAATCCTGCTCAGGCGCATTTCCTAAACTAAACCCAGTAATATTACTGATTGAAACAAAGTGACAATGTGGGAAAAGGAGTGAAAAGTACTGAGCACCAAGGACATCACCAAATGAATAATGTTTAATCCATCTTAATGCTACCAGGAAAATTAAGTTTAAGCTGCACATTTAATTAGTCTGCTAATGCTGTTTGATGGGCCTCCTCGTAATGCCAGGACCGCTGGGATCTACTGTGTGTCCCCAAGAAACCTGAGATTTTTCATTATGTCTGCATCTGTGGCAGAGATACAACTTACTCACCCCTCCTCTTGGGCGTCAAGCCTATCAGTATTAACTCATAATTCTTGTGCCGTTTGCTTGTGCATTCACAGGAAGATGGCTCGGGCTGTTCACAGAGAGCTTTTGTGTTCTTGAAGCTATGCTGGGTGAAAACCTCACCTACTGCCAGGCCAGTACAGCACTATTAGGCTGCAAAAGACTGGGTGTGTTTGCCAGGTCTAGCAGTGCTACCAGCAGAACTTCATATCCCTGGACTCTTACAAATAACATCTGGGGGCAGGGGTTCCTGGCAAGATGGTTAAAACACAGCTCAGAGGGTTATCAGCTTGTCTATTAATAACATAAGGAAGTCCCTCCTGTTGGGGCTTTGGATTAGAGCCACTAAAGAGTAGGTGGTTGTAAAGACCATGAAGTTCTTCTGTTTCATTGATTAGCTTAGAGAATTTGTTTG